>QZCP01000096.1:79691-124619 GCA_003956705.1 Brevipalpus yothersi
TCTCTCTCTCTCTCTCTCTCTCTCTCTCTCTCTCTCTCTCTCTCTCTCTCTCTCTCTCTCTCTCTCTCTCTCTCTCTCTCTCTCTCTCTCTCTCTCTCTCTCTCTCTCTCCTTCCCTTCCTATAACTTTTGATACTTTCTCACTCTAATTTATCCAAGTTGATTTTCAATTCACAGAGGCAACTCAGGTTGACGAACAAATCAATTTGTTTGTACATCTGCTCGCGTGTGTGTGTGTCAAAGTCATCATTATTATTGAAAGAATCACTTTTCATCTTCTCTGTTGCACTTTCTTTCCATTATTATTCGTTTTACATCATAATTCCAGTTAGATCCAACCTGTTCCTTTTGAGGATGCATAATCCTTTTTGTGTTCAGCTGATTATTGCTGATTCGACACCAAGAATGTAGTGTACCATTGACGAAAGCGATGGAGGTGTTTCGCAACACAACAAATTTTGATTGAACAAAAAAATCAATTCAATTCCGCTTTACGCATTTGAATGAAAGCTTCATTGTTCATTTTTTTTCTCTCATTTTACAGATCCGAACGCAAAAACAGCTCGTCTTCTACTATTGATGGTTATTCCAGGTCACATAATTTACATTGTTGCCCTAAAATTATTGATGCCCAAATTTATTTGGATAACTGGACCCTTCTTAGCTTCATATGGAGTTGTAGCCATCGTTCAAGTGGCCATTCTTCTATACATTGCTCATGTAACCGTTCCTATGCTGTGGAAAATGAAATTCGATCCAGATAACAATGCAATTCCATGTCTCATGTCTTTGGGTGATCTAACAGGCACCGCTTTCTTTACCCTTGCCTACGTGATACTGGCACTGATCGGAGATCCAAATGCTAGATTAACCTAGTATCGACTATTATCATGGGCAAAATTTTCCATTGGAATTTTGCCACGAAAAAAGAAAGAAAGAACATCCCACCATCGAATTATCTCAAATTTTCCTAGGATCAATTACATATTCACAAGCCCACTCTCTTTTTCGAACTTATCCTCATGAAATATTGATATCGAAATCACACAATTTTTCGATCTCCAGTCGAATAATATTGAATAAAAAATATGCTCTCCTCTTGGATAGCTTCTCAGGAAAATATCTTTCAGATTTTTGTTTTATACTATTCCGTTTGCGATTCATTTGTATATATGCTCTCATCTGCACCTCTTGATAAAACCTTCTAGCCAAAAGAACGTTCATTTTATTATTCAGCAGACGATTCTAACAAGGTTATCAGAGAAAGAAAAGATTCACTTACTCATGGATTAGCCTTGATACCAACTCAATGGCATCAATAAAACATCCACATTCTTGTTTTGAGTGATTTTTCTCGTAATCGTTCATCCACCATTCAATATTGATTAACTTTTGAACATACATATAGGTAGGCTCAAGTGATATGTGAGAATGAAAGATGATTAATTTCTCCTGAAAACCTGATAATTATGTCTATTTAACAATGGCGAAAAATTAAACACCAAGAAAGAAATCGAGTAAAATTTTCCAAGGTTAAATAATCATCAAGCAGCCGCTGAGCATTTATGATATTCGGAAGCTCTCATTATTGGTAGAGAGGTTGAGAAAAATAACACTCATCACTATCTCATTTTGCTACCTCCATATTAATGTTATTGCCTCACTTTTATGGAGAAAGAGGTGAGGATGAGAGGTTAGTTTGATAGATTGATTAGGTGCTCAATCTCAGAGAGAAGGCTCTAAATTTTCTTACTAACCATGGTGCATAAGAATCTTTACTCAATGAGTTTTTGTCGACCATCAAGACTTGATATGCAAGTGATTAAAATCTTCTTCCCCTTGAATTCTGAATTTTTATTTGTTCTCCAAAACTCTTTATGTTTTCCAAGTGAGATGTATTTCATCTAGCTTTATCTAACTAACATTCATTATATAGCTTACATTTGCGAGAATAAAAAGACTCATGTAAAGATGAGCGCTCAGATAGGAGGTGATTCACCTCATGAAATACATCGTTTTTTAAGATTCTAGTGGGTTCTTTGAGCAATATATCCTAATTTCGAGAAGATTTTCTCCACCGAAAGCATTCTCCTTGCCCAATGCATGATGGTTAACTGATTATGTACTAGTGTAGGGGTAGACGATGTAAATTCTTCTAGATCATCATTCAAGTGGTGATCATTCTCAAGAAAAATTTATCGAGTTGAAGAAAAATTCCCAAAATTCGTTTGAGAAAATCCTGGTTAGATCAGAAAACTATCCTGGTATGTAATGTGTTTAAAAAATCGTCATCGTCATATTGGAATCGTCACAGATGGGAGCACAGAATAGTTTTCACCTCAATGTGTCGAAAAAGTTCGACATATGGAAATTGTTTTGAGAAAACCTAGAAATAAAGGGCTAGATTCTTTGGGTTGAGATATCTCTAAATAGCACTTAGATCAATGAAAAAACTTGGATGATAATGGAATAATGTCAACGATTTGATCGTCTCGCATGAAATTTTTCTGGATAAGTGAACAAAAAAATTCTTCCCAAGATCGTATCGGATGTGACCTCATCCCAATAAACCAATCAAATGATGCTCATTCAAACATCTAGATAAGTTTGATCTTAGTGATCTGGATCGTTTATATTATACTATCTTCGATCACTACCAACATTTGTGATGACTAATCATGGTTAACGATAATCACCAAAGAGCTATCAATGAAATTTTGAATGGCAACCATATACGTGAATGGCTTATTTTAGATGGATTGATCAGACCTACCATATTAATACATACAGGAAGGATTAAAGATAAAATCTCGATTGAAATGAACAACATTCTTTGATCATCGGAATTCTATCAAAGTTTTCCATCCAATCAATCTCGATTCAGAACAACGCTCTCAGAAATGAGAAAAGTAGTCAAATCTTTTTCGCGCCATTTCTTCACTTGAATCATGTAAACATTGCAACATTGCAACATGTGGTCATCAGCATGAGTTTTGATGGAAAACTTTACACTATTTGTCTCATCTAATTTGTGGAATAATCTCATGATTTGGTGATGATCATCTCTAGATCATTGTTATCTCTGTAAGGATTCCTCTTGCATTGTGAAATATCCTTCTGATTAGGTGTCTCATTTTCATTTCAGAGCAATCAAAAGACCGTGTTCATCTTCGTACTTCAACAGCAGTGAACATTTTGATGAAAATGAAATTGTTCAAGAATATATTTCCAAAAGATGGAAATTCGATAAATTGAAGCCTTCTAAATATTCTCGAATAGTCCAAAGTTCTCAAGAGATGGTCAAAGTTGAACGTGTTCTCATGGAATGGGAAATTATTAAACTCGATACTGGTTTGGTACCTTCAACCATAACTCCGGTGGAAATGAAGCAACTAATTCACTCTTTGGACCAGAGTCAAGATTTATCTGGAAAGTTTTTCACTCTCCTAGAGATTGAGGCACGAAACAGATTCAACTTGAAGAAGAAAAGGCGAGAACATTATCGAGTCAACAGATCAGCTCTCGAAGAGCCTATTACTCTCTTTGATAGCAAGGGTTCACCGGTCTATTCTCAAGGAGGTCAAGCGCATTTTTCACCTTTCAATATAAGACATATGAATCAAATGACACTTATACCAAAGCTGTGTGAGATATCGAAAGATAGTAGATTCTGTCAAAAACTTGTCATTGACTGTGATAATTATCATGATGATAATATAGCGGCTAGAGTTATATCTAGATCGTTAGTTAACGCTTTCTGGTTCAATGCTTATAATGATGAGCCTTTTGACATCCATGTATGTGGGGTGAGAAAGGATTCTGCTTTTCATGAAGCTTTAAAACATTGTTGCAAAACAGATTTCACTACTGGAACACATCCTCTATCAACAAATATTCATCCTGAGTCTTTGTGTAAATATTATCCTCCTGAAAGAATTGTCTACATTACACCTTACGGTGGCGAGGAAATGGTTTCTTTTGAACCGGAAGCTGTGTATGTTACAAGCTCTTTTATTCCTGGACGTGATATCAGTTCAAGATTCTTGGAAAAAATCCGATCTACTGGATGGAAAAGTGTTCACTTTCCCGTGTTAGCATCTCTCAAACTGCTTCCTCATCAATTCAATTTGATTGAAGTGATAAAAATCATCTCTGAAATTAAGCAAGGCTCTTCAGTCGAATGTGCTATGAAAAAGTTCATATTCCGAAAAAAATTGGGACAATCAAAGTCTATGCCCATTTTTGTAACAAATTCACTTTATCAAATACTGGAAACAAAAAATTGATGACAAGATGACTATTCTAAATAATCAAATCAGATTTTTACATATTAGCAGACTTTTTGGTATCTTTCATACTTCTTCCACAACTGAAGGCCTCATATTACTTAATATATAATTTTATATAATTGTTTCAAAATTGAAATATGCTGATCTGTGAATTTTCTCTCACTTCCACCGTAGTCCATCACATCGTCTAGTATTTTACTGCTGTCAAACTTCTCCTCGTGAATGTAAAATGGAAAGAGGACCTAAAGGAAACAAGTGGAATGACATTTCAAGCGAGAAAAAGTTGTATCTGTTTTCTCTTCAGTATGGAATCAACGAAACCTTTATTCAGTCCCTTATCATAAACCCTCAACAAAGATTTTTTACGGATGACAGTTAGATTCCATCAAATCGTGATGATCTAAGATTTCATCATCTTGATTCCGACATCATCCAAATTCACTCGATGTCGTTACTCTCTATGCATATTGATCGTTCAGCCAGTGACGTTCTCTGGTGGATCCACAGTCTTTTTTACATCATTTTTCAAGCTTTCAAGTCCAAAAGTGAGCTCAATATTCGGAGAGAGAGAGAAGAGGAGCCGGAAATGATGAGAATGATCAGCGTGCCAGTGTTTTGATAGATTACATCAATCTTGAGCCACTCAGTTAACGTTCTGTCGATTCGTTGGCCACTCTTTTTTATACACATTCTTTTTTGTTGATACTCTTTTGTTTTTTTTATTATCTTTGTTTTCTTGATTTTTTTTGCTATTGTGTAGTATTTGCTCTCGAGATCGAATGGAGACAAGTGATAGTTCGTTGAAAAAATCATCATCAACTGATTCTAGTGGTTGTTGTGGTGGTAGTAGTGATAATAGTAGTGGTAGTAGTAGTAGCAGTAGTTCACCATCTCATTCAGCTGCACCATGGTTCGGTATGGACATTGGTGGAACTCTGGTGAAATTGGTTTATTTTGAGCCAACTGATTGTGATTACACGGAAAGTGAAAAAGAAACTGTCAAAAAGATTTCTCACTATTTACGAAAAAGTTTATCGTACGGTAATACCGGCAAGCGTGATATTCATCTTGAATTAAAATGTACGATCAACAATCGAAATGGTATTTTGCATTTCATACGATTTCCGACCAGTGAAATGTCGAATTTTCTATCATTAGCCCGTTCTAAGGGCATCGCCAATATGGTGACCACTGTTTGTGCAACCGGTGGTGGTGCATATAAGTTTGAGAAAAAAATTTTGGAAGAAATTAATCTTCAATTACATAAATTTGATGAATTAGATTCATTGATACACGGTCTACTGTTTGTTGAATCTCAAAATCCTCATGAATGCTTCTATTTGGGAGAACCGGTGCTTGGGGATCATTGCAATAGAATTCCATTTGATTTCAGTAATCCGTATCCATTTTTAATCGTAAACATTGGTTCCGGTGTCAGTATATTGGCTGTATATTCTTCGGATCGTTTTAAACGAATTTCTGGTACCAGTCTTGGTGGTGGTACATTTGTTGGACTTTGTTGCCTACTCACTGGTTGTGAAACATTTGAGGAAGCAATTGCCTTGGCCAAAACCGGTGATTCTACTAAAGTTGACAAGCTTGTCCGAGATATTTATGGCGGTGATTATACCAAATTTGGTCTTAGTGGTGATACAATAGCATGCAGGTAGGAGAGAAAATCGAAAAATGTGTTTAAAAGTGTTTTTTTTCTAATTGTATATATTTGAACATCATATTTTTCCTTCCAGTTTCGGCCACATGATCAGCAAGGAGAAACGAGAAAAAGCAACCAAAGCTGATTTGGCTCGAGCAACATTGGTCACATTGACCAACAATATTGGCTCAATTGCTCGAATGTGTGCACTAAATGAGGGAATCAAGCATGTTGTATTTACAGGAAATTTTCTTCGAGTCAATCAAATATCCATGCAATTACTTGCATATGCTATGGAATTTTGGTCCAATGGAACTGTAAAAGCTCTTTTCTTGGAGCACGAAGGATATTTCGGTGCTGTTGGCTGTTTGTTAGAGCTTATTACACAGAAACTATGATTATTTCATCATTGAGCTTCCCACATCTCGACAGCATTCCTCAACATTCTGCGAAATATATATCTTTATACTCTCGTTATCATCAGTAATTGGTGTTTGTACAATCGAATGCAACAAAAAGAGAAATATATTTATCTATATTTGATACTGTCATTCTTGATAGAAAAATATGAACACTTTACATTTGTTACATTATATTTTTACCGATTGATTCGTAAGGTTTCATTATTAAATTAACGATAAATGATAAAGAAAATTCTCAAAACGCTTTCAAACTAATCGTTCTTTTTTCTTATTGAAAAGATCTTGGCTTCAGAAAGTTCGAAGATCTATTCTGCCTGTCTTAAAATTTTATTCTTCCAGTAGCGCAGCCTCAAGTTGAGTCCAGTGAGTTCAATTCGAGACCTATTCACTTGACATCTGTGCAATCATGTTGGAACAATAATATCGATCTTTTTCCGACTGTTTTGAAAAAAAAATTGTTATTTCAATGGGATCAAAAAATCGCAGAAATCACCACTTGATTGTTTTGTTGTGCTAGATTAGGTGACCAAAATAATAGAAAATGATAATTTGTGGAAAGCGTTTCGCGATTTGCTGTTCTGTACTTTCGTGCTGGGCTATTATAATGCTCCTGTTGATGGGAATTCTGCTGTATTCTCATGCTCTTGCTTTTGTAGAAGACCTGAACATACCATTACATGATATGCATACCAAGGATCGAAATGTTCTCATATCAGAAGCATACAACAAATTTGAAAATGCGGTAAGTTTACACTCATTTTTTTCGCATAGCAAGCTTGACCATAGCCAGTTCATGTGATTAGCTACTGATCATGATGATCACCTTTTTCCCTCGACTCATTCGAGCTAATTATCCACCAAGCTGAGCAAAATTCTCTTAGTGCGAAAAAAGATCTGATCATCAGTCTCAATGTTAATGTGCTCATGAACACATGATGAACATGTGAAAGAATTTCAATGTCGATATACAGGAACATCCTCCTCCCGTTTTTTTTTCGCTCAGTTTACTAATCGAGATAAATTATATTCATCGAACCATCCAAAGGATGTACTCGTCACGTTAACGTCACATAAAACTATGAAATAATCAATCCTAATTTCTTTCACAGGCCCACAACTGCTGGATTGCCGTTTGTCTGTATATTATAACGCTTGCTTTGTCACTACATCAATACTATTTGAACAGAAAACTCCAATATGGAATCTAATTTATTGTAAATTAGTGATTTCAGCTTGTTTGTCTTCAATAATATTCACAAAGCTTATGGTTGATTAAACACTTGATTTTCGATTCCAATGATTGATTTGTTCAATTTAAAATGATTTAAATCTATTTTCAGCTGATGAAAACCTGAAATTAGCAATTTTTTACATGAGAGTTAGAAATTTTTCTTAAATGATATTCATCGGCTCAAACGAGATTGATCAAAGATTAGCTCAACGCGTAACATTATTATCTCATTTTACACCCTGCATTTTATATTCAATAATTCGGAGACTTCAAGACAATTTTCGAAAATTTTCTTCAAAATAAGAAAAAATGGAAGAGTTGAGAGGTATCCCTGAGATTTGGTGAACGGTGATTGGTTAATTTTCCATAGTTTCTACAAAGTTTTCGAATCAAAAAATGAAAGATTACATGTAAACATTCATTGTTCACAAATCAACGAGTTCTACTCTTCCAAAAAATTACCAAAAGTTATCAACATGGTAATGTTTAAAAAAATCATTCAAAGAGAATTAATAGTGAGAAAAAGTTCGTTGCGCAAAATTTTATCGAGTCGCTGGAGTGCAAACTGCTCAAGATTCTCGACTGGAAACATCTCTTCATTACTTCCCTTGAAACATCCCTGACCAGCAAGCTATAACAAGGATTCCTGTGTGAGATGGTAATTAATAATGTTTCTCATCATGCTTATCATGCAACACTGCTAAAGAACTAGACGCTTGTCAGTTTGATGAGCAAAAGGTACAATTCTCACGAAAGCGGGACATGTAACATACTCGACACTCCATGTACAGTTACCTACAGGCTTGTACATAGAGTCACACTGCTCATGTCGACACTTGATTTGAGTATTTTTTGCTCTCAGAACTTTTTTACTTTTTGCTTGCATATGGCCTGATCTAAATGCTTACTTACACAAGTATTCTGATCAAGTTTTCGCTTTTTTTGTGTTGAGATGAAAATTTTTCCAGTCTAAATAATTATTCATCATATTATTGTGTGTGTTAGTGTCGGCCCAGTAGATCCACAAGTTTATTGTGGCATCATGAGACCATGATGGTTGACCATATGAAAAGTTGCTCCCCCCACATTATTTTAGTAAACACCAATATATACATACACCCACTTGAACCACACTTCGAGAGCGATCTCATCAACACTCTCAGGTAATTGCGCAGGGAAAATATGTATTTTATATTTGTTTAATTTGTTTATCTACTTAATCTAATCTTTGATTGTGTCCTGATTGTTAAATTGATAAATTATGCAGCATATTTTTCCAGTGATTTTTTACACTAAGCCACTTGTACTCATCCGGAGCCGCTCATCAATTGACCCCTCGAAATCGCACTTCGCAAAATCAATCGATCAATTGGAAAATTTTTCCCCACAACTACCTCCGGTACTCTTAGTTTGGTGCATCAAATCTGAATCAAGAGTTGTGATCAGTATGGAAAATTCATCGAATTCAAATGGTCGAATTCAGGTGAGTGTAGTCGAGAACGTTGCACTAGTCAATTAATATTCTAGGATAAATTTTTTTGGATTTAGCGTTAATGTATGATAAATAATTTAGTCATTGTCTCACTTTCCACAGGCAACACTGGAATTGGTCTAGCAATGTCTGCCTTTGTCAAAGACTATCGATGTATCATTACGATGCAACTGCTGAGGAAATCCTGGATGCTACGAATAAGAAACTTAATATGATCGTTATCGGCGCTGGAGTTACGATAGCTGGCATTGGACGTAAGATCAAGGAAGTTTTGCCAAATTGTCAGATAGTGGCCACCGATCGGAAAGGATATTCACTAGCTCTGCCTGAAGAATTGAATCAAAATGGTCCTACGAAGACGAAGTTGAAGGAATTGGATATAATTTAATTCCGACCGTTCTCGACCGTGCAGTTGTCAATAGATGGATTAAAACTAGTGATAAAGAAATCCACTATGAAAAATCGAGGTTTCAATCAGATGTCCGTGGTCGATGGGAATGGATTTTGGAAAGGAATGATAACTGTCGCACACCATGAAAATGTTGGTTAGTCGCTCGATGACTGTTGATGATGCAGTAGAAACAATCAAGAAACAATATGTTTTCCCTACAATCGATCGTAATGACACTCTAGCATCTAACTGACCACTCTTTTGATTCAAAAGTTTTGAAAACGCAGTTTTGTCTTGTATGACAATACACACTATAATGTACTCGACCATCCAGAGGGATTCCAGTCGAAACAAACTTTTTCCAAGGCAAACGTTTGCCTTGAAGCAAGCCAAGTCAAGCCAGGCCAAGCCAAACTTATGTAACTGTATAAGCTGCCTCTCTCTCTCATCGATCGTCTTGGGCTGCTCTTGAGCAGACTGTTTAGCTTACCTCCTCAAGCTTGTCAGTAGAGAGCCAAATAAGCAAGTGAAGCTGGCTTGTGAACTGTGTTGAGATAGCCCAGAAGCAGCCATTTTGCAGCTCATGTGTATTTAAATGTGTGTGTAGCCACTCTCTTTTTTTTGTTCAATTCGCTCTCTCTCTCTTCACTATCTTGTAGAGGGAATCAATTTGGATTCCTTTTCCATCTATTTTGTTGGATATTGGATCAATGTTGAATATTTGTTTCCACTCTGTTTCCACTCTATTTCTCTACACAACTGAATGTGTGTGTGTGTTAATTGGATTTGATATGTGTGCATGTAATTAACATTTCCAAGCAGTGATATGATTTTGGTGAACACTTGAGGACAATAGCCCTTTTCTTCATTAGGGTTGGGTCTCTCTCTCTCTCTCTCTATCTATCTATCTATTTTGGCTGTCAGTGGATTGAACTTTGCTGCGTCAATACTCTCTCTTCATCTCTCTTCATCTCTTCTCTTCCTCTTCCTTCTCTTGTATCTTTCTCTTATTCAGCTTTGGTCAATCTTATTTGCATTACTTTGTTCATCATTCATACTATTTAGTGGATTGAACTTTTTTTTGTGTCTTATACCCATCGGTATTTGAAAGTGATCACTTTTGGTTAATGTGTATTTTGGTTATATTTGCGTGAGTATCTTATCGATACAATCGCAGCGTTTTGACTTTTGACTTCAACTTGTTTAGATAGGGAAGAAGAAAATTGATTGTTTTTTTCTCTTGCCATCACACCATCTGACAAGCTAAGCTACCGCCAAAATGTTTGATTTACCACCGGAAGTAAAAAATGTGATGAATCAAATTGATTCATTGAACCTTACCGCCACAAGTCCAGGTGGAAATTTTAATATGTCCATACTGGCCATCTATTTCCATCAAATTCCACATAAAGATATACACCTCAATTGGGTCAATAGCACTTTTGATCTTAAAGATGATCAATATCAAGAAGCCCTCGGTATCATAGTGGCTGTGCCAGGATTTTGGTTGATACTCACACTCTTATTCTTCCTCATATTCTTCCTCAGTCGATGTTGTGATGTCAACTCGAAGAAGAAGAAAAAATTAACATGCTGCAAATGCTGCCTATGCCTTTTTACTGTCATTTCCGTAGCTGTGATAGCAGTTGGAATGTATGGTAATTTTAAGACTCATCAAGGCATGACAAAAGTACAAAATTCATCATCTCATATAGCTCAAAACATCGAAGAACTTCATCGCCTCACATCTCAAATTGACAATGGCATTGTAAAAGACATCCATGATAATCTCAATCTATCCTTGAATCGAGCGACTGGGCCCATTTTTAAGAACTATACACTGGTCCAAGTTATCACCGACAATGTGTCAGAGATGAGAAAAGACTGCAATTCAGCCAATTCTTTAGTTGCGTCGATAAAAAGTCGCATTATTGATCGAACAAACTTTGCTCAAATTGACAGACTAAATCTACCTGAAAAAGAAATGATTAGAACTATATTTACTTGGGCAATGCTAGCATCTCTTCTTTTCGTTGGAATGATTCTGATTTGTGGTATATGCAAGCACTCCAGATGTTTATTGATCCTTTTCTCAGTTCTCGGTCTTCTCTCTCTGGTAATCTGCTGGGTGCTAGCTTCCATTTACATTGGATTCTGTGTTGCAGTGTCTGATTTATGCATTAATCCTAAACCTTTCGTTTACAAGTATCTTCCGCGCGAAAATTCTCAGCTAAACTATTACCTTGAATGTGATGAGCAAACAACAAATATTTACGCTAAAGAGGTGGAACAAGTTCTCAATCACATGGACAAGATTAAGCGTGGTTATGATACGATACAGTCTGATTGTAAAAACAAATGTACTGATATACAATTTGTCCAAATCATGGAGAATGTTGGAAAAAATTATGCCAATATTCGTGATAAAATAACCTCATTCGGAGACAAGTCAAATTGTCAAGGGGTCCATCAGAACTTCGAATCAACTCTCGGTTACACTTGTAAGGATGTACTCGAAGGAGTAACTTTGATGCTTCTCTCAGCTGCTGTCACTGGCCTGATATTCACATTGTTGGTACTATGCGCATCTCACACTTGGATAAATATTCGATACAAGCGTAACAAAGCAATGACTGGTGAAAACAATGATGAAACGGACCCTTTCTTGCCCCCAGTTTCTACATCCTCAACCGTTTCCTCATCAGCGAGCAACGTCAAACGAGCCAGTAACAATCATCCTGATCTTGGTGGATCCTCAATGAGGCCTAGGTGTGTAAATTTCTTTAACTCTTCTTCCCCTTAAATCCTTTAGTTTTTTATCGCCTCCTCATTTCATGCCTTTACCCTAACTATCTTGTCTACTCTTACTCTCTTGTTGGTCCCACCACTATTCCATGCTGTTCTCCCTCTTCTTCCACTTTTCTCTCTTTCTTTCTTTCTTTCGTTCTTGCTCGTCTCACTGAAATGCCCCCCTCTTCATTGATGAGTTTTTCTTCTTCCGGGTTTTTCTTCTTACAGCAGATATAGTCATACGCCGCCCCAAACTCCCCATTTCGTCCCTGTTCCTGGTTACATGGCAAATGCACCTCAACTTCCAACATCGAGTAATGGTAGGTCACTAAGCACTAAGGATGAACAATTATCCTTTTTAACACCTCCTCCTTCGTATGAACAAGTTGGTCAACATGGTCACCCAATGCACCAACCGCATCACCATCCTGGCCTTGCATCTGTTGGGCCACAATATGTTGTGAGTTATCGCAAGAATTGAAGCATATTCATTTCAATTCTGCTCCATCTTTTATCATCCCTCTTCCCATAATTGTTTCAAGTAGGATGCTAATTACTCAAAACTATATCATCGAGTTCAAAAATAATGAACATGGAGTTTCATCAGTGTCCCAGTGCTGCCTACAAGAAACTAGTCTCGCAAAATAACTCACACAGATCTATCATCACCACCAATTGCTCGAAACTCCTTGATTGTATATTGACCGATCATAATTCAAAGCATGTATCCTCCACTTGAATCCTTAAACCAAATGTAAATCAGCTCATCATACCCACTCTCCTTCTACCCTTACTCTTGTTTTGTTTATCTCATGTCATGCTCGACCTCATACACACATGCAGATGCATTTTCTATTATCCATCTTTCCAAAACATTTGGAAAGAACATATAAAATTTTTTCGTTTTTAGTTCTTGCGAGACTCTCTCATGGGCTCCAGATCTCTTTGTCAACATTCTCATCTTTATAAAAGGTTCTGGTCGTTGCCTGAGCCACCTCTAAAATGATTTTGTATTATATTTTTATCGCAACTTTTGTGTTGTGCTTCCAACTACCACCGAAACACCAAGTTATTTTAAAGACCCAAATGCTCGCTAGAGATATATCCTGATTCGCAATAGCCACTTATCTCCACTTAAAATTTTTTTAATCTACCTTATATTTAAGAAAAATATGCTCTCCTACGATAAAGATGAGTTAGCAATAATGAACGAGAAATGTTATTAAGATATGATCATGTCAATCCATCAATTTTGGATTGATGTTTTCGATCTGATCGATTTCTCATGAAATTTGTAACAATTAATTTCTTCTTTTCATTATATGATTTGTCCATTTTATACTTTTGACGTCAAATTTTCTTTATCATTGAAAAAAGTTGTTCCTTTATTTTCGCGTGCTTGTCTTTCTCACCATTAGTCACCATTAGTCGCTTCACGGGTTTGTTTAGCTTTGAGTGGATCAATTTGCTGATTGAAAATTTTTTCAGTGATCCTTTTTCCACTTGAAACAATCTCTTGTTTTGAATTATGAACCTACCAAACGAAGTTTTGTAACCTGAGGAGTGAATGCTCTCTATCTCTATCTCTCTCCCTCCTACGTACACAGCCTTCGGTGTAATTATAGATACCACACAGAAATCCAAGAGGAAATGAAAATTAAGCAGTCTCGCGTTCAGAGATGTTCATGAACTTTCCGGTTTCCTCTTGGGAAGACGGAATTTTTTTTTTTATTTAAAAATAAAAGATGGAGAGAGTTTGGAAGACTGAGTAGACATTTAGGGTTGAGTGATGTGAGAATGAGTTCAGTCCAGACAGAAGTGTTCATACTGCATGCCTAATTACCTTGTGTGGATCAAAACTAACCTTTACCTTTCAAACAGGGAGATATTGAGATGATGCGAGCCACACAAGCGACCAAATTCTAACTCAACACTGAGCTCCAGGAACACTAAGTGAGCCAGCTAATCAACAGCCAAGCTTATGAACAAAGAAGATGACGTTGTCCAGTGTCTAAATATGACCACCATATTCAACAACAGCAAGCCAAAGTTAGAACAAGCATTCAAGCTGACTGTTTAGCCAATGGAACAATCATTTCAATCTTTCTTAACCATCATTTCAACTCCTTCGTTCGTAATTGGACGGCAGCCTCTAAATCAATCTCAATTTGATTGTTGTTCCATCAATGTTTTACTATTATACTATATTAATTTGAAGGAACCACAGTTACAACCCACTAAAAGCAAGCACTAAGAGTTTTTCGATCAAAATTCTGGACAAAACTCGGTTTCTTAGACCCTCAAATCGTACAGTCTCAGCAGATTATGAAACAATCATCAAGTTGCCCATTTATCACATCCAAGTAGCTAAGAATCAACCGTCATTACTCGTCACCATCATCATTCATAGAACTATGTACTTATCACCATGATTTTTGTCCACCAATAATTGAATTGAAATCATGATGAAATGCGTTTCTTAAGTCTATAAATTCACGAGTTTTGAAAGATCTTCCAAACAATATCAGGAAACTTGAGCTTCTTCGTAAACATATTGCTATCTTTTCCAATCACGATATTGATTATTATAACCTATTCACCATGAACATTTGATGACTGCTGCTCGTGTTAAGATCATCCATTAAAAGCCAAGTAGATCATCATTTTCTATCAAAAAAAGACGAACTAGGGAGAGTTTGTGATGTCTCACATTGTAGTTCTCAAACGAGTAAAATTTTTGAATTCTTGATTTAAACTTTTTGAAATTGATGCACTTGAATCAACAAGAATAGAATCAAAGACAAAGCCATCAGAAACTTTGGAAAGAGATGGTAAACACTACTAACATAGCTGGAATAATGTAAAGTCTCTCTAAACATGAAGATTTGAATAAAATTCCAGTATCTTAATTAAATAAGAATCTGTTGGAGGGAATAAGAAAATAGTCTGTCCTCCTTGTCAATAATTTCGGATTGAATGTGGGCAAGATATTTGAAAAACATTCATCTTCATGTCTGTCGAATGCTAGAGTGAATCAGGTAGGTGGGATAATTAAACACTCTTTATATTCGATCCAGCTGATAATAATAAGATTTGAGTGTAGTCTGTTTGATGTGAATTCTTTTTTTCAATTTTCTAGGAAGAAAGCTGAAATTAAATATTAAAAATTGCTTCGATTCTATCTGACAGATTCCTTGGAGGAGATACACCTACTATGTTAATTGAATGTATCGTTCCTATCATTGTGCTTTTCCTTGATCGACACATTTTTGTTCATATTTTTCGATTTGTGGCCAGAAATCATGTTGGAACAACAATATCGATCTTTTCCCGACTGTTTTGGAGAAAAAATTGCTATTTGATTGGAAAAAGATCACGGCTTGATTGTTTTGTTTTGCTAGATTAGGTGACCAAAATAATAGAAAACGATTCTCAATTTACTGTTCTGTACTTTCATATTGGGCTAATTATGCTTCTGTTGATGAGAATTCTATTGTGTTCTCATGCTCTTGCTTTTGTAGATTTGGAAATACCATTACATGATATGCATACAAGGGATCGAAATGTTCTCATATCAGAAGCATTCAACAAATTTGAAATTGCGGTAAGTTTACACATAGCATTCGAATTTTTTAGATTTTTCCACCAGTAAGCTTGACTATACCCAGTTCGTATGATTAGCTACCGATCATGGTGATCATCTTTCTCCCTCAATTGATTTGAGCTGATTATTCACCAAGCTGAGCAAAATTCTCTTACTCTTACTGGAAGAAGATCTGATCATCATTCTCAATGTTAATGTGCTCATGAACACATATGATGAACATGTGAAAAAGTTTCAATGACGATATACAGGAACATCCTTCTCCCATTTTTTTCGTTCATCATCAGTTTACTAATCAAGATGAATTATGTTCATCGAACCATCCAAAGGATGTACTCGTCACGTTAACGTCACATAAAA
Source organism: Brevipalpus yothersi (assembly GCA_003956705.1). Lineage (NCBI taxonomy): Eukaryota > Metazoa > Arthropoda > Arachnida > Trombidiformes > Tenuipalpidae > Brevipalpus > Brevipalpus yothersi. The sequence continues at coordinate 95,924 of QZCP01000096.1, forward strand.
CTATGAAATAATCAATTCTAATTTCTTTCATAGGCCCACAACTGCTGGATTGCCGTTTGTCTGTATATTATCACGCTTGCTTTGTCACTACATCAATACTATATGAACAGAAAACTTCAATATGGAATCTAATTTGTTGTAAATTAGTGATTAGTGAAGCTTGTTTGTCTTCAATAATATTCACGAGACTTATGGTTGATCAAACACTTGATTTTCGATTTCAATGATTGATTTGTCCAATTTACAATAATTCGAATCTATTTTCAGCTAATGAAAACCTAAAATTTGCAATTTTTTACATGAGAGTTCCAAATTTTTCTTGAATGATATTTTTCGGCTCAAACGAGATTGATCAAAGATTGGCCTAGCCCATATTAAATCATCTTACAATCTTCATTTTATTATGAGTAATTCAGAAACTTCTAGACAGTTTCAAAAATTATCTTCAAAATAAGAGAAAATGGAAGAGTTGAGAGATATCCCTGAGATTTAGTGAACGTTAATTGGTTAATTTTTTGGATTTTCCACGATGTTCCTAAAGTCGAGCAATGAGTAAAGGTTCAATGTTCATTGTTTACAAATCAACGCGTTCTACTCTTTCAAATAATTATCAAAAGTTATCAACATGGTAAAAAAACCATTCAAAGAGAATTAATAATGAGAAAAAAGTTCGTTGCGCAAACGAGTCACTGGAATGCGAACTGCTCAAGATACTCGACTGGAAACATCTCTTCATCATCACTTCCCTTGAAACAGACACAACTCCCCTGACTAGCAGGTTACATCAAGGATTCCTGTGAGAGATGGTGATGATTAATAATGTTTCTCACCATGTTTACCATGTAACACTAACCAATAGACGCTTGTTAGTTTGGTGAGCAAAGAGTACAGTAAATTCGCTCCGCTAGAATCGATATCAAAATGTCAAGCTAGAGCCGGCTAATCATACATCGAGCATTTCCTCTACTTTGGCAAGAAAAATCAATAAATCATACACAAAATATGCCGTGCACATTGTTTCTCATGAGTTCGAAGATAATCAGAATCACTGAATATTATTCCAATATTATCAGATGAAAATTTCTCAAGCAATTCTCATGAAAGCGGGACATGTAACATACTCGACACTCTATGTGCAATTACATAGACTCGTACATAGACTCACAATGCTCATGTCCATCGACACTTGATCTCTCTCTCTCTCTCTCTCGTGTACTGATCTGTGTTGTTTTTTTGCTCTCAGAACTTTTTTGCTTTCTGCTTGCATGTGGCCACAAATGTTCACATACACAAATATTCTGATCAAGTTTTCGCTTTTTTTGTGTTGAGATGGAAATTTTTCTAGTCTAAATTAATATTCACCACATAATTGTGTGTGTGTATGTGTGTTAGTGTGTGCCCAGTCGATCCACAAGTTGATTGTGACATCATAAGACCTTGATGGCTGACCGTATGAGAAGTTGCTCTTCCATCGATCAAGGTTATCTCACCCTTCTCATGGTTACCATACTTTAGATGGTGAGATGATTATGGTTGGAAATCCTTTCTTTGTGGCATGTCTTCATTTTCCACGTTCTTCGACTCAAGGGTAACACTTTTTACCAGATATACAGTCCAGCCCAGTATTTTCACATCATTTCGATAGTTGAAATTTACACACTCAATCCATTGCGATCTGACATCGATTTTCTTACAACAACCTGTCTATTTTCCTGTGTGTGTGCAAAGCTCACCTGAATCAACAGTTACAAAAGTAATCATCTCAGGAAGTGATTAATATTTTGACCAAAATCTATAAATATATATCCATCTCTTCTCTATTTTGAAGCTGATATGATGAATATGTCCATGTTCCAAAGTTAAGTTTTTTTCCTCTGTACAGTATTTTTGTAAACATCAATATACACACACTTGAACCCCACTTCGAGAGCGATCTCATCAACACTCTCAGGTAATTGCGCAGGGAAAATATGTATATATATTTGTTTAATTTGTTTATCTAGTTAATCTAATCTTTGATTGTGTCCTGATTGCTAAATTTATCTTGATAAATTATGTAGCATATCTTGTGATCTTTTCCAGTGATTTTTCACAGTAAGCCACTTGTACTCACTCGGAGCCGTTCATCGATTGACCACTCGAAATCGCGCGTTGCAAAATCAATTGATCAGTTGGAAAATTTTTCCCCACAACTACTCTTACTTTGGTGCATATAATCTAAACCAAAAATTGTGATCAGTATGGAAAATTCATCAAATTCAAATGGTACCATCGATGACTTCAAACCTCCAAATGCCAAGTCTAGATGCACGTGGAGTTTGGGAACCGATAAAGCAGATCCTCATCGTCATTTGAAAACTTCCCGTCCTAAGCTTGGTTCGAGCATATTGTCCTACATAGGAGATACACCTCTGGTCAAGCTGAATAGAATTCCTGGTCAATATAAAATTAAATGTCAAGTTTTCGCCAAATGTGAATTCCTCAATCCTGGTGGCAGTGTTAAAGATCGTATTGCATTGCGTATGATCGAGGAAGCGGAAGCAAAAGGAATCATCGAGCCTGGATATACCCTCATAGAACCAACTTCGGGTAAGTGAAGCCAAGAATGTCAGTTAATATTCTAGGATAATTTTCCTTGAATTTAAGGGGATGCTCCCTTTATATAAGTCAATTAATCTAATCATTTTCTCACTTTCTACAGGCAATACTGGAATTGGTCTAGCAATGGCTGCCTCTGTCAAAGGCTATCGATGTATCATTGTGATGCCAGAGAAAATGAGTGCCGAAAAGGCAAATGTTTTACGAGCTCTTGGTGCGGAGATAATCAGAACTCCAACTTCTGCTCGATTCGATGCGCCTGACTCGCTCATATCAGTAGCTCAGAAACTAGCGAAAACAATCCCCAGGGCAGTCGTTCTTGATCAGTATGTTAATCCAGGGAATCCACTTGCTCATTACGATACAACTGCTGAGGAAATTCTGGATGCTACGAATAGAAAACTTGATATGATCGTTATTGGCGCTGGCACTGGAGGTACGATAGCTGGTATTGGACGTAAGATCAAGGAAGTTTTGCCAGAGTGTGAGATAGTGGCTGCTGATCCCAAAGGATCTTCACTAGCTTTGCCCGAAGAATTGAATCAAAATGGTCCCAATTTTTACGAAGTTGAAGGAATTGGATATGATTTCATTCCAACCGTTCTTGATCGTGCAGTCGTCGATAGATGGATCAAAACTAGTGATAAAGAATCTTTGATCATGGCGAGAGAATTGATTTCCAAAGAGGGACTACTCTGTGGAGGGTCATCAGGAAGTGCAATGACAGCAGCCATGGAAGCTGCCAAAGATTTGAGAGAAGATCAAACTTGTGTGGTTATTCTGCCTGACAACGTTCGTAACTATTTGACCAAATTTATTGACGACAATTGGATGGCTGAGAGAGGTTTCCTAACCGAAACGCTCATCAAAGCTCAAGAGCAGGAGAAACCTTGGTTCTGGGATCTTAAAATTGATAGCCTTTCTGTTGGAGCTGGATTAATAACAATCACACCTGAAGCCAGGATCAGTGAAGCTATTTCTACTATGAAAAATCGAGGTATCGATCAGATGCCTGTGGTCGATGGGAATGGCTATTTGAAAGGAATGATTACTGTTGCACACACCATGAAAATGTTGGTTGGTGGCTCAGTGACTGTTGATGATGCAGTAGAAACAATCAAGATACATGTTTTCCCTACTATCGATCGTAATGACACTCTGGGATCTCTGACCACTCTTTTGAAAACCCAGTCTTATGTTGTTATTGTGGACCAAATGTCTTCAACTGAGCGTAAAGTTGCTGGAATTATCACTCACGTTGACATGTTGAACTATATGATCATTGCCGATGCTTATGAGCAGTAGTTGACAATTAATTGTCTCGTTGAAATGAAATAACACTTTCTACGTTTTTTGATTTCGATTTTTTTTCTTTTTCATAAAATTTATCAGGTTCATATCACCCTTATACTGTTAGCTTTTTGGGCGTTTACTTTTTTGTATTAGATATTAGTGATGTTGAAAGGATAGAAATTTCCATCGATTGGTGAATTTTTTTCTTGCGAAACAATAAGTTCCAACTATTGCGTATTTTTTTTGAATATTCTGTCGTCTCACTGCATCTCAGGGTTTAATTGATATTGATTCAAACGGAAGACATCAAAAAATTAATCTGTTATAAGATAATGTAATTGTGATATTCAATCAAATTGTACTCATGTATCTGAATTTCGATATTATCGAATCTCATGAAACTACATTTACTTATGATAAAAGCTAAACTTTGAAAAGATTTCAGAGATCTAAGAACTAAATTGTTCTTCTTCTCTGTGATCAAAAGTTTACGATCGATCAAACTTTCTCTTCATTGAATTTAAAACGTCTCATTGATGTACTGCTCACCATTGAAAACTCGGTTGTGCATGGCTATTTTTCAAAAACAAGAATGATACATTGGACATTGCAAAGCATTCACACAGGTAGAAATCAACATGATCTATGAAGATTTTATACTTAAATCACATACCTCTGTTGTCTAAATTTTGAGAAAAAACGATCAACAAAATTGTAGTCAAGATTCGCTTAGAGCTCATCATTTCTCTTAAGAAAAAAGGATCAGAGACGTTTGTTCACTCACTTTACCTGATTTGATTGGCACTCTAATTTGAAAAGAGACAAAACCTTACAGTTATCTCCATGGTCCAGTGCATAGCATTGAAGTATCAGAGAGAAATCACTTCACGAGGTAACCATCATCCAATCAGATCACCCCCATTCGAAACAGGAGATGTGATCACGGACATCCTCGAGAGTAGGAGAAACCGATATCACCCCATGAAAGCTCTTGTCCGATGCATGGTAACTTGTATGCCACACCTCTTGTCTGGTAGATTAAAATTGTATTAATTGTTACAAGATATAACCATTACTCTCTGCTAGTCCTTTCGATTTACTTGGTTTCGGTATTAAGTTAAAATTTCCTCACTAGTTTCCATCATGTCGAACATCATGTATATCAGTGCCTTTGTTCTAGGTATTCTTATCGCTGAGGCTACTGGAGGGCTTTTCGGCAGAAACTCAGAGAAAACAGAGAAAGTGTATGACGATCAATTCGAAGACTGTGGTTCAGAAACTAATGCCCCGTTTTCGTTTGTGGACCTTAAGTTTCCTGTTCCCTTCCGAATGAATGGTGCTGTGAATCTTATCAGTGGACAATTTCAACTGAGGGAAGATTTGTCACCAGACGATCTTTTTGAACTCAAAGTTCAGAAGAAAATGGGATTTTGGATCACTATTCCTTGTAAAGCATTCGATTTGAAAGGACCGAATTGTGTTGGTCCAATCAGTCACTGGCATAAAATCGGTAAGAAAGTTCTCTGTCCAATGCTTGAATCTTTTGGGAAAAATGTGACCATGTCAGAAGAGGGTGAAATCGACTGCGATCCTGGATTGCCGGCAGGAAATTATGCGATTGAAAACATGCCATTGAGTGTTCCATCAGAATTGATTCATCCAATTATTGTCAAGATTGCCGTAGCAGTAAGTTGATACATCCTCTCCACGATGTCGTTGATCATCGAAAAAATTCTTAATTCTTAATTTTCAATGTTAGGGAAAATACAAAGTGGATGGAGCTGTTTATGATCCAACAGGAACTAAGGTTAAGGCATGTTTCCACGTTGATACAACTGTAGTTTCCTAAGGCTGTAACAGAATTCTTGGTGGGATGGGTTAGTACGAGATGGGACAAATAGTTTATAAACCGATTCATAGAAAAATTGCAAGAAGCTCAATGAATGTTGCTGCCTGGCAAAAAATTTTTCAAAATTATTCCTGAATGATGGATTCTCTGTTGGACGAATAACAACAACATTAATGCCAAATGAATCGAATTACAATTTTGAATAAAAATTCATCTACTCTGTGCTCCGAGTTTGAATAATTGAACATACATGATTTTTTCGAATTTCAGAGATTGTTAATGAGCCTGGCTCACCAGCATTCTTTTCACAATGACTAGAACTGTTTGAAGATTCGTGAGCAAAACCAAAGTGGCATAACTGAGCCCCAACGATTGATCGAATTATGGCTGGAATGCTTATGACAGTTGAAATTTTTTGTTTAAGATTTCTTAAATTCTACTCGATAACTTTTTACATGAAGTCGGATCCAACTCATTTCAAAAAGTTGAGTTGCGAAACTTGACTGATATTGTGATATGGCCCGAATTGAGAAAATTTTCGCAGTTCGTCCAATTTCAAGTAGTAGAAGATGGAGAAACAGAGTTTCGTGATTACACAAGAACGTTCTATTACTACAACGTTTTCCAGATTTTCCAAGACTTTTCAACCTATCATCAGATCTGTGGTTTCATGACCCAATTTGTTAATCATGAGTGTTTTTTTTCTTAATTCACGAAATTCATTAAAATTAGGACCCTGAAATTTGGAGAATCTCACACCTAGAGTACAGTATCTTCATTTATTGCACCGAAGAGGGGAAAGAGATTTTACACCTTAGATGTAGCCATCCAGATGCACAATATTTCATTTGGGAGCTTATAGCTCATCGAAATATTGAGATTACTCACCCAAAACATTTGGAGCTAACTTGATGATAGAAGCACAAAATTAACAAATATTTTAAAGACCAAGGAAAATGAAGGAAGATCGTGATGATGCTGATTTCGGAGAAAATAGAAGAGGAATATTTTCATGTCAAGTATTTTTTGATCGAAATTTTTCGTAAGAAAAAAAGTTTCCTAGCTCTATGCTAATTGCATGGCACTCAGCTTACTCACAACATGATCGAAAAGCGATCGGAGAAACTCAACTTTTCCATGACGTTTTGAAGAGTGCCGGCTTTCGACGCGTGTACTCTATTCTGTATATAAAGGTCCAGAATTGAAATAGACTCTTTAAATCATTTCCTAGTTTGACCATCTACCATATTGTAACTCCTAAAATTCAATTCTGTGCTGGTGAATGATGTATCGTTTTACTCTATTCACCGTTTTGGCAACTGTTAGCTTGACTTTTGCCGTTCCACCAACTTTCAAGGACTGTGGAACCAGCAAGCGAACTTTCCATGTCGAGAGGTTGAAGTTGCCCGATCCTGTAAAAATAGGAACACCCAACAAGATGTCGGTCAAGATCAATATCAAGGAAGATTTGTCACCAAACGACTTGGTGAAAATGGAAATCTATCGTCAACAAACTGTAGTTTTCAAAACTTTCTGGGCCTACATTCCTTGTGTTCCGATGGTCAATCTCGGATCATGCGAAAATTCGGTTCAAACTTGGTTCAAAAAATCATCTGGCATGATGTGTTCCATTCTGAAACAGTTCAATCTGAAATGTGAGGCTGGTGTTCCTGCTGGAGTATACGAGAAGCCTGATGTAGAATTGAAAGTTGACCGCAGTATCATTCCACCCGGAATTGGTGGTGTCATTAGCGTAAGATGAGAATCTTTCAAGATCACTAGGAACTAGAACTAATTTTTCTTACGAATTTTGCTTCAGGGAAGATATAGTGTCTCAATCAAGTTGAGAGATGCTAAGACTCGAGTGGAAAAGGGATGCTTCGACATCGAGCTTAATCTAAAGTAAATGTGACTCAGATACTTCAAGTGGTCAGAAAAATGGATCAAGTTCTTACAAAATGGTTGAGAGAGGAAGAATTGGCACCAAGTTACTGTTTTTTTAACGATTCAGGTGGTCAAACTCTTTGCTCCTAACGATTTCTTGAACTTATGGACTGATCACGCAAAAAATCTGATGAATTTTCACTATGCGATTAAGCAAATCAAAAATTTTGGTCAAACAGGAAATGATTAATAAATAAATAATTTTCTGCAATTGAAACAAAAATTTCACACCATCGAAAATGATAATTCCTTTTCCTTGTTGCCCATAGTAGCATCGGCTCGAGTCAGAGGACATGGATACAATGTCTCTTGGATACTAGCATGCCGAGTGCTCTTACACTTGATCCCTGATATGTCAATCAAATTACGAACATACAACAGGATTATAGTTTGATGATTATTTTGGTATCACTCGACAAATAGAAACAAAGAAACTTTTCAAAAGAGACAAAAAAGTTCCAATTGTTTCCAAGAAAATGAAGGTTTATAATTCATCATGTGACAACGATATTTACTTCAGAACTCGAAAGAAACTTTAGACCGATCATTTTCGCTAGCCAATTTTCAAAATCATCCATGTTTTGAGAACTTTTCTGCATTTTTTCAGATCAAAATGATAAAATTTAATCAATTCCAACTTGAATGCATTGATTTGCACTGAATGAAACTCGAGGCATTTTCTCATTCACATTGTGTTCTTGATCTCATGAGAAGAGAAACGCTTTCGAAATGGTTTGAGATCGCATAGGAGCATAGGAGAAGACAGATTTTATTCGTTAAAATTGTTTGAAAAATCTCTGATAAACCTAAGGCACTGTTCAAGAGAGCAAATTATTTCTTGAGAATTTAACAATGAGTCATGATAAGAATTTTGGAAAGAGGAAGGCTGTATAAATCTAGGAAACAGAGTATTAAAATACTTGAGCAAAATTTAGCAAAAAAGTCAACGAAAAGGGTTTATGAGCATATATTCTGTCGTAGGCACAAAGGCATAATTTAGTCCAAGAGCGGCAAAATGTCCAGACCTGATGTTGAGATGTTTGTTTCTTTGAGAATAAGTCGAGATGGCAAGCTGTCCACAGAAAGCTACATTGATAATAATAAAAATTAACGCACGCTTGAGGAGAAAAATTTCAAGCAGTGAGTAAAAAAATATGATATGAATTAAGAAAAATTTGAGATTAAAAAATTTATCGCGAAAATTGCAGAATTTCAGATTCTTTGATGAAAGTATGCAATTTGAGTGAGATAAAATCCAAAAAGATGAAAAAATGGTGTAATTATCAGAGTTCTCATGTGAAACTCGTTGTCATCACTGCTTTGTACTCCTTTCTTGTAGGTCGATTTGGCGTAGATGAGCGGTTAGGCTTTATCAACTTTTCTGTCTACAATTGAAAAGAACAAAATCCAATGAGATTCAAGAAAATTGATTGCAAATTTCAAAACATTTAAAAAAGCAAACAGAATTCCCAAACAAATCAACAAGTGTTATAGTCATATGAAAAGAGATTTGATCTATACAACGAGCAGGTGAATTTCACCTTCGCAACTGATTATGATTCTAAATGATTCATCCTTTTACTCCTATCCCTTGACGGTCAGCGTTCTAGCTAGAATTGTCACAGCTATTGGGATAAATATTGAAGTGACAGTAGAAAGTTTAATTGATCAGAAGAGAAAATATAAGTAAAGAAAGAAAAGTAAAAGAATAGAAACTTAATGTTATGGTGTGCTATAAAATAGATTAGTAAAATTTAACCTGTTAAGTATAAGAGCATAGAAAAGAGCATTATTCTAAAACTTTAAAATATATCCTTAGAAGAAAATAATCATCACAAGAGTGGGCTCATCTTGTAAGATCCGAAATGAGCATAGGGTGACTCAAAATTCACTTTTTCCTCAGTATTTCTTTCGAAAGAACTGGAACTGGAAATTGATTCAGAGAGATCATAGATTCTGTGATCATTGAAAACAAAACTGGCAGAAGAATTGCTGATAGGTGAGTTAGAAAAAGTGGATGACATCTTGTATGTCTTATAACGACTAGGAGATAAGCTCAGGATTTCTTTGAGGATCTTGTTTGTTCGACTGTTTGAATCAGTTGTGCGACTTCCGCAAGTACATACAGGGTGACTGTTTGACTGAATTGTACAGGCAATGGCTGCAACCAGTAGTAATACTGCTAGACTTATTTGCACAAACGAGCTAATAGCAATCGCTCTGGGCACTTTTTTATGAAGGAGTTTCAGTTGATCAGCATTATCAGAGCTGACCATGGCAGTCTGAGAAGAAAAAGAAAGAAGAGATCGAATTTCAGAAAGAAATTAATTTTGCACTTGATCGATTTTGACTATCTCTCTCATGTAGAGAAAATAGAGCAAAACCGTTCGTGATTAGGTACACTTCATACCGTTTCAGACCATATCGCAGGTATCATTAGATTGCTGATGAGATCCGAGACAACATACATACTGTCAGATTTGTACACAAAAACGTTCACTTGAACTCTGGCATGGGTATCGATTGGAATACCAAGTTTCTAGTACCATGAATTAGAGAAACAAATCAATAAAGAGAATCAATCCTCATGATATTAGCAGTGTGAATGAACATCTTGGAATAAATTGATAAAAAACTCAAGAAACCTACAGGCTCCATGTCCATATAAAAAATATGTTTGCTTGGATCTGGTTTGAGACCTTTGATATTGTTGGCATGGATTGGATCAGCATATAAGTAGTGAGGAAAAGAGATGAAAATTGGAGAACCATGAGTACATGCCGATGTATTGTAGACACCATTTGGTGGACAACTGAAAATTGAACCAATAGTGTCAAGATTAGTTATGAGGATATAAAAATAACAGTTATGAGAGTTCTGGTGAGATTGAAGGATGACAAAAGATCTATGACTATGAACATTTTCGATTTCGACTAGTAGAGACGATTCGGAATGGTGGTTCTAATGGTTCAGTGATTATCCATGTGGGAATGGAATTCAAATACTCACACGTTGCCAAGACAGTAACATTTATTTTCTGGAATATTATAATCAAAAAGACTAGGGGCTGCCCAATATCGTAGTGTTTCAAGTCCGAGCGTTTCCGTTCTTTCCAAATAGGAAAGCGTCATCCATCTATAGTGAGAGAGAGATAACAAATTTTGATGATGAAATTTCCATGGAGTTTTAGACAAATAAGTGACTCTCAATGACTTTTCTCATCTCCTTTATTTTATCCAATTTGACTGATTACTACTGAATAAATTACTAATTGATTCAGAAAAAATCATTCAAGTCTTCATCAACCTTGCATCTATGATTCTAAATTAGCACGGAAAGCTTGAATTTAAGTCTTGAGTTCAATTGGAATCTTGAATCATTGAAGCGAAGGATAACTCAATCCGGAGCATTTGGCTGATAAATATCAAGGCACAGGAAAGCGAATATTTCAATTCAGCTGAGAGAATTCTTCAATTCATTTCTGAATTTTAAACATCTTTGCTTGTTGATTGACTTGAGAATACTCTTGCGAAGGAGAGTCTGGATACGTTTAGAAGACCTTTGCCACACAACAGTATTCATACGATTGGCAAATGATGTAACTTACCTGCAAAGATCTGGCATGAAAAGTCTCATAGTCACTGGCTCAAGAGCTGGAAATACTGGTCTCAATTCGCCAGGCCAGCTTTCATTTATTTGATTACACCGAGAAGTAGTCGTTACAGAGTCGTTCCAGTAGTGCAGCTCCGTTTTGTTCTCCCAGGAAAACATTTCTCCAAATTTGTCCTCTTTGTTGGCTTCACCCGTATAGATGGTGTATAAACCATCAGAAATTGAGCCATTTCGTCCATGAAAAAAACCAAATCTGGTCACGTTTACTGGTGATAAACCTTCAGCGACAGTCCAATCGAGAAAACTATCAACATAGCCCTCGAATAATATTTCTCCAACTTTGTGTTTCAAGAAAAGTGCATTATCTTCATTTTCCTCAGTTACAGAGTTGACCAAATTGGGCAACATTGTGTCACCAGTGTTGATTGAGCGAGCAACTAGAGCCTAAGGAAGATCGGAAAGAGGTGGGTTAACGAAATGAGAATATTTTTAGGACCATTAATGGAATTCAGAATGAATGAAATTGAGAGGCTTGAGATGAGAAATCATTCAAAAATCTAAACTTACGGCGAGAGGTACGTTTACATGGTATACCACATCATTGAGAGATCCATTGGTCAGTTCAGGTGAAAAATAGTAGTTCTTCTTCTGATGATAAGAAATTGTTCCCTGAGAATGGTCCCATGTTATATTTATTTTTTCTCGCTCCTCTATAAATACATAAGGACCTGGAGGCATAGGAAAGAATGCAAAAAGAATTTTTGTTACCAACATAATCACATACAAAGAGCTTCATCGATGCGAAGAATCATTAGGCTGACCCTGAAAACTAACCAAAAAGCTACAAATGAACGATAAGAAAAGCTACTTGAGCCTTGTTGGCTGAGTATGTTTATTCTCAAAAACTATGAGATTCCATTCTTTAGGCTCAGAATGTCATGCATGAGAAGGGTTTGACAAGTAGTGTCTCTCACAACTAGTCCTTGGGCAAGTTTGATGAGGTATTATCAGGGAGAATTTCGAAAGTTGAGTAATTATTTGCATCAAGTCCTCTCTAAGTAGTGAGAGACTAGGTGTTTAGTTTTTGAAATTCATTTTTCTCTCATACACATAGTGCAGTAACAACGTCGCTTTTGAATGGAACAAGTTTTCAAAATCATCAACCACTCCCCAGATTTAAGCATCGAAAAGAATGGCACTCAAATGAAGTGCCATGAGAGTGAATATGTTCCCAACGAGTTGCTACTGAATGCTACGAAATAACAAATGTTAAACTCAGTCTTTGTGTTTTTCAATAGAGGGAGAGGAACGAAGTTGTGGTTGAGGAAAATTCATGCAAAAAATACTCAAAGGATTCAGAACTGAGCCCAAGATGTACACTACGAGAGAGCAACGGCTTGGGAATTAACGTCAGATCATTCAGGAAGGAGCGAATAAGTTCAAATGATCAATTTTATGATGATGAAAATAACCCTGACGAAAGGGGCTGATAAATATCTGAATTCTTTCGATGTTTGACTTTTGGAAAGGAAAACGTTTCAAGAAAACTGACAAAGAATGTACGATCAACAACCAAACTCTTACCCTAGCAATAGTAACCAACCTGAAAAGCGTCAGACAAGATGGTAAGATGGTAAGAAAATAATTTAGAATTGAAAAAGTTGTCAGAGGAGCAGGAAACTCGCAAGATTTCATCAAAATTCCTGAGGCACATCAACGGTCATTATGTCTGAATTCTAAATATTATATGTATATTGATCTTCAAAGATGTTTATTTTTGAAATTTTTAACTATAAGAGCCTTCGAATATGTAGTAGTTTCTCGGTAGTACGAGCGAGTTTGAACAATTTTTGACTTTCGATTTTTTGATAAGTTTTCCAAAAGATGGATTCATGTATCGAGTTTCTCAACATAGAAGAGTTATTCATGAATTGACATTTCATCAAAAAAATATAAACCATAAATAGCGCTGATATTCTATTGGAAAATAAAGCATCAAGAAAAATTGTTTTCCTAAGATCACTGACGTACTATCGTAACAGCTATGATCCCATAGAGCATGAATGTAAGTTGAGATTTGATGAGCCTGATTAGTCAATATCAGAGGAATTTTCACTATTCATAAAGTTAATTGATAATGTTTCCCATTGATAGAGACTTTTAGTCTATGAAACTTCATTCAGAGTCAATCGATCAATGACACTATTGATCGATACACGTGATTTTCAACCACTTGTTAACGATCAGTTTGAATCCTTTTCCAGCAGGAAATAATGACGCAGAAATTCTTTGATTGAATATCTCGTTGTCGACTTTGTCTTTTAGACAACTGAGTATTTTCATCATTTAAATTGGAGCAGAGTTCATAGAGCTTCTTCCTGTCAGTTGAATGTCTTCAATGGAATGCCGTAAAAGGATTGCAAACAAAGCGAGATGATGATATTTTCAAGGAATTTCAAGTTCGATGATGCTTTTCATGAATCTATTGAATTTCAAACAGTTGTGAGAAAATCCTTTGGGGGGATGCATTTGATCGTTTGAGTCAAATTAATTGAATCAAAGTGGACAATAAATGATCAAGATGGAAATATCACTGAACCCGTTCCAAAAGCTCAAGAGCCTCTCTCTCTCATCAGTTTCTTCCAGGGAATATTCAGCCTCTAGATTGATTGATTATTCGATCTGCGATTTGAAGGCCATAGAGATGAAGCTGGCTAGAAGATGGCCAAGCCTAGCTGGTCGAACCTTCAACAGATTCTTATCTTTGTTTGCCGAAAAACATGTAGCAGGGTTACTAATGAGCTATTGATCAGATACTAGCCAGTCGACTGTCCAATAGAAAAGCATTACTTATCAACCAGCAATATTCATTCCATCAAACTGATCGGGATGAAATTATCTCCAAGCACAATCTTCCCCAAGGAATTTTCACAAAAACAACCCCCGATGTCTATGAATTTCATCAAAAGAAAGTGAAACTTAGTTTCAATGCCTACTCCTGGGTATGTCTGATATTCTCTAATGAATATTCACTGAGTTCTCCTCAAAAAATGGTCAAAAATTTTTTTAAGCCATGAAAGCGGAAGCAAAGTTGATTAATCCAGAGAGTTTTTTAATCAACTTGAGATTCTACAATCCTAATTAAGAAGCATACCTGATTTGTCAGCATTTCTGATATACATGTATGTGAAAAGTTGAGTAGTTCTAGAACATTTTGAATTACGAAAAACCAATAATTTGAACACATTTCCAACTCAACTTGCTTGCAGATGAAACGATTCGCTAAATCGGGCCAGAAAACTATGTATCTATCGAGAGTAGGGGGGTGAGAATAACGCACTGAACTTCATTTCCTTTCCAATGAACAAAGTGTATAAAATAAACAAAGGAATATCTATCGCCATGGGGCTTTTTCTGGACAAGCAAGTCTACTAAGAACGTATCGAACTGCTTCGATACAACTGAGAATAGGAAAAGTTACTATTGATAATTTCCTACATAAACTCTTCCTTTTTACTATACATCAAGCTTCATTATCGATTTGATTTGTTTCTTAAAAATCATGCATTCTGAATGTTGAAAGATATGCCTAATTGAAAAAAATTAGCTCCCATATTAGGGATGTGAAGGTGTTTTCAATCCAAGGAGAAGCGATATGAATTTCTGCTGATTTAAATTTTCTCCGTGAAATGAGTGTATGTTATAATTACGAAACCTCATCGGAATATGAAGGTCATGTTTTACCCCATGATTGAATTGATTTCATAGGAAGATGTTTTCGAATAGCATGTAGCTTGTTTCAAAATCAAAATTGGTGACCATAGTATTGCGAGATATCATGCAAGCTCAATTTCAGCTATTCATGAGGCACACCAAGTTTTCAAGATCCCATCAATTTTTGGCATTTAAGTGGTGAAGAGAGAGAAAAAAGAGGTGAGACATCACTTTTTTACTGGTCTGAAATTGCATCAAGACGTTCATCAGTTTTACTAGAATCAACGAACTCTAGCAACGTCCAGGATGAGTTGCATTTGAGCTCAATTCAAGATGCGAAAAAGCGAAAATAAATTAGTATGATGTAAAGCTCAGCTGAATCGTGAGGAAGAAACATCACAGAGGATTGAAGGTTAAGTTATCAAGACCCTAGCAAGTTATCATTTAGCTCTCGCTATTGAGAGAGTCTTACCCGCTGGCACGTCAGGTCAAATTACTTCAAATCTAATCATTGCTCAATTGCATAAGGAAAAATTCGAATCACATCTTTCCACCAATGACTTGAGCCAAAAAGATGAGCAATCAGAATCTACTAGAAATTCAACATTCATACGGGAGCACGAATAAAAAGAGAAGGCATCTGTTGCAAGCGTTGGTCCTGAACTGGCAAGAGTACAAAATGATTGAAGGGAATCCTTATGTAAGAGCCTAGTTAAGGGGGTAGAAAAAAATGACTAATAGCTTGTGAAGAGAAAGGCTAATGAATCAAGTGCAATGAATCCTACCAAAGAGAAGCAACAAGAAAGAAAAGAGCATAAATTTACCTAGACTTGAGAAGGATAAATGAGAGCAAAAGATGGGTGAGGAAGTCAATTAACTAGTTTCACTCCTCTGTAGAGAGAAAGACAAGAAGACAAAAGAAAATGATCCATTCTCAATGAATGGCAATTCAACTTTGAACACTGTCACCTACTGACAAGATTTCCTGAAGGATTGAGAAGTAATATCATATCAAATCAATCTTTTCGAGAGATACTCATATGTTTGAGCATAGAATGTTCCCTTTTTTTGATGACTTATGAGTAGCCAAATTGCTCTTGAATCATGAACAAAGTCTACACATTTGTGTAGACTACACTGTACGTATATGTGTGAGCATCAGAAAAAAGTTTACAGACAAAAATCATCAAATAACTCAAATAGCCCAATCATTGACAATCAAGTTAACCACAGATTATTCTGACAAGAAAGTTAGTCTGCTATAAAGAGTAACAGTTACAACAAGAATGAGCTTTGAATTGAGTCTAACATAGTCATGATAGATAAGATTTTCCAGATACAATGCACCGCTTCTGAACATTATGTTAGCAGCTTCATGCAAAGTTGAAAGTTATCAAACTTTTGACAGACCATCAAGAACTGGAAAAAATTCTGAAACTAGGTCAATGCAACTTTCATACACACCCCACCAGAAATCCGAGCACAATTCATTCTGAACGAAAGCCTAATTTCAATTAGCAAGTTCCGGTGATGGTGTCTACTCCCTTCCATGTTTAGACTAAAAATTCAAATGAAGAGCGTTCATGTGAAACATTTGAAAATCTCTACTAAATTATCAGTGTATGCTTGAGGAAAAGAAATTCAAAAAAACTGGAGGCTAAAAAGGCCGACAAGCTGACATTGATGAGCTAGCTTAAGACTTAATGGAGTATTTTACATCATGTCCTTAGTGGTTGCCTGAAGGTCTACTGCGACGTTGATGATGATCTCTGTCACTTGAGTTTTTCTCTCGCTTTCACATACACATACTTGTTATCGTCATCTAGCAAGTTAGTAAGTAGTTTCCAACACTTTCTGATGCATCAATGATCTTTACATATCATGAGCATGGATCTATGAAATGAGTTCATAGAGAAAGAGAAGCAGAAAGAGAAAGAGAGAATTGAAGAGAAAGAAAATCAGGGTAAAACTACGGCCATTTGGAACGTCAAACCGGTGTTGATTCTGTGGCCATGAATAGTGAAAACTAGCATCCAATAATCTTGATTTGAATGGCAATGATTGAAGGGAAATCGCGTGCTAAAACTTACCAAGCTCTTGAAGTATTACTTCAGATTTATTGTTGGCCACTTCGTAGGCATTTGTTATATTAAAAACATAGATTTTCATATAAATAGGAACCGGCGCTTTACTCCATCCAGGATAGACTGGAGAACTTTCGGAGGATAATATCAAACCCTGTAATGAGATTGAATGATAACGTTAGCCATACAGTTTTGAAGTTTTGAAGGAGACAAAGTGAAACTCTCTTAAACACTGGAATTATTAGCTTTTTCCAGTTCATTTCCGTTCGGATATGAGAAAAAAATGGATCAATAAAGACTTGTGTTCAGATAAGATCACTTAATTGGATGTTATGAGGTGAGAAGATAATTGGTTTGACCTCATGACCATCATTAATTCTAGTTTTAATTTTTGCTAGCAAACTTCAGTAATCCTCTCATGTTGTGAGATGAGATTATCCTTTTGATGGAGTGGTAAAATTCAGCGGAAGAGGAGAGTAACAAAGTATGAGAATAAGAAAACTATTAAGTGTATCAATCCTTGATAATTTAAGAGAATAAATAGATTAACATGCGACATAAGCTGGGGACATCATGAGTTGATGTCATGAATATTCATTAGATGTACAATCAAAAAGATGATATTTTTAGACAATACATCTAGCTATCTAACTGTATCTTACAATTGCTTCGTGACAAAATTCGTGAGAAAAGTTATCCAAAAAACAATAGCAACAGAAAAAAATGCTCAATTACAATCGAGCACGATAGGTATATGTGCATGAAATTGTGTGCTCAAAGTTTAGACCAGAAAATGAATTCAACTTGAACTACAGTTAGGCTTCGCTTTTGTGAGTTGTGATATGAGCTCAAATGATGTTGATCAGTTGTGCAAAAAAGAAAACGACAAAAATTAAGCTGATTAGACCAATAGGAGGGAGTAACCAGATGAAATAAGTTGGCAAGAAAGTTACACTAACAACTGTTTGAATGCGATTTCGAAGTGTGGCCATACTGAGAGGTGATTGCACGAAGCAGAAAAAGTGAATCAATTTGAGAATAAAGAAAGAAAGAAAGGAAGAGAGAGAGAGAGAGTCAAATGAATGGTTGGACATGAAGAGGGAGAGACAGAGCAAACGGATAGGTACCTCAAAATAGATACAAGGAAGCATATTGAGAGAATATGAGTGCTCAACAAGATTGAGAGAAAGAGAGAGAGAAGATTATATTCAATGAGAGGAAGATATCGGAAAGAAAAGACTTCGAATGTGAATCTTCATTATATTAAAAGTATGATGAACTGCAAAAATAGCTCGCTCTCTCTCTCTCTTGCTTTCTTTCTTTCTTTCTTTCTCTTTCCATAGAGATGAGAGTTGGAGAGGAGAACTTGTTAAACAAACTTGTGTGATCCCAGGCAGTGAGTTCATTAGCTTCCTCGCATTATGAATCAACATTATCTGGACCTTGTGGCTTAGCTATTGTTTTGTGTGAGTGTATTAAACGAAAAGTTTAACGCTCTTAGCGCACATGTTTTGTGTAGGTTTCAAAATCAGATGGTTGATTGGGTAAATCAACGATAATATTCACACTTACATATTGATAGAGAGAGAGAGATTGAAAATAAACTAACCTTTTTAACGATATGCTTTATGAGAATTGGTGAGAAGAGATAGGAGATTATGGATGTTATTGAGAAAAAAAGTCCGATACTGATCAGTGAAGTGATGACACAATTTCGATTACGATATGTCATGTTGTTGATCAAGAGAAACAAAAGTTTTCCTAGCGTTGATCAAGAATGAAGGGTGATGATTGAGTTGTTGGAATTTCAATCAAAATTGGATCAAAAAAAAGGAGAAGAAACGATGTTCAAACTTTAACCAATTCCACAGAACGAAATAGTATAGCTGCAAAATATGACGGTCACTTCAATTGATCACCAAAAGAGAGGTTCATTCGATAGAAAAAAATGCATAAATAAGATGAAAAATAATCTCTTTCAAAAGATATGACAATATGTGTTTGATTGTTGTTTGATCGAAAAATTTGAGCAAATCGTTGTCAAATCAGGGCGGACAAAAAAGTAGAAATAGTCCACGAATGTGCCTGTGAATGTGGATGCTGGATGTTGGATGTTGGATGCTCAACGATAGCTGAGTAAACAGAGTTATAAGTTGTATGTTGTCGATGTACAAAGAAAAGGGTATTTAAGTTGCAAGTTGTGTGAAGAGAAAAAAGAGGCACTCAAGCTGCTTTGCAAGTTAGCGAACGGAGAGAGAGAAGCGAAGAGAGGAGAAGAGAAGAGAAAAAAATTGGTTCAATTGATGGGGAAGGTTACCACAATTTATAAAATAGATACAAATCAACAAATCATGGAGTAATAAAAATTTTTCGTACAAAGAGAATAGAAAGAGGCAGAGGATGGATGATAAATTATATAAAAACAGTCCAAGAAAGACATCACAAGTAGATGAGTTTCATTCGAACAATTGTGTGTGTGTACGGTGAAGTAAAAGCGATAGAGTATAATAATAATCAAGGCAAAAACTTTGTTGATACTTTGTACGACTGTGTTAGCTGATCATCACCACTTTTAACGTTTAACCGATCACTATATGATCAATGTATTCACCTGTGGATTACTTTTCCCACTTTTACTCATCGCTCTTGTAGCTAACTGCTA
Organism: Brevipalpus yothersi; assembly: GCA_003956705.1. Classification (NCBI taxonomy): domain Eukaryota; kingdom Metazoa; phylum Arthropoda; class Arachnida; order Trombidiformes; family Tenuipalpidae; genus Brevipalpus; species Brevipalpus yothersi. The sequence continues at coordinate 115,680 of QZCP01000096.1, forward strand.
GTAAAAAAAGAGAAGAAGTAAAAATGATTCGCATTTCATCACTTTCGATTCTTTCTCTCTCTCAACGTCTGTTGATCTTCTCTCTTCGATCAAAACTTTTCTCTCTCTTCACTTAACAAGGCCTCTCTCTTCCTCTTTCTTTTTCTCTTTCTTTCTCTCTTGTTGTTGTTGTTGTCCTTCTTCTTACTTCTACTGTAGCTATGGCAATTGAGTAAATATTCCACGTATTGACATCTAGTGATAGATATAACAAGTGATGAGTCGAATAAAAAGGCGCTAAATGATTTTGTCTAAATCAGCTTGAGAGAGGAGCTTGAATATTAGAGCTACACTGATTACAAATTAATTTGATTGACTGAATTAGACGTATTGATCATGGAAATCATGTAGAGAGAAAATTTGATTCAAATGGGTATAGCAACACAAGCGATGGAAATAGAGTTGTGAGTGCTAGAAAGAATGAGTAAGTATAAGTATGACTACCACCCTCCGGTTAGAGGGGTGTGATTATTTGAGATAAGTTGATGAAAGTTTTCAGAAATAATCTAGTATCGAGTAATGGCAAGATTTTGTAAATTGGGATAATAAATATGAGGAAAAATTACAAAAGATGAAAATCTTCTTGATTTGGGACAAAGACTTGAATAGGATTACTGATTTGAATGACCCAGTTCCTGGTTCTACAGATGGTGTAGGAATCATATTTTCTAACTCTTCTTAACGACGAACTGGTCTCAACGAAAAATTTACTATTCTTGCTTCTTCACTAAATTTTGTTCAATTATAACTCTAGACAATTCTTTCTGGATTCCCTTCATTGGCAACCTGTGAGTGAATATTAGTCGAACCCATACCAAATAAATTAACTCATTGAACTTTATGTAGTGGACGCTATAAAAGTTCAGGGAATAGAGATCTCGTCAGATCATCGTGATGTTATCGTCACAATTTCCGAGAATAATTTTGTGTAAGTTTCAGCCGATAATTACAATTGCGAAGTTTTTAAGGTAGTCTTCTGAATACAATTTTTTTTCGAGCAATTTTTGCACTTCTTCAAGCTTATTATAAGTGAAAACTTCTATATTTCATATCTCATATTATAAATGTTTAATATCTCACAAATATTTCTAATTCTTAGTAAATCTTTTCAAATTCTTCAGCGATTGAGCAATATAGGGAAATTTTCCAAGGAGGTCATCAACAATTTTCCAGTTCATTGATCTCTCCATATCATCTGTGAAAATAAACTAGGCTATGAATCACAAACTGAACTCAAATGACTCACATCGTACAGAATGTGTTGAATGTGTTCCGATTTGATCATATGACTGAATCCTGTCAGAGAAGATTACTCATAAAATACAGCTTGTGGTTTGCTTGATTTTCAGTGAAATATTTTGCTAAACTCGAGTAGAGGTGAAAACCTTTAGATTGGGCAAATCAATAAAGCCATAAAATTGAACTGTTAGTTGTCCTAAGCGTCTTAGCAAGAGATTGGAATGGAATTTTCGTTTCTCTTGCGATATATAAGATAAACTTCTTAGTGAATAGCGAAAAAATTGAACTTATTGAGCGCGTTCTAAGAAATCAAACACCTAATCTGAATTATTCTTTCATGCGAGTTCTTTAAATACAAGAGATTTTCTTCTACATGTATTGACGAGCCCATAAGATGTACAGAGGGAAAATTTTGGAGAATTTCTAGAAGATCAGGAATGAATAATTGTAAGTGGTCTTAATACCAGCTTAAAAATTTCTATGCTGGATTCAGATCATTCTACTTTGTAAGCTCAATTGCACCTAGGATTTCAGCAACTTTATGACGAAATAATGTTATTTTTGAATCTTTTCAATGATATCCTCTCTTCTGTCCTTGAATACTGATCCCTTTTGAAATTGATCATGCAGTTGTCGCTAGCACCCTAATGAATAATCCGGGTTCGTCAAAGTCAAAAGAAATTCATGAGACTATAAAATTGGGCCAATTTTTCTCCTTTGTTAACTATTATTCTTTACAATCATTTAGACCGGAAAAGATGAATCTTAAAAGAGTATCATCTCAGAAAATCGTTTATGCTTGAGCCTGAACGACAGCTATTCTTCTTAAAATTCAAATCACTTGTCATATACAATGACATATTCGTTTCAAGTTCAATTCAGAGTACGGTATATAAGAACTATTTCAAGTTGCCAACAAGTTTCAGTTTGATTTGTGTGTGATTCAACGATAAGTGAATATTCAATGAAGGGCTTAAGTTGTGTACGGTGATCGCATGAAAATGACTATCTACCACCTGACTTTGATACTGTCTATGGTGTTTTTACAAACTTATTGCAAAGAACCTCCAACAATCATCATTTTGGGGCAATCAGGACCACCGGGAAGTGGTGGCAATAGTCCTACTGCAGTGCCGATTAACCTTGCATCTTCCGGTAGTGGTTCATCTCGGGCTTCCGCTGGATTCTCACCACTTTCTAGTTTGACATCTTCTTTCAATCTTTTGAAATTTGGTTTTGGTGATCGAAAAAAAGAAACTAAGGAAGGACCTCATATAATTTATATTGCTGGTGCACCTCTCCAGAATCGAGATTCCAATATGCCCATGAACGAAATGCGCCAGCCTTCTCCTTCACCACCATCTCTCCCACCGCCACCACCTCTACAGTCCACAGCCACCCAGATTATGCCGACAATCAATTATCAAGCCTCACATAACCAAATGATGTCTCGAAATCATCCTGTTTATCAGTCACCATCTCCTGCTGCCTCTCCAGGTATTATGACCCATTCAGGCTATCATTTTACCCCTTATCCAGTTTCAGCGGTTTATCAAAATTCTGTTCCTCCATATCAAGATTATGATGTACCAGAATATCCTTCTTGGTCAAGATGGCACTAAGGCCAAAATGAGAGCCAAACTATTCTTTGTTAAAAATAAAAAAATTTGTTGTTGAACAGTTGTTTTCTATATTTTTCTGCAAAATTCGTGATTTTTATTTTTATTCTTGGTGATTAGTTTTATACATCTTGGCTCTCTTTGATGAGGAATGATGTTCAAGCTCGAAATCACTCAATCTTCTTTCTCCGAACTAACCACACTTCGCAATTCTCTAATTCTCTGAAGCAAGAATTGATTGAGCATTCATCTAATGAAAATTAACCTCTCACATCTTCATAGTTTGTTTGTCTTTGAAGGAGTAGTACAGAAGAGTGTAGAAAAAAATCAGAACTGTTAACAACTGAAATTGTTGGACCTAAAAAATATTCTCAAATGAATTTCCATGGAGACCCCAAGACTCATTGTTTTCTTGAGTTCAAATTCAATTCCATCTTGTATACCTAATTCCGCCATGAAATCTCCAACCAAAAGAAAGATTTAATTTCAACCGAATTATCTAAAGAAATCCAGTCAACATCGAGTCGTCGAGTATGAACATAAGAACAAATACCAGAACAGGATAGAAGAACGAAACCAAATAAGACCAAAAACTTTGGCGGGAAAAATCAATAACCCCTAAAACAACAATTTTGCGAAAAAGATCAATTAGTATACAATAATAATAGAAAAAATCATCACCCATAACAAATAGCATTAATTTTAAGCCACAATTAATTAACGCATCACAAATTCACCAAATCAACCAATCTTGGCTGCTATGCGACACACACAAGAAAGAGAAAGTAGATCGACTATTCAAAGTTTAACCTTCGCGCGCTCTTGAGCTACTCCAAGAGAAGCTTAAACAAGCTTGTAAAGTGAAGAGAAAAGGTTTTTGTAATAAAAAATTTTCTTCTTTTTTCAAATCTTATTTACTGACACTTAATTTTGTATGGTGCTTAATCCGTTGATTAATTAAGATTGTGACTGATCAGTGATGATTAACCAGTAATGGTCAAGAGGAACATTGAACATTAGTGTATTTCCCACAACATACACTGTGTACAGTATCTGTGTTTACATTTATATATGTATTAAATCTTCTTTCTTCTCTGTGTATGTGTTGAAAAATATTGGCCGCGCTTGTCTCAGACACACACACAGCACGAGCATCTTTTCTCTCATTTTTCACGCTTTCTTCTTCTTTCTTCACCTTTTCTTCTTCTCTTCTTCTCACTTTTTAATTATTATTATATTATAACTTAATTGATAGCCAACAGTTTTTCTCATCAACATTGTAATTTTTTTAGGTAGTAGTCAAACCAAATAGGGAGGGTAAAAGAGAATAATCTTCTCTTTCTTTTTTATCATTATACTTTTTTCTCATTACCTGGATCATCATCCTGTGTGTGTGTGGGCCATCTAATCCACCAATCCAATCAATCCCCCAATTTCTACTTTGTGTATGTGTGTGTATATGAGTGATGCCAGAAATTTTCAAACATTTAATTACAATCATGTGGAAACAGCTTCGAAGTAGTTTATCAGTTTTTATTGGACTTGCTGCTAAAGTGTGGACTTTCATGTCTTTTATATGTAAAAAGCATCTCAGAATGGTAAGTTATATTAATGACCTCACCATTTAAGATATTCAATACTTACCCAGAGATCACATATCATTATCAATGGATCATCTTTTGTCTATTAAGTGTGAATCAATTACTAACTGATCCTAATTGTTTCCATCTCTTTGCACATTATCATTTACAGATTATACAGCATCAAACAATTAAGTATGACACAGTACCTTTGCCGCCAGTGTCTCTCCATAGATTGAGTAAGTTTGATAATTACCTTTCTTACTTACCTTCCAGTCAATTTGGAGGATCATCATCATCATTTTATGAGTCTTTCGTATAAATTCTCGATGAATGCATCATAAATACTTTTGCTCAATATGACTTGAAGAAATCCCATTTGAATTGTTATTCTAACTGATTATCCTTTTGCAATCTTCGAATAGGCTTAGTCAAAAGAAAAATACTCGTCTTGGACCTGGATGAAACTCTGATACACTCACATCATGACGGAGTTATCAGGCAAATGGTTACACCAGGAACTCCTGCAGACTTTGTTCTCAAAGTAACAATAGACCGCCATCCAGTTCGCTTCTTTGTCCATAAAAGGCCTCATGTAGATTTTTTCTTGGAAGTTGTAAGTATCAATACCTGACATACTTTCCAACCCATACTTTCGTATTTCTCTTGATGAACAATTTAATGCCTCGATAATCTTTGTACTTTGTTTTTTTCTACCTTGGATTATTCCATTTTGTTATTTTTCGTTCTTGAAACTTCGTGAAACTTGTCATGATTTTTCATCACAAGTGATCCTCTACTAAGGTAAAAATTTTCTTTCTTTTTCACCAAATTCTCCAACCATAGGTGAGTCAATGGTACGAACTGGTCGTCTTCACAGCTAGCATGGAGATCTATGGTGCTGCAGTTGCAGATAAGTTGGACAACAATCGCAACATTTTAAAACGTCGATACTTCCGGCAACATTGTACCTTAGATTATGGCAGCTATACAAAAGATTTGTCTGCTATAAGCAGTGATCTCACCAATATTTTCATATTGGACAATTCCCCCGGAGCCTACAGAGCTTATCCAGGTAATAAATCACTCCACTTAACTTGATTACCATGGTGTCTTCATAGAACTGTAACCTTGATGTAACTCTCTTTCTCTTTCTCTCTTTCTTATCTGCAGATAACGCAATACCGATCGAATCTTGGTTCTCCGATCCTCGAGACGTCGCTCTGCTAAGCCTTCTGCCGGTATTAGATGCTCTGAGGTTCACCAGCGATGTGAGATCTATTTTGAGTAGGAATCTTCATCGTCACAATATGTTTTGAGAATACTTGCCTTGTTGAAAATATTCAATTTTCTTGTCTTCTTTTGTCAATCTCTGTTTTCATCCTCAAAAAATTTGGTAGAACAAGATTTTCAATGACACGCTTGCAGATATTCCCATTTTCATTGGAACTTTTTTGCATTACTGATATCATGGTGATAGTGATATCCATCACTCTGTTGCTGTTGATAAGGCAAACTGCTCCACATCCAATTGTAAAAATTGTTAATATTCACACCAAACCTCATAGGTTATTCTGCAAAAAGTTCAGCCGTAATAAAAAAGAACAAAATTAAAATGACTTTTAATTAAATTTCTCTTCCAAGGGGCATGACATCTGAATCCTGCACACTCTACACCAGCAAATCAGTGATCTCAAGTTTTTTCTCTCATCATTATTTACCGATTTACCATTCAATCATATTTCATGGACGGTCCTGTAATCTCTCGTGAAACACTCTCTAGATTATGGAATCATGGTCAAATGGCGAGCTTCAACCGTTCTGATTTAGGTCATGATCAATCTAACAAGCCAATCGTTATCACAGACACGAACTGGATTCGTCTCTTAATGAAACTGATCAGGAAAAAAACTAGACAATCACATCCTCAATACCATTGAAACACCTTCTCTCACTCCCTCTCTTACACATCTCACCGTTCATCGATATAACAGATATTTTTCCAGATTTTTTCATCGTGCTAATGACCTGGTTAACAATGTTGAAATGTGTTCTCTGTGACAGAGTGCGGATTTTCAATCGCCACTGATATAAAAAGCCATCAAAATGGGTGGGATTGTTATTTTGTTCCTAACATTTGAGATAAAGCGGTTACCATCTAATTGATTACTGTCCCATAGTTGTCCAATCTTTGTTCTATTTGCGATAAAATGATACCATTTCCAAGGTTCAGTTTTATATCGCCGTTCAACGTACATTTCATCAGTTCCATTGTCATTCTTATCGCATTTTATCAATTTTCTACTGTCCTTGCTAATCCAACTTTAGAGTCACTTGATCTTTCAGAAGATCCAGCGATCGCTCAATCATTGGAGACCATTGCTGCTGATTTAGCCAATTCTACAAAGAGATCCAGGCGTAATGACGAATGTGGCAGGCCGCTGACAGGTCGATGGCACGGTAAAATTGTCGGTGGTAATCCAACCGACATAACCACTGTACCATGGCAAGTGTCCATTCAGACCCAAAGATATTTCGGAAGTACTCATTTTTGTGGTGGCACAATTATCGACAAAGATTGGGTATTAACAGCCGCTCATTGTGCTAAAGGCTTTTCAATGCGCACTCTGAAAATTGTCGCTGGAGCAAGTGATATAAAAACATCCAAAGACACTGTAACTCGAAGGGTTGTGCAAGCTGAGGTCCATCCAAATTACAGCGAAAGTACAATCGATAATGACGTTGCTATGTTGAAGGTAACTCCATCATTCAGTTTCGAGGATGGTAGTCCAATTGGTCCTGTATGTTTGCCAGTGGAGAATGGAAATTATGTAGGTAAAATGTGCCATGCCAGCGGTTATGGTCGTACAAGTGAAGGATCTGGTGGTGGAGATACCCTTAGAATGGTCTCGGTTCCTGTGATCAGCAATGCAGAATGTAACAAATCGTATCCAAATAAAATTTTGCCCTCAATGTTGTGCGCTGGGTATCCAGAGGGCCAAAAAGATGCTTGTCAAGGTGATTCTGGTGGTCCATTGGTATGTGAAAATGAGCACGGACGGTATGAGCAAATTGGTGTTGTTTCGTGGGGTATTGGATGTGCCAGAAGAGATAAATATGGTGTCTACAATGATGTGTCCCATTCAGTGCCTTGGATTAAGGAAATCATTGGAAAATGAAAAGATTTCCATTTAATCTCAGATATCAAATAGAATTTGAGCTATGATAAAATCGTCAGCTCAAGAGAAAAGAAGCCCAAAATGCATTTCTCTTTTCGCAATTAAACGAAAAAATTAATTGAATAACTTTGTCATCATCATTAAATGTGTGTTCAACAGATGACACTGTGTTTTAAGTATCGAATATAAGTGGGCGATTCCAGTTTAAGAGGGGAAGATAGATAAGAAGAGTTCTCGCAAGTTGTCATAAGTACGAGATTTAGTTTTATCAGGGCCAACAAAGGAACTGCCAGTGGACAATTAGCCTTTGATTATCACCACAAATATCTCTTGGAGAATTTGTAATTTTTTCTCGTGATTCACTTAATTCTCACTAATCGGTGGTGCGAATTCATCTTCTCTCAACTTCTAGGTTATTTATTCGTTTGCATAGGAAATTTTTTTCTTAGCAGTAAGAAGAAAGTTTATTTGCACTTAAATTCCACTGCTTTCTCTTGTTTGAACCGCATCATTTTTCATGTGAATATCACCTGATTACATCGTGAAGTTCGGTAACGGAGATTCTTTTCATGATGTCGAATTCACTGGTTAACGAAGGGACTGTTGCTGTTGTCGGTGGCGGATTGGTGAGTATATTTAAAATTATGTGTAAATTGAATTGACTTCGAGAATGAGGAATTCGAAAATTATGAACTGTAGACATGGGTAACAAAAGTGATTTGTTATAACTGGATATGCACCATCAGTTTCTGCAAAAGAAAGTTGCAAAATTTTCTAATTTAAGAGAGTAACAGCCCAGAGAAAATTTACAGTTCACATGGGTACAATGAAATTTGAGATTCTTGAGTTGATTAGTTGAGGGTCACATTGATAAGCATCGCTAGTAGCACGTATTGCCTCCTCTGGTAGCTTTATATCTTCTAAGGCATTTTGGTTAACACAGAACTAGTTTTTGAGAATTTTTTTCAAATTTTGTAGCAAATTTTTTGTTAACATATCGATATTGATTTATAAAATTTTTGCAAATGTGAAAAAATGGTCAGTTAGATGTTAAGAAGAGCTGTAGAATATCGAAACTTGTGAGTAAGAAATCATGTGATCTTTCTATCCCTGAGCACTTACTGTAGACAATCACTTAACAGCAAATGAGAATTCATCTTGCCTATTCAAAACTTGGTTAAGATTAAGCCTATCCAATTCAACTTATCACTCTTAATTTTCGGTGAACATCCCGCCCCTCCCCCACTTTCTCTCTCTCTCTCTCTCTCTCTCTCTCTCTCTCTC
>QZCP01000097.1:0-88397 GCA_003956705.1 Brevipalpus yothersi
GAATGAATTTCTCTCATCTTCTTGCTGCCTTCATTTCTCTCTCTCTCTCTCTCTCTCTCTCTCTCTCTCTCACTTTCTCTAGCTGTCTCTTATTCTCTTCTTTATTTCTCTTAGGTTTTAGATCTTGACGATGAATTCGAAGATATTCGGTCAACTTCTTCCAACAGATGATGTGGCTCTCTCTGCCGGATGAAGCCTTTCAGCCGTCAACGTGGAACGTTTTCTTCATCCTCTAGATATCTTGGAATATCTTGGAACAACTTCGATGGATATGCAGCTTCCCACCTTTTCCCACAGAATTTAATCAGGAAACGTCCATTTGGTCACTCAAACTCACTCTCTTCTATGTTCCGTTGTACTAATGATGAATGACATTCAAAGCATTTTTTTCACGTATCAAGTGATCCACTTGTTCCATCTCTCCTAATTTATCTCTATTCTCTATCATTTTGATCAAACGAATCTTTCTTTTGGCAATCATATTCACCTTTGATCATCCACACTACTACTTCATGCATCTACTGTTTCAAAGAATCTCGTAGAAAAATCTATCATTAATGGATGTGGAGAAATATTCCATTCTGTTGGAAAGAGAAGCGATAAACAAGTTTAATTTTATGCTGGAATTTTTCTTGAGAGAAACGAATATTGGATAAAATTTTTCTCCAGCGATCATTATTATTCACTTTAGGGAAGTGGGTTGCTCAATCTTCATTTTCTTGGACCATTAGAGTTCTTGTTTTCGAAAGATTCAGAGGATCAATAAGTGAAAATATAACGATTATTGCTTTTAATATGCATTTTGAGTGCTTATAGATTGAGAAAAATATTCTACCATAGAGTTAGAAAGAGGCTTGAAATTGAGCCATAGTTTCATTTTTTTTGAACGAAATACTGCTTTTATGATTGAGACCTAGGATATTGGTGAGAGATGTTGAATCTAATCCAATTCAAATGCAAATTGTTTTGAGGAAGCCATTTTGAAAGAATGTTTACTAACAAGAGAGAATTGGAATACATGAGAGATGAAGCATAAAGGGAGAGAGAGAAGAGAAGAGAAAAGGAGAAGAAGAGGAGGAGGATGCTGGAGAGAGGGGAAAAGTATAAAGTATAAAGTTCACTTCTCTCTTTCTTAAAATATCGATCAATGAAAATGAGTGAGCAAGAAAAGTGAGAAAATGACAGGTTGCAAAGAGAGAGAGAGAGAGAGAGAGAGAGAGAGAGAGAGAGAGAGAGAGAGAGAGAGAGACTGCGACGAGATACTGTGGCGATTAGTGAGAGAAAGAGAATCTTGCATGGAGAAGAGGAGAGAAGAAGAAGAAGAAGAAGAAGGAATGGATGCTGAAGAGAGAGAAAAAGAAAGAGAGAACAAAGAATATTGAAATTGGAATCTGTAGAGTGAAAAGATGAGTTGAAACGAAGGCAATGGCAAGGAATAAGAAGAAGACGAAGAGGAAAAAGAAAATGAAGAGGATGGAGATACGAGAAGGGAGAGGAAGAATAAAGAATAAAGAGGAATGCAATGTAAGGCGAGGGGGAGTTGAATCTTCCATTACTCAATAAGTTGGCTACAAGCAAGATGAAAATCGATCCTGAAGTTTTGCATCCATTTAAATGATGTTTCTCTTGACAAGAGATGCGTTTCAAAGGAAAAAGAGAAAGAGAGATGGAGAGAGAAAGAGGAGAAAGAGGGAGAGGGAGAGAAGGAGGAGTAAGAAAAGAAGAAATAAGGAATAAAACGAAGAAGAAGGAGCAGAGATGCTGATGATCCGTGATTATATCACAGAGGTAATAGGCAGCGAGAGAGAAAGGGAGAAAAAAAGGAGAGAGCTGATCAGAAGAAGGAGAGAAAACTCGGATGTTAGTGAACGAGTTGGATGAGGATGAGGAGGATGAGTTTGCATCTTCTCTCTCTCTCTCTCTCTCTTGGCTCATAAGCAACACACATTATGCTCATCTCACTTATGAAGCAGTCCAATGAGAAGGAGGAGTAAAGGAGGTGTTCTAAGGAGGTGTCTAAGACGGAAGATGATGCATTCCGCTGGCTTCCTCTTGCGAATAGAGAGGAAAAGAGAGAGAGAGAAGAGGGGGAGAGGGGAGAGGAAGAAAGGGGAAGATAGAAGAGCTTTTAAATTTTAAGAGAATGTGTAGAAGATTTCAGCGAAGGAGAGAGAAAGAGAGAAAACAGCTCCTCATAATTGATAGGCTACATAAATCAGCATTTCGGGTCTATTCTCTTTCCTGGATAATTGAACATGTATTCTGAGTGCATGAAAAATATCATCCTCCTAACAGTATCTTGGATCTTGGGCACTGTCATTCCATTTAAAATGTAGCACTCTTCATGAGCTTTGAAACTCTAGCTTTTTCAGGAGAAAAAATCCACCAAATTCAGAAAACTCTATAAGAACACATCCATTATTGTCTCTCAGAATACATTCGAAAGAATTTTAATGGTGTGCAGCAAGCGATGGAATAACAGCATCTTTCCTCTGTTGATGAGCAAGTAATATCACAGCTATGCAACATCTTGTCGTGTGTCTAAAAAACTTTGTATATGAGAATGGATGCTCTAGTAATGTTTCACACACATAGAATTCACCCAGAAAAGTTATTGCTCAAATTTTTGTTACATAATGATGACCAAGTTCTGTCATCATCTATATATTATTCTCGTCAATATTCAACAATACTCCATACTCATCAATAGATATCAATCGAATTAACATGATCCTAATATTTTTGAGACCACTGCCATCATCAGAAGATATCAATATGATCTTAACTTTTACCACTCTTGTCCAGAAGATTTTTCTCTTATTGTCAAGAATCTTTATTCGTTTTCAGCTTATTCTGGCCGTTTAGCTTGATACTTTTTCCTTTGCTACTGATATTTTCCATTATTTTGCGAAATAGTTTTGCAACAAACTCTTCTATCCAAGCATATGGAATCATTTGTAATTGAATCTATTGTGACCTCACATACACACACACATATATATAAGTAACAAAGAAAAACAAGAATCCAATAGTTAGAACATTCTGGATAACAGAGCGAGAGAGAGAGAGAGCGAATTTGGATTCCCTTTCTCTCTCACTCCTCTGGATGCATGCATTGGGTGAGATGTTTTTCATGATGAGGAGCTCACATACATACAATACATTAAGCGAGAAGAGAAAAAAACTTGGAAGAAAAAGGAATGAGATCGCTCATCGAGTGAGACTGTCTGATTCTTTGCCTCTATAATGATGATGAGAGGAGAGGGTGTGGGAAATTCAGAATCGTAGGAGGAGCTTGAGGAGAGCAGAAGCAAAGAAAAAAGTCTAATTAGATGCAAATTCAAATGATGGAGATGAAGAAGATGGAAAAGAGGAGGGAGGGAGATGAAGAAAGGAACAAAAATTCTATCCTTCAATTGGGAAGCTGGAAAGTTTTCATCTTTCGCTCTGTTGTTAAAGGAAAGAGAGAATGTTTTTGACACATATATGAGTCACTGATTATTATAAGACTCAAAAATGAGGGGAGCACATTTGACAGATCTAGTGAAAGTGTATTAAATTTGAGTAGGAATTTTTATCCTCAAAAATAGGAGAATGCACGGAGAAGTGAAAAAAAAATTTATGCAATGCGTTTCTTTGTTCTTCTCTTGAATCATACAAAGTTCTCTATTCTTTCGCCAGTTACTCGGTCCAACATAGAGTCTCATGAGTACTCCAGATGAAGGAAAGAGGAGAGAGAGAGAAAAAAATGCTGAATTCAAAAGTTTTCCTCAACTTTTGATCATCTGAGAGAGTTGAGGTTCATCAAAAACAGAGGAAAAGAGAAGCCTTAGTTTAACCACTAATCTTGATCAGCTTAACTTTTTGATCATCAATGTTTCGTCATATTTTGCTCTAATTTCATCACATTTGAATCCATTTTTGACTATTCAACTTCTTTTCCATAACTAAAAGGTACACTCTTAGAGCAAAGGAATATTCAAAGCAAAATACACCGATTGATGTACTTTATGGATAATCTGAGGAAATTTCTCTTCTCATCTCGATCACTCTGATCACCTAGATATTTTCGACTCGTAGGACCAGTGGAGTAGGGATGGATAAGATGACCCGATGTTAATATGGATGCACTTATTCGTATTCATATTGATGCCCATACACACACATACAGAAAAAACTTACACTCAACAGCATCTCTTCAGCAACTGAGCTGTATTCTCCCGAAAGTGTGCTTCACCTCAAGGCTTTTCAAGGTTTCAGGTCAGTATGTTTATTCACTGGATAGAAAAATTCTTTCAATAAAGCGCAACAGTTTAGTAGCAACAGAAGCCTCACCTCTCATCACGTGAGAATAATTACCCATTAGTGTTAATTATTCATGTTAATTATCATATTAAAATTTTTAAACTTGCATATCTAATGATGTGGATGATCCCATAGATATTTTCCAACCTTCTTATGGGACCGTTCCTTTTCGGAAGCTGAGCATCTTGAATTTCAATTGTTAGATCCCTAAGATGTTATTAATTTCATTTTGAAAATTTAGCAAAAACTTTTATGCATTAAAACCCATTCTTGAGCTCATTTTTATTCAAATTTTGAAGGCAATATTCTATCAAAAAATCGATGTTAAAGATAGTTTCTGCTATGTTCTGATGAACCTGAACTTTTTGTCAAATTGTGCATCTTGGTAACTTTGCCCTACGAGCAGTTTTATATTTATACTTTTCTTTTCTCTTATTCCATAGATGCTTGTTTTGGCTCTTATTTTCTTAGTTTTTTTTCTGTGTATATTTGCAGTTTGAAGAGGTTCTCCATCATTGGAAAAAGATGCGAGAAGGAGAGGGAGAGAGAGAAGCTGAGCCTTCATCCTATAAGCAGTTACTTTAAAATGTACGCAATTATCGATCCACTTTTACATGCCTCCCTCCAATTTCGTTCGGCTCAAGAGAACGAAAAGAAAAAGGATGAAGAAGAAGGAGCAAAATGAGAAGAAGATGAAAAAAGAAGGCGTCAGGAGCTCTCTTTTGTGAGTATAAGTTTACTCTGGTGGATGTTACGAAAATACAATTTAAGATGCAAGCAAAATGTCGAGATGAAGAAAAAGAAGAAGAAAAAGGAATTGAGAGAGCAAAAGAGGAGCGAATGAATTTTGTAGAAGAAAGTGAGCCAAGAAGAAGGGAGAAGGGAGAGATGTGAGTGAGATGGGGGGAGAGAGAGAGAGAAGTAAACCAGTGATTTTCATTCGAACATCTCTCCCCTAAATTCGATTATAAATCACCAACGAAGAGAGAGAGAGGGAGAGAGAGAGAAAATCAAAGTGGAATATCGATTGGATCTGATGGAAAAAGAGAACAAGAGCCAAGAACATCAACGGAAAGGGAGATGAAGCAGAAAGGGGTGGCAAGGAAGTAAAATCTTTAAAATGAAGAGAAAACAGAGCAAAAAGAGAAGAATGAGAGCAAAAAGAGGATGGAAAAGATGCGAGAGAGGGGGAGAGAAAGAGATGCTGGGTGATGATGATGAAAGAGAAGCAAGCAAACTGATGCCAAGTCTCAGTAATAGTATCTTTTTAAAGAGAGTGCAAAAAAGGAGGATGCAGAAAGGGAAGAGAGAGAGAGAGATGAAGAAAGCGGGTGTCAATGGCATTTACAATCGATTTTTATATATTGCAAGTTCTCTTCGTTTGGGCAAAATTTGGGTTGAAAAAGGAAAAAAAGGACAGGAATACAGATGAGGAGAGGGAGAGAAAAAGAAGGAGGATGGAGAGGGGGTGGAAATTGAAAAAAGGGGAAGAAATAGGGAGAGATGCTGCATGATGGAGAGAGGAAGAGTGGCCAGTGTGGGAGAGTAAAAAAGAGAAAAAGAGAGGAGATATCCATCCGCATCATCTCCATCTTTTCTTTAAAACTTGCAGTGCCTTTTAATTTGGTTACTAGCGGCGACATCGCATGAGCAGGACTTTTTCAAGTAATCCAAATCGATTTTGTTTAAAGAGGGCGGCCAGTGAATTACTATGCTTTTACTTTTTCTTCTTCTTTTTTCTTTTTTCTCCTCTTTTTTCCTCTCTCTCTCTCTTTCTCTTCCTTGCAATCTCCACCACCCTCAACTCCCCTTGCCCATCGCCCCTTGGCTTTAAAGTTGCTCCTCATCAGAGCAAATGAGACTGCGTTAGTGTTTCTTGCTTTCTTTCAGTTCACATTAATATCGTTTCTTGAATTCCTAAACTTCATGGACCGATGGGGTGGGCTGAAGGGGTGGAGGAGAGCGAGAGAAGGGCATCAGATTGGGAGGCTGAGGGAGATGAGGATGCTGGGCTCAGTCGCAAGGGACACAGGAAAGATTCAAGAGAAGGAAAGGGAGAGAGAAGATGAAGAACAAGAAGAATCAAGAGAGGGAGAGAGAGAAGATTTGAAAGTATTTTCACTGTAATGGCAGTCGAAATAATGATGAAAAAAGGGAGAAACAGAAGAAATTATGTGTCCATGGCAATGCATGAGTACATTTCATCCGATCTTTTTTCCCTTTTCCCTTCTCCCTTCTTCCATCTATTTCTCTCTCTCTCTCTCACTCAGCATCCTCATCTCTCCTATCCATTGCTTTCATCCGCATCTTTGCCTACTTACTTTTCTTCTCCATTTTGATTGTTCGTTTTAAAATGCTTCCCCCATCTTCCTCCATCTTTCCCCTCTTCTCTGATAGAGAATTAGTTTTCGAATGAAGCTTCTGAATCTTTCTTACATCTCTCTCTTCTTTCCTCTTGCTCTAACTTTTGCTCTTTTTCCTCCTTCCTACTTCTTCTTCTTCCTCATCTATTGCTTTCGTTCTTGGCTATCTTGTTCAATTATCAACAATTCGCTTCTATTTCAGTCTCATCCAGAGATTTCTCAATTTTGACCACATGAGAATGAAAACTCTGTACAAGAGATACTGAGTCCATTTTGATAGCATTTGGGCTCATTTTATAAGCTCATTCAAGCCTGCCTTTCTCTCTCTCTCTCTCTCTCTCTTTTATCCATTGCGATATGATGCAAATCGATTCTTCAATCATATGCAGATGCCAAGCTTGCATAATTAATCATGCATTTATGAACACAATTCTATCTCATACTGAAGGATGGAGAACATTCTTCCCAAACGTTTGCTTCTCAATCTATCCACCACGCCCAGCCCATTAATAGATGAGTGAAACTACAATCATTTCTATCTCTTTCTTCTCTCTCTTCGGAAGCTGCGTGATTATGAACGTTAAGCACTCTTCTTCCAACATTTTTCTCATTATGCAATATTTTTCATCCCAACATACATACGCGTACTCACACAGACACACATAACATCACCAGAAAAAGAATCAAGCACGATCCCTACATGTCTCATGAATTATGAAAAATCTAATATGGCCTCTATTCACTTGATATGATCATCATCGTTAAATTTGAATATCTAATCAGCTCTGTCATCAAGTAAACTGGGCGTAAAAATTGTATACACCAAGTGAGAGAATGGAAGAATCAGAGTCAAAGATTTTCTCTTTCAACTTCTTCCAGTCAATTCGGTGGGAGGTGTTTGTGATTAAATCATTAACATTTCAATAGAGAGGAGAGAGCGAACTGATTTTCTCTACTATCGGAAGGGCTGAATTAGAATAGGCTGTTTAACCCTATCATATGGGAAAAAATTATGCAAGCCATGCCTCTTTTTTCCTTGCATACAATTAATTTTCTCCTCCCATTTTGACTCTCATCACTTGTACTACCACTTCATTATTGTCACTTAACCCTCTCTGGCTTGACACCAATGAATGTTAACCGCCACCCACTTCACCACCCTTCTTCCTCTATTTCACTCATCTCAATCGAGTGGCTTCCCTCTCTCTCTCTCCTCTTCTTCTCTACTAGAGAGGTTTCATCATCATTCATCTTGCTATCATCTTCTGTCATCCGATACCCGTGCTCTTTTCTCTCTATCATCACCCTTTGATGCCCTCTCCTCTTCCCTTTGGCCCCGTCAAATCTTTATCATCACATCTCCATCCTCATCTTTATCAACCCGCTTTTCAAGCTACATTCATCATGCACACTCACACACACAAAACATACACAAACACTTGCGAAAAAAAGCAGGCATCTTTCATCACCTTCTTTTCATCACACTTGCATCATCATAACTGTAACTGTAACTGTAACTGTTGATGTTTTCATGGTCTCATGTGTTTCTTGGACACTCTTATCTAAGTGGGCTAATAAGTAAGCGGTAATTGAAGCCTCGTGGCTTATCTGTTTATTTCTCCACATCTTTCATCTTTCTCTTGAGCAAATGTCACAAATAAGCAAGCAAGATAGTATTGTCTTTATTCTTTATTCTCATTTCTTATTCTTGTTTCTTATACTTATTTTCTCTCCTCTGGACCTAGCGAATTGTGTTGATAATCACCTACATTTGCCTCTCTCTTACTTCAACTAGGCAAGATTGACTATTTACCTTGTTTCTTTACACGAATATCAATCTCATTTACTTTTGTGTGTGTACATCTTTTGCATAAACATTCTATCTTATTCATTTCTTTACTTTTTTCTCTCTCTCAGCTTTCTCTTTTTTTGCTTCCATTCGTTTTTCTGCCACATCTCTCATCATTTGCATCTCATCCGTTCTCTTATTTTCCACCTTCTCTAGTTGCATCTTTTACCTCCTCTTTCTTCTTCCTCTCATTCTTCCCTCCTTTTCATATTACAGTCTTTTTTTCCTCATTTTTCCACACTCGTTATTTTCACTCCCCAGCTTCCCTTGCCTCATCTTTACCTCTAGTCAGTGGTGCAAAGCAGGCGAGAATCGATTATAAAATCGATCATCTATTCTTTTCCATCTTTTTTCTCTCTCTCTCCAATGCTCAGCATAAATGGCCACGCAAAATGAATCCCATTCTCATATTTTGCAGCCTCCCTTAGAAACTATACATTACGATCCACTATAATGACGTCTTAGAAGAATGATAAACCAAATCTTCTTCTT
This sequence comes from Brevipalpus yothersi, assembly GCA_003956705.1. Lineage (NCBI taxonomy): Eukaryota > Metazoa > Arthropoda > Arachnida > Trombidiformes > Tenuipalpidae > Brevipalpus > Brevipalpus yothersi. Next base: position 9,010 of record QZCP01000097.1, read on the forward strand.
CTCCATCTTCTCTCGTGTCCATGGTTTTTTCTCTTTTTCTCTCTCTTTTTCCCTTTCTCCCACTATTCCGCCCCCTGGATGCCCACCGGATGTTGCATAGATATGAAAGTTTATGTATGTATGAAGAGGAGAAAAAGAAAGAGAAAAGAATGGAAATGATGCGAGAAAATGTGAAGAGCTGGAAGATCGCTTAGAGCTCACAGATGAAGTTTCATACGCTAAAGCAAAATCATCATACAGACACACACACATATATACACACAGGCTATAATCATCTTCACAATTCAGCTTATATTCCAAGTAGTTAACACAAATCAATGGGTTCAGTTGAAATGTATGGTCTATGATATTTTTGACTCTCTCTCTCCCTCTCCCTTCTCTCACCATTATCATCATGAGAAAAAAAGGAGAGAGAATAAAAATTCGAAATTCTCTGATCTATTTTTCACCGCTCTTCATATCTATCACACTTTCTCATTTTCTATTCATTGATAAATGAATGATGAGAATACAGCCAACTGATCTTGATCTCTATCATTTTGACAGTACAATAAACGAAAAATCTTCATGATTACAGTACATTAATTCACTCTCAATTCGAGTTCACACATAGATACACAGTTTTGAATCCAGATGAGAAAAAATATTCCATGATCATGGCTTATCAGCATTGAACCATTTGCACATGAATTTTTCACAATTTTCTATTTACCGTTAATCAAAAATTCCGGGAAAATTTGTATCACAAAGCCGAAATTTTTGGATAACGGTCGCTTTAAAAATTTACTTATCAATGACAATCCTCAATATTTATATTTTACCGTGATATATTCCAAAATATTTTCTCCATAAATCAATTAAATAAATATTTTCATTTTTCAAATTTTATTATTTTTTCCCCACGTTCAACTTGAAGCGCTAATTTCAAAAGTTTTTTCCTAAAACAAGAGAACAACTTTTTTTTTGACCGGCAATTTCCTTCATGCTCATTAAAGATCAGGTTTTTTAAAGGTGAGCTTTTTAGCTTGTTTAACGAAGTGTATCTCTTGTTTACGTTGATGGTATACTTTGAACTTCATGATCAGATACAAAACGCTTATTGATAGGTGTACATACTGAGTGTAAACTTTTGTGCTATCGTAATGATGACTACTAGAAGGGAAAAATTGACCTTAATATCACTGATAGTAAGCCTTCTGGTCGGCTTAACGGTTACCTATTGGTCGATTGTTTCGTTTGTGTTCAGCTTGATAGCAGGTCCAATATTGATTGTTCAATTATCATGGACAGTGTTCAAAGTTATCCAACAATTGACAAATACTTCAATCAATCCCGATGGTAAAGTCATACTGATAACAGGTAAGTACATGATATAATTTCAATACGAATCTGATTCTGAGAATATGTATTAATCTTGGATAAGAATATTGTTTTTGTTAATGGTATTTATTTAAACAAAAACAAATAGTAAATAATGAAGAAAATAGTATTTTCAAAATACTGAAAACTTTACATTCCGTACCATGATATTAGGTTGCGATTCTGGTTTCGGTCATAAATCAGCTCTACACTTGAACCAGTTTGGATTCCGAGTGATTGCAACATGCATGTTTCCTGATGGTGAAGGTGCCAAAAGCTTGAAAGAAAATGCATTTAAGTCAGAAAAGATGCACATACTTGGTCTGGATGTTACAAAAAGTGGGAATATTGATCATCTGTATGAACAAGTGGACACAATATTATCACAGACAAATGATGTGCTCTATGGACTGCTCAATAATGCCGGTATTTTCAATTTTCAAGCCATCGAAACGGGCACATTTGAAGTGATGCTGGACAGAGTGTTGAGTGTTAATTTTTGGGGTGTCGTTAGAATGACCAGAAAATTTTTACCATTAATCAGAAGTAGTCAAGAGCGTATAGTGACCATCTCTAGTTTGGCTAGTAGGTATTGTAAACATTCTAGTGGTGCTTATTCGTGCAGTAAACATGCGGTAAAAGCATTTGTGAACACATGTCGAATAGAGACAGCAAAATTTGGTATCAGATTCATTGAAATTGAACCAGGCTATGCGGATACACCTTTGATGGAGAATTCGAAAATTTTGGAGTATTTTTGTGATGCAATTAAATCTACAGATGAATCGATAAGATTAGCTTATAGATGGGATACAAAAAAACTGGATCATTATACCCAGAAAATCATGGAGGGATATCAATCTCTCCATGCACTTTTTGATGCTAAGAATTCAGTGGATAAAGTGGTGAACACTATTGGATATTCTTTTGAAACAAGTAATCCTGATGATAATTATGTTGTAACTAGTAAAATACTCCAAATTTTGGATAGTTTTGGTTCATATTTTACTGAAGAATTGAGATCACTCATCTCACAGGATCTTTGATAAGTTATTTTTTTGTAGATATTTTGCATCAGAAAAGAGTAATAAATTTGATTAATTTTCTACAAATCAGATTAATTATATTTTTAGCGTCGATTTCTAACTAGCTTGGCGGTTTGATAAGAGCTCCAGTCCCATCTAGTCGATTAAGAAAAATCTATAGGAAAATAAACCCTCCATGATAAGGCATTATAGAACCTGTTCATACTAATGAGCATGTCCCTCATGATTCATTTCAATATATTGAAAAATCTGATCTATGTCTCAGATTTTGGGACAGAAAGATAGTTTTCAATGTTTTAATAAACCAAAATACAAGCGATAGTCATAAAAATTCAAATTAACCCACCAGATATGATTTAGTTTCCATGAAGATTTGAAGCAAAGCAATATATCTCGTTTAATTGAGCTGCCTAAAAAGAGAGAGAAAGAAAGACAGAGAGAGATAAAAAATCTTACTGTTCAGAACTTTGAACATCTACTGATGAAAATTAATCGATTGAATTTTCTACGATGATCATAAATCCAATGGAAAGCGGATCGAGAAATGATCATGAACCTGATGGAAGGAGAAGATTTGACTCGGTCTTTGGGCTCAGCATCCCTCCAGGAACAATATAAAATCACTGTGAAAAATTTCAAAATTTTGAATTCTTTTCACTCCTAAGACCACTGATTTTCCATTGTGGATACTTCCTCATACCCCTGCATCGTCCTCTGCATTTTTTGATCATATTATGCACCGATAATCTCACGAGTCTCTGCTGGAGATTGTATTGTGAATGTATTAATATGTGAATTGAAGGAAAAATGAATGAAACTGCTTTGGTGATAAACCATCCATATATTGCTATCATCTCTTTCTCTCTGCTTCTGTTTCCAATGTATAACTTGATTTCTTTCTCTCATTTTAATACAAAATTTGTTTCCTATCTTAATCATATTTCTTTTCCATCTTCTGATGGCTAACCGTTGTTCATCATTATGGGATCATTATGAGAACGTGATGCAAGAATAAGGGAATCGAGATAAGTTCCATGGGTATGTGTGGGATATAAAAATGGAAAGAAATTAGCTGGACAGAGAGGAGGAGGCTGAAAGAGAGAGAGAGAGAGAAAGTGGAAAAAAGCGGTGAAAATGATGGAAAAATGAGAATCTAGAATGAGAGAGGAGGAGGTGGAGGAGGGATGGAGGAGAGAAAGAGAGAGAAAAAAAGAGCCAAGATATGCCGAGAGCAAGATAAACTGTTAGGGCAAGCTTTCGTAAATGACAATATTTTTGTGTGCCTCACTTTTTCAGTTTCATGATTAACTTTCCACTCTCTATCATTAATATGATTAATTGTGTCCAATGACTACTTTCTTCCGGACATTTTGGACAATAAAGAACTTCGGTCAGCTCAGTTTGCTTTCCTTTTCTTTCTTCTCTCTCTCTCTCACTCACCTTATCTTCATCATTTTTCTCACTCTCATCTGACCAAAGTCCATTTTGTTCTCTCTCTCTCTTCGTTTTTTGTGTCAACTAAGCAAAATTGCTTCAAGACATCGTTTATTCGCCTTGTCTATCAATTGAGATGCTCATTTTCATCTTTGCATGTGTTCTCATCTCTCTGCGCCTCTCTTTCTCTCTCTGTGTTTATGCATCCTAGTATACAGACAAAAATTTTCTCATAATCAGTCAGATATGGACCGAGTGCTTGGGCTAGATTTTGTCAGAGATATGCACACTTTCTGAATGGAAAGAGAGAGAGAGAGAGAGAGAGAGAGAGAGAGAGAAAAAATTCTCATTTATTTTCATATTCAATGGATCTATTAGGTGAGAGAGAGAGAAAGAGCTTTCTCTGCCATTTTCTAGATAAACTAATGGCCGAAAAAAGGCTGAGAATAGGGCTATATTATCTAGCTTCTCTCATTCTCACATGCAAGTATGCACGCTTTTTGAAGAAAAAAAATCGATATACTTGATGGTATGTATCAGCTAAATGGCTCTATGAAACACCTTTACTTATATAATGTAAGTGAAAAGACAAAATCTTAGCACTCATCTAGAAGATGTGCTAAGTCTCTATATGTTCATTTGGGACTTGTTCAAACTCAAATTCTTTATATGAATCTATTTCATCTCCCATTTTCGTTAAAGACCCTGACTGGTAGAGATTTGATTCTCTGGTTAACATCATGTACTAACTGATTATGACTTAAATAAAATCGAGAAGATAATCATAGGAAGGGAGAAAGCTTCATCAGCTGAAGAGATAACTCGTTGATAATGAGAAAGTTTCGCCATGATATCAGTGTCGGTTTGCCACTGGAATTCCTGAACCAAGTGATAAGGTTTGTTTTCATCTCGTTCTTGGTGAAAAAATATTTTTCAATAAATCAACCGGATGCCATTCAATTGGAAAGTACACCAGAAGCATCCCTAATAGTATCGAAATTCTAAACTATAATTCATTTTGATAAGCTATCAGTACATCCACGAGTAGGAAAATGTTCCCGTCCAAAAATGGTTTTAACATTTGTGAATTGAGGAGGATTCATACATTTATTTATATGAGATAGAGTCAAATTTGGATGAAATTTTCATTCCTCTCTCCTTCTCTCTCTTCCCTAGATCATGTAGATGATCGAAGTAGATGAATATTCTTATTTGAATCAACCTGCATCAACATTATATGTATGACAGATGATAGTGATGCGAAATTTTTCAATTTTCAATTTCCAATTTTGATCATCTCTCTCCTTCTATTTGCGAGATGAAATACAGGCTCTTGATTCATAGATAAACTTTTGACTACCACTCAAAGTAGATGTAGTTATAGTAGTAGTAGTAAAAAAAGTAAAGAATTGAAAGATGGAGTATTTACAAAGACACGATTCCAATGATGTACAGATGTGAAGATCCATGTGTGTATATTTGATGGAGAGAGAGAAAAAGAGAAAAAGGAGGCTGAAATGAGAGGGGAAAAACTAGAGATTGATCCACTTAAAAAAGAAGGAGGAAGGGAGAGAAAAAAGAGAAAAATCAAGCATCACTATATGAGTGTGTGTATATGTGTTCCATGAGGCGGTTGAGGAATGAAATTGAATTCAAGAAATTCACCATCATCAAGAAGATTGTTTGCCGAAGAGTGGAAGAGAGCATGCAATTGCCCATACTTATGACCTCAATCCAATGGCAGTATCAGTAATGTTTTAGTGTCCAGGATGGTGAGAGAAAAAGAGAAAAAAAGAGAGAAGAGGAGGAGGAGGGGGAGGATGAAGATGAGGATAAAGGGGAAAGAGAGAAAGTGAACATTTGAGGAAGGAACCAGAAGAACAAGAAGAAAAAATGAAAGAGGCTGGACTGATGAAGAATTCGAGAGAAAATAGAGAGGAAAAAAGAGAATAGAATTCAAAGAAGGCGGAGAAAATTGAACAAGTTATAATCGATTTTTCAACTTTGAGCTTTCCTTCACAATTAGATAAATTCATTTAGAAAGGAGAGGAAAAGCGAAAAGAAGAAAGAAATACACTACTTTCCTTTCCTTTTTCTTCTTTTAATTTAAGTAACTAGCAAACAATTTCTATTCTTCGGCCTGACATTAGAGTTCACAAAGTTCTAGAACCTTTCCAACTTCGAACTATAGTTACGATTTGATAACGCTTACGCCATCTAAAGTTATAACGGTGTAAGCTATGGGCGGGAAATCTGGATCTAAAAGTTCGTTCGAAAAGTTTCGAACTTGAAACTTTTCAATTCTGTAAGTTTCTGAGTTAACGAATAATGAATCTCGAATATGATTCCATTTTAGTAGAGAATAGATCAAATATTGCAACTTAGCCTCCATAATCGGGTAAGATCATCTCTCGAACGAGTGAGTGAATTGAAATCTTTAATATCTCGATCCGGGAGAACTTTGCCTATTACACGACACTCAGAATTTTTACTATTCGAAAGGATAATTTTTTTCAATTAAGTTTCATTTGCTTTGATTACCGCAAAGCTAAGCAATCCATCCTGTTGGTGATGATTCATTCTCATGGAATTTAGTAACCACTCACAATGCGCAGAGTGTGTTCATAATCATCGGATAAGGTTATTACAATTTAATCAGCCGAAATTTTTTTCTCCAGGAAAAGTTTCAAACATGATCTAATAAATATACACATTTGATTGGAAAGATCAGAATTCTCTTGCTCCTTTTTTCTCGACTGACACTTTTCAAAATTGATGATATTATCATGAGCCCACTTGCCCAGAGGGTTGCTTGACCCCATTCAAGGCTGTAGTTTAGCTGCTCTCCGCTCGGGACTTTTACACTGTGAACATGTACAGCGTTCTTGGTTTGTTGCCACTGAAAAAGTTGTTTTGTTTTTAAATAAAAATTTTGTAAACATTATTTTGTTACCATTTTATCACTTACTTTAAAAGTTGCAATCTATTTAATTATCCTGATGGGTATTATGGATAAAATTGGGGGAATGTTTCCCCGTGAAATTCTAATGTTTGTCGGTCATATTGTTATGAGTGTTATTATTTATTATTTGCTGTTCACAAATTTCGGGGCGTTCGGCTATCTTCTCTTCAATATTGCTTGTCCAATAATTTCTATCAGATTTGGATGGTGGATTTTTTGCCATCTTATTGGATCAAGTGGTTCTAATAAAATGGATTGTGTCAAGACAAAGGGAAAAGCTGTATTGATAACAGGTAAGAGTGTTTATCGTCCAGTGTTTGTGTTACCTTTACTCTCGGGTTTGGCTTATTTTCACTTCATTCTTTTGCCTTCAAGAGAATCTTTGAACAAGTGTTGAGAAATTTTCAACCATCTCATGATCAATTTAACCAATTTTATAGGCTGTGATTCTGGTTTTGGACATCGAGCTGCAATTTGGCTTAATCAGCGAGGCTTCAATGTTATAGCAACATGTCTAAATCCCGAAAGCGACCAATCAAAAAGCCTATTGGGCAAAGCACGTTATCCAACCAAGATGAACATTATCAAATTGAATGTATTGGATAGTAAATTGATCGATTCAGCATATGAATCTGTTGACAGAATTTTGACCACTACCGGCGATCAATTGTATGGGCTCATCAATAATGCTGGAGTTCTCAATCTACTACCCATTGAATCTGGTCTATTTGAAAAGAATTGTGCTCATACAATGGATATCAATTTTTGGGGCGTTGTTAAGGTGACAAGAAAATTTTTACCACTAATTCGAAAGAGTAAAGGTCGCATTGTGACCATCACAAGTACCGCTAGTCGTCATCCGACAGCATTATATTCTGCTTATGCGGCCAGTAAACATGCAGCCAAGGCATTCATGACATCCTTACGGTATGAACTGTTACCTTTCGATGTGCGTGTTATCGAAATTGAACCAGGAATGGCTGATACACCGATAATTGATTTTCAAAAATGGTCTGGTATTTATCGGGCTTCGTTGCAATACACTCCGGCCGATGTTCGACAAGATTATGGCTGGTCCTCAGGTGAAGATGGTGGTGAGGATAATATCGAGCAATTACACAAATCATTCCAAACTTTCAAAAGTATTCTCCAAACTCACCAGATTCCTTCAAGAGTTGTTCAAACCATGGTTGATAGTCTTATGCATTCAAATCCTCGTGATGTATATGTTATCAATGGAATATTTTTCACCATAATTGAGTTTATTATACAATCTGTCAACCAAGAAGTTAAATATCTATGGACATCTGCTTTTTACTTACTTTCACGAACCATGCGAAAGAAGACAGCTTGATATCATCTTTTTTATCATTTTCACTCAAATTTATAAATGGACATTTATTACATCCATTTTTTTAATTACTCGGCTTAGAAAGCTCAAAATCAAGTGTCTATATTGGTTTTCTTTGTTTCTTATCACGATGTGTAAATATTCGACCATATAGATGTCTTGAACTTGTTTTCTAAGGTTGCAGTCATGTCATTAAATTTCTCATAAAATGAGTGCACACATGAACTCATGAGAACAGAACTGTTGAGATTTTGATTTTGATTCTTGGTACAGTCATTTCTCTCATTTTTAAATACTTTGGGCGTACAATTCCAACACATGGATGAAAAAAATACAACTTATTAAAGATCCTGTGAGATGAGTGATCTCTGTTCTTCAGTAAAGTATGAACCAAAAATATCCAAAATTCGGAGTATTTTACCAGTTACAACATAATTATCATCAGGATTACTTGTTTCAAAAGAATGTCCAATAGTTTTCACCACTTTATTGACTGAATTCTTAGCATCAGAAAGTTCATGGAGAAATCGCTGTGCTTCCATGATTTTCTGTGTATAATAATCCAATTTTTTTGTATCCCATCTATACGCTAATCTTATTGATTCATCCGTAGATTCAATTGCATCACAAAAATTATCCAAAATTTTCGAATTCTCCATTATACCTGTATCCGCATAGCCTGGTTCAATTTCAATGAATCTGATACCAAATTTTGCTGTCTCTATTCGACATGTGTTCACAAATGCTTTTACGGCATGTTTACTGCACGAATAGGCACCTTTTGAAATTCTGCAATACCTGCTAGCCATACTTGAGATGGTCACTATACGCCCTTGGCTACTTCTGATTAACGGTAAAAATTTTCTGGTCATTCTAACGACACCCCAAAAATTAACACTCAACACTCTGTTCAGCATCACTTCAAATGTGCCCGTTTCGATGGCTTGAATATTGAAAATACCGGCATTATTGAGCAGTCCATAGAGCACATCATTTGTCTGTGATAATATTGTGTCGACTTGTTCATACAGTTGATCAATATTCCCACTTTTCGTAACATCCAGACCAAGTATGTGCATCTTTTCGGGCTTAAATGCATTTTCTTTCAAGCTTTTGGCACCTTCACCATCAGGAAACATGCATGTTGCAATCACTCGGAATCCAAACTGGTTCAAGTGTAGAGCTGATTTATGGCCGAAACCAGAATCGCAACCTAATATCATGGTATGGAATGTAAAGTTTTCAGTATTTTGAAAATACTATTTTCTTCATTGTTTACTGTTTGTTTTTGTTTAATTAAATTATATAAACAAAAACAATATGCTTATCTAATATTAATACATATTTTTAGGATCAGATTCGTATTGAAATTATTTCATGTACTTACCTGTTATGAGTATGATTTTACCATCGGGATTGATTGAAGTATTTGCCAATTTTTGGATAACTTTGAACACTATCCATGACAATTGGACTATCAATATTGGACTTGCTATCAAGCTGAATACAAACGCAACAATCGGCCAATAAGGAACCGTTAAGCCGATCAAAAGGCTTATTATCAAAGATAGTAGGATCAATTTTTCCCTCCTAGTAGTCATCATTATGATAGCACAAAAATTCACCCTCAGTATGTACGCCCTATCAATAAGCGTTTTGTATCTGTGATCATGATGTTCAAAGTATACCATCAACGTAAACAAGAGATACACTTCGTTACAAAGAGTAGCCTAACCTTGAGAGTCGTCTGTCGATTGGTCAAAGAATTGATTCACTTTATCATTAAGTAAAACAAGTTTATTTTTATCGCCTCAGCGTTGGAATTAAAGATACAAGGAAAGAAAAGTAGATTGATCTGGCAATTGGTGTTTCAGCACCTTGTCCAGTCAATTTTAACGAAGAAAAAGATTAAAGAAAATTAAGAATAGAAAAATTATCAGAAATTTCCAAATGTTTGCCTAGCATAGATCTCTCTTGGTAGAACTACTCTCTGGTTGAAAGAGAGTCAATAAAATCAACTATTGCTAGCTAAATTATTTCTCAAAAGTTTTAACAATGCATGTTTTCTTCAATCGTTACTGATTGTAACCAAAACTGTCAAATAGATTACTCAAAAAGGAAAATTCATAAATCAAGTTGGTACTGTATCGGATTCATTAGCGCAAAATTGTATTCATTTCACATTATGTGCTGTTTTACGATTGTATTAGGGCTAGATTTCTTGATGTCTCGAAAACCTAGTGATCAAGTGTCTACAGACAGTTAAGTTGTCATTATGCATAATGATGTAACTCTTGTTGGCATTTGGTTTGTTTCTTTTGGTAGCATTGAATTATGGTGATTATTACATGATTCGAGAGCTTACAAGATTTTGTGTGATAAGTTTCTTCCTTTGTGATGTTTTTACCTGTATTTTCTGTTATCGATACTTGAGGAAAGAATTCTGAAAAGCCACGAGATCTCGATATGAGTATCATAGAAAATTATCTCATTTTTTTTCTAATCCTTTTTGTATAACATCTCCATGAGAATTAGATGACATGAAGTTTCTTCTACCTAAAGAAGAGTGAACTTTGTTACTGATATCAGTAAGCTATTTCAGTGGGTTAAATTTGATCCTTTGTTCATAATCATGTTCTCTCATGAGTCTGAGACTATTTTTCCAATGGTCAAGAAGGGAGGAATTGATAAAATAATGAGCTTATTAGTGTTCATGATCCAAACGATTTTGGTCACTTTGTTCCTACTATCGTTTCCCGTCTCAATTTGGTTCTCCAGTCCTATGGATCAAACTCTGTGGTTTTTAACGTTTGTATTCTATTCCATCATGACTCCATTTCTTGCCATCAAAATCGTGTTCTGGAGTAGGTATTTCGCCGCTCTAAATACTTGTGATAAAATATCGGTGGACAATAAAGCAATACTGATCACAGGTAAGAATAGGAAATTCATTCAAATACTAAAATCATTCAATTTTAAGAGTCTGCAAGTGGAGAGTCTACTATCTATCCATCCAATTCTATCTCTAGTTTGACAATTGTCAGTTCTGACAACTCATGGACTTTCCGAACTTGAAATCTTACTCTTAGATTGTGACTCTGAATATGGACGAGAATCGGCTCGATGCTTGAATCATCTTGGCTTCACAGTGATTGCTGGATGCTCTCAACCTGGAAGTGAAAAATCTCGAAAATTAATTAATGAGGCACATTTGCCTAACAAAATGCATCTCATCGAATTGGATTCAATGGAAGACAATGTGATTACGGAAGCATATAAAACCGTGGAATGTATTCTCGCTGCTACTGGTGACCAACTCTATGGACTGGTTAACAATGCTGCCATTCTTGATCTTATACCGATTGAATCGAATACTTTCGAGGAAAATTGTCGCAATACGATGAATACAAATTTTTTCGGTGTAGTCAAGATTATGAAAAAATTTTTACCTCTCCTACGAAAAAGTCGAGGACGTATATTGACACTTACAGGTGCGGAAAGTGGCCATTCAACAGCATTATATGCCGCTTATTCAGCCAGTAAACAAGCTGTCAAAGCATTTATGGACTCTTTACGATATGAACTTCTTCCGTTCCAAGTTCAAGTGATCGAAATTGAAGTGGGACTATGTGATCCACCTGTTGTGTATCGTCACAAAAGTATCAATGATCGTACCATGAAGCGTTTACTTCGAATGTCAGATAAATTTCCATACCTTTTCATCAAGCATGCCATCACCTCGGAAGCTGTGAAAAAAATTGCTCGAAGTTTTTTGCAACCGGAAATACCACACTTTATCAATGTGACACCGATGTCTATCAGAAGGTTTTTGAGAAAATTTGTAGGTCAAGAATTGGAATTTCTCCTGAATGCTTGAAGAGAAGAACGCAAAAAAATTCCTTGATTACTCGAGCAGCATCGCAACGTTTATTCTCGAACAGATTTCATCAGTTCTTCTTGTGACTACACTTCAATGCTAAGATTTTCAAGAGTCATCTGGCATTTTTTCTACTGGAAAGAAACTTGATCAAAGATAAGAAGCAATTTCTACTTTCATTATATTCATTATCACAATGAACGCTAATCTCAGTCTACATCTGCTTCATTGTGAAGAAAAATTATTGTACATAACTGAATAAATTTCTTTTTTCTAAAAATACCACCGAAATCAAATGGAAAACTAAAAAATTTGTGTCAAAAATCTAATTTTTAAAATTAATGTGATTGCTAAAAGTTCGTTAATCGAACCATTTTTCGAATATTTTTGTCGAGACTAGCTCGATTCTTGAGCATTATCTATGATGATGTAACTCTTGTTGGCACTTGATTTGTTTCCACTGATATATAATCAAATTGAACTGTTGAGCACTGGTAGCAGTTGAAAAGCTGATAAAATCTTACTCGATGATTATAACCACTGTGATGACAAGCACCTTTGGCAATCTTAAATTGAAAATCCTATCTTTCCATGTTACATTCCATGAAAAATATCCATCATATAACAGACCTGTGAGGAAAAAGTCAATCAACGAGTAGATGATGGCCATAATATTTCGCATGTGTGTAGCGAATTGTCAGAGAGAAGAGATTGTAGTGATGATCACGTTACGATCATTATCACTTCACCACAATATTGTTCCTGATGTGAATTATTTGAGTGTGTGAGAAATTGTATCTCTTCTCATGTTCATTTGGTTAATGTTTTAACTGATATTCATAACTGCATCTGTATTTTTCTAAAAATGAGATGAATCTCCCATGAGGACAAAGGCTTTTCTGAATCTCAGCGAATTGTGCTAAAGTTTTAGTTAGTAATCATGGCCTCCACTAAGTCTAGTAATATTTACCAGAACCTGGCCAGAATGGAATCTGAAAGACTTGAGAAACTTCAGAAAGTTAGGAAAAAAATTGTCACAACTTCTCTGAAGATTCTCTGTATTCCAATTGTACTCTGGTTTTTCACTTCCATGCATTCAGCCTTGTTCCTCTTGACCATAATACTTTATTTAATCATGGCTACATTCCTTGCCATCAAGATCATTTTATGGAGAGGAAAAGAAGCTCCAAAAAGCTACACACAGTACTGTGGTGATATATCAATAGAAAATAAAGCAATAATTATAGCAGGTAAAAACCAAAATAAAAAATTCATATGATCTAATATTTTCTTATTTTCTTCTGATATTATAGATTGTGACTCAAAATTTGGACAGGAATTAGCTCGCAGCTTGAATCATTTGGGCTTCCGAATTATTGCTGGTGTTTCGAAACCTGAGAGTAAATTTTCTCTGAAACTTATTAATGAAGCATGTATACCATGGAAAATGCATCTCATCGGAATGGATACCATGGAGGATAAAACACTTGACGATGCTCACAAATCTGTAGAAAATATTTTATTGTCTTCTGGGGATCAACTCTATGGTCTTGTCAATGGTGTTGGAGCCTTTGATGACACATCAGTTGGCTCATCGGAAAAACATTGCTCTCAAATGATGAATTACATATTTTGGAGAGTTGCAAATGTAACCGAAAAATTTTTACCACTAATTCGCACTCATGGAGGTCGTATTTTGACCATAACAAGCACTGCCCAGCATCAGCCGAGAGGTTCAAAAAGCGCTTATGAAACTACTATGTATGCAGTTAGAGCTTTTATGGACTCTTTACGATATGAGCTTATACCTTCTGATGCTCGCGTAATTGAGATCATGATAGCTCTGTCTGATTCAAGACCGAATTATCAATGGAAAATACTTCAGAATTCATATTGGAGAAGATCTTCTCAAGAGGAGAATCCCAAATACTATCCATACCTAGCCGCTGAATATGATGCTCCTGTCAGCCTTATCCCATTGGCGACGAAAATTTTTATTCGAAATGAAACTCCATCTTTCATTGACACAACACGACCCTCAATCAAAAAATTTTTGAAGAAATTAATTGGCCCGGAAATTGATCTTCTCCTGGATGCCTAACTATCATTCCAGCAAATGTGTCTTCGGCTATTGGACTTGAAAGCTGGCTTGCCTGAGATTAGCTTCGAATAATGATCTGTGACCTTTAATCTCAGCGGTATCTGTTTATTTTCCATGGTTCAAAGTGAGAATCCATAGTTCATGGAAGAGATTTGGAGTAAGGCTCATTATATGAACTGTTGAGCGTCACTATCTTTAGAACAACCAGTCTGCTTCATGCCTACTTAAAAATGTGATTAAACAGAACATCCAATTACTCATTTTATTCTGTACAAGCTTCATTGACTTGTTAGTAGTAGGTATATATATTTACATAGTTAAGAAATCTTGGATAAATTTCTTAAATACATGATCAATAGAAATGAATCAAAATAGAAGTTTCTTGCTATCCTTCTGACTTTCGATGGATTCACTGGGTCATCAAGTCAGCGTTGATCTTGAGGCATTTGTGAGTAGAAGTGTAAGCGATTAGCGAGCTTGTATCATGATGAATATATCAAAGAACACTCTCTTTGAGTCAGAGAATTGCAACAAAAATAGAAGTATAGAAGTTACCATCCGAATAATGAGAGAATTTTCCACTCCTTCTTCATCAGGAGGAAGATGCCCTTTTGCAATAGTGAAGGTTGGGTTTGTGCTAGTAGAGATCATGTCAAAAAAAATTTGTCTTCATGGGACTATGAAATGCAAGATGTCGATGAGGGGTAGAGAGAGAAAAAACGTCGAATCAATGAGAATGCAATTAAATAAAAATCCATTAATTCGTTGGACCAGGTTCTCGCCTAAGCTGATCATACTTTCGATGATGGTTGTTTTGGAGTGGTAGAAAATGTGCAAAATTTTGATCAGAGCGAATGGCTTTGCCAAACGTTGTTCTTTTCAAGCTTTTAAGATGATCATCTTGATTGTGGATGATGATACATGATCAGAGAGAGGCAGAAACAGATGGAAAGAAATTCATATTTGAAAGAAAATTTTCGCCCATAACTTGAACGATAATCCGAAGAGATGGTCCTCAGAACCGTGAAAAGCTAATGAATCGAAAAGACATGTGACACCATAAAGAGAGAGGAAGAGAGAGCGAGAGAAACATAATAGCTTGAACCAAATAAAGCCTAACCAATGAAACACATAGTTTATCACAGAGATCAACAGCACCAATGGTTCGAATTCCAAAAAAACTTGTGGTCATTGCGATCGTTCAAATTTTCAAAGGTATCAAAATATTGTTGCCAATTTTGGTGCAATGAAATATTTATATATAAGTTCATGTAGGAAAAGAGTTGTGTGTAGTCATGTTTCGAGTGATTCAAGTCTTTCTCTTCTTCTTTTCGCATCATCTACACACACATTAACTCGGATGCTATTGCAGGAGCGTTTGCAACTTGGTCTCATATATCGAAATGACGCACATTATTGCAACACCAATGCTGATTCCAATCAGCTGAATTGAAAGTTTAAATGCTCGAGTAGTGCTTGATTGTGTAGGACAACAGTCCAATTGAGGAACCATATTAACCAAAGCGATGTACAGGAACATCCCCGCAATGATGGCACTCAAAAATCCAGTGTCCATTTTGCCAACAACTATTCCCACTGTCATGCCAATGAAACACAGCACTGCTGAGAGAGTGTTATACATAACAGCACGCTTTGTAGATAGGCCAGCATTGAGGAGTACAGCAAAGTCACCAATCTCATGAGGCAATTCATGACATAATATTGCAACACTTGTACTGAGACCTCCTCCGATTCCACTACCTGCAAAAGCTACTCCAATTGCAAGTCCATCGAAAAAGTTGTGCATTCCATCACCGGTAACAATCATCATTATGAAGGATTTTCCTCCTTTTTGATGCTGCTTTTGATGATGATGATGGTGATGATGATCAGTCAGCTGGACAACAAAACCTCGATCAGGATCTGCATGCTGATATACGATGGTTTCTCTGTGACACTGTTCAGTGGTCAATTGAATATCATTATTAGTATTTCCAGTTGGATGGTATGTTGTTTCGACAGCGTCTTTCTTTTCATCGACCACTTTTACGGGCTCTGTTAACTTTTCCAGTTCTGGAGTCACTTTTTCACTTGTATGATTATGATTAGATAATTTATCGTTAGCTGATCTTGTGCAACTAGCAATCTAGAGGGAAGAGAAGAAAACATGATCAGATTGAGAACTTGAGGTTATCATTCATTACCTTGGCAGATTTTTTACTATTTTGAGAACAAAAGTCACTGACTATCGTCAAAACCCGCTCAAAAACAAGGAGTCCAACTATTCCAACTAGTGCCATTAAGCCATATATTACACTTCGAACGTGTGGATCTAGATGTGAGTCAATCGCTTCTATGGAAGCTGCTATTGGGGCTTCATGGTTATGACCAGAAGATCCATGATCGTGATGATCATGGTGATCATGATGATGTCCGTGATGATCATGAACACTATGCTCGGTAGTCGTTAGAATAGATGGAGTAGGCATGTTTGGATGCTTATGATGAGGATCCATGAGAGCCTAATTGAGAAAGAGCGAATGAAAAATTGAGATTTTGAATTAAATTCAAGGCATTTTTCTAGCAGGAAGGTGGGAAATTGACAGTGTCTTTCTATGAGAGGTATTTTTTCAAGCTATCGTGAAACTTTTACAGGTAAAAGTGAAATTCAATAGCTCATGATGGAAAATCCCGGTTGTCAATGAGCTTTGGGGACCTATTTCCGATTGATTACATCTTGGCTCATGATAAGAATCGTTTACAAATTCCGGTATACAATCTGGACTTGGGATGAAAAAATCAAGGAAAATCGATTTTTTTGGTCCTTTCGTTTTGGTGTCCAGATATGAGTGTACACTGTCTAAGGTCACTTTTTTCCATTTAGCTTCACATCCGAAATGCCTTGCAGAAGCACCTTAAACGGATGGAAACATGTTGAGGGCCCAATACTATTGCTCAACTTGAAACGGTGAAGTTAACAAAGTGTCAAATGAGTTGTTGGTTTATGTACCTAAGTTTTAAGGTAATCGAATTCAGTGCCAAAAGATGCTTATTATAGAGACATGGCGAAAAAGAAGGAGAGAGATAACATTTTAAATCAGAATCGTCAATTCTAACTTGGATGTTTCACGGCCTTCCCTTGGTGTGATTGAAAAAAAATCTAATCAATCAATACTATGGTCATATTGATATGGCAATGATTTACGGGCAAGCAATTAATTGAGAAACAATACGTGAAGCAAATCGTAATATTCTAGTTGAAGCTTTCCAAAATTGAAGGTCCTCCTCTCTCTCTCTCATTGAGTGGTTTTTGATATCAGTTTCCTTCCTACTCTTATGTCTCTTATATAGCTTCTATTAATTTCTTCAATTGACATGTAGCAGAAGACTTTCTCTCTTTCTTTCTTTGCCTTTTGTTTGACTAAGAGTTGCCTCATCCATTCTACTTCTCATCATCCTGATCGACATGCTAGATAATTCATTATATCGACACGCATACACAGATCCATTAATGAGAAGCTAATGAGAAACGAAAAATTATGGAAAAAAGTAGCAAAATAAAGAATAAAAAGCATGTCAGAATAGGTGATTCTCGTGTAATAGACTGATTAGAATCAATTGATTAATTATTCAGGCAGAGAGAGAGAGGGAGAGGGAGAAAGAGTTCCGAAATCTTTTACACTAAAAGAAAGTGGTCTAGAATTAATGAGCAACTTATGATACACTTCACACAGGATAGAAAAGATTTATTCTGATAGAATAGAATGTGTGAAAGAATCGATGAAAAATCGAACAAACATCGCATATCTTTATCATGGAAGACTCATAGAGAAATGAAATACTCTGCTAATAGCGAAGTATATGAGAGACTCAATGGAGCATAGATGATGGAGGAAATAGGTTATGTCTAGGGAAATGAAATGAGAGATAATTTGCTATCAAAATTTGTAAGAAATGCAGACTAGTATCAGAACTAAATTCAACAGATACTGAGAATAGATTGGGTAACTTAATATTCACCAAAACTTTCGTGCAAGAGTTCAAATCATTCTTAATTAAAGCTGGTATCAAATGAAATGAATCTTCAACAAACAGGAAGGAAGGCTAAGCATGATTGAGATCCATTCATGATGTTGGCACGTGAACTTAAACGAATACTTGAACATTGACTCGATAGTTAAGGATGAAAAAACTATGGATTAATCAATAATATTCTGGTTCCGAAATTTTCAGAAGATTTTCATCGAAAAAAGATCTCTCATGTAAGAATAGAATATCATGATCTATTCTAGAGGGGTAAATTCATCTGTATAGGGACTCAATCTGAGAGGGAAACATAATCTACATGATGAATGATGAACGAGTTATCATTTTCTAGGAAATAGATCGGAAGTCGAAGACGAGACAGAATAAATGAATGTTTATATACCGGCTCACTTGATTAGGTGTTGATTTTCATGATGAGGAAGAAAGGAATCAATATTGAAATGGATAGATTAGTGAAAGTATTTGGAAGGATGAGAATCAGATTTTTATCGAAAATCGTTGATAAATCTTTCTTTGGATAGGGAACATTCAAGGTCAAAAGAAAATGGAAACGCTTACAGAATGGATATAAGAATCGAAACAACTACAATCTAACACCAATATGTTTGTGACGTCTTACTTTTTAACTTAATGTATATCCTGGAAAAATCATCTAAGATAATAATCCACTAGACTAAGGGGCTTGACGGTAAAGGGCAATCAATTAGCTATTAATAGTGATTGGAATGGCATGGATAAAACATGCTGATGGTTATATATGTTATCTTTTTCTTTCAACATGATGAAACATTTGGCTCAATTTTCTGTCATGATGAGATAGATACACTTTTCAACTACAATATTCACACCATTTCTTTCATTCAATTACTACTATCTTACACTCTTAAGTATCATGAAATAAGAGGTATCATTGTCCTCATGGCTATGACGCTTTAACAGTCTTCATATCACACATCTTCAATATGGACGACTGTACCTCTCATCCGCATCCTTCTCATCAGTTCGAGTGGATAATCGCTCAAGTCATCAAACTGATACAAATCGCCATCATCACCACTGTCGTCATTACTTAATGAAGATAGAGGGGTAAAATGGAAGTAAGGCGGAAGGATGCTGGAGAGCTTCGAGAATCGGTCAGATAGGAGAGAGAAAATGTATCGAATTTGGAATGTGGTGGAAAAAATCATAATATCAAAAAATATTTACGTGTGGAAGAAGATGTAAAAGGGCATCACCAGTCAATGTTCCTATTGCAAGACCTATTAATAATTGTATCAATCCAACATGATGATTGTAGATCACCGGAATTGCCATGATTGCCGCTAAACCAACTACACTGATAAATATAACCGCTCCGGCACCGTATAGCCATAATTGAAATAAACTTTCACTATCATTGGAGTCATTAAGAGTGTCAAGGGTCTAGAGAGAAAGAGAGAGAGAGAGAGAAAAAGTAGAATGATTAAAACTAGAAAACTAAAAAAAAGAACACCAAAAAGCAAACATTACACTTGTAGTGTACATGTGTGTGTATATGTGTTAACAATCACATTTACATTACATGTTGATCGAAACCATGTTCTGGTTTCAACTTGTTTTTATTTGAATACAGATTCATGTGGAATGTGGACCATACTGAAAAGATCAATTCAACTTACCATATTGCCGGCTATTTTTGTCACAATAGTAGATGCCAATGTGGATGCAGATTGAACAGTTGATGATGCCATGATTAATTATGTATATTACTCTATAATACATGATCGAAAGAAAGAGAGAGAAATAAAAAATGTCAGAATCACTTTCAAGCATGCTGTCGATTTCACTTACCAATCAAATGTTAAGATTGAGATCTTTACAAATTTTATTCTAAGTAGAGAGAAATAATTTAGCTTGACCACACTTGATGATTGACAAACACACACACAGAACAAAAAGAAACCAAACTCAAAACTTAAATCAGATAAGTTAAGAGATAATATTTTTATCGAATCGAAGTGTTCATGTAATATATGTGTTACTGATGAACATTCGAACAAAAAATGATGAAGAGAGTAGTTTTTCAATAAATTATATGTATATAAACACACACAGACACACACATGCACAACACAGTAATGATAATGAATCCAAGTCCAATTGTGATTAACTTAATAATTTGTCTCCCACCTAATTGTGTGTGTATATTGGTGCATAGTGTACATGAATCACAATGATCAAATTGATTTAGTTGTTAGCATCAATGTCCGCCGAGTTTTATCCATCTCTCTTACTCACTCTCTCTTTCTCTCTCTTCATGATCTTCATTTCAACAAGGTAAAAGTATATACATTGCGCACATACACATATACACAAGAACCTTAAAGTAAACATCACCACTTAATTTGGTTCTGGAACACATGTCCTCTCATGCTACTAATTGATGATGATGAAATTGATGTTTTAATGTTTTAATGTTTTCTTCTTCTATCTGGTAAAGGTATGTACTTTGAAGAATATGCTCATCATCTTCATTAGATCCATTAATTAGTGATTGATGACAATGATCATAGAATAGTGGATGAATTGATTTGGTTTCCATTCATATTCATCTGTGTGAGTGTGTATTGTTACTTTATTCGATCAGAACTTTTAGTATTTATTATTGTTTTTTGTGGCTCTTTTGGTGTGTGTAGGTGATTATTGTAACGATTTGTGGTTATTATTTACATATTTTCAGGTAAATTTTTGGTGTGAATATGTTGAGAATGAAAGATATGCATGTGAATATGATGTCCCGTTAAATGAGGAACTTAATTTTGTTATGTGTACTTATGTGCACTTATAATGCTTATTGTGATCAAAAAATTCTGTACCGCGATTCAGTTTCTTTTTATCTCACTTACTTCCATACATGTTGATGGTAATTAATGGAAGGGTTTTCCTCATTTTATGTCCATAAAATTGTGATTGTTCATGGACAATGTGGAAGCAAGGTCAGATGGATTGATGGAGAGAATAAAAATTATACGTCCAACATGAACAGAAACGTTGCTGATCATCATCACTTTAACACCGAGACCATCATTAAACATCAATATGCATCGATAATATCGGTGATTTTCTAGAATGTAGTTATGATCATAAATTCATTTGTATTTTCTAAAATGGATCGTTGAGAAGTGATTCGAGATTGAGTTATTTGAATTATCTTACTTGATTCATATTTTACAACCACATCTGATTGATCATTGGATTATCATGTCTTGTGATATAAGATGATGGAATTTTTCTGATTGATTATTTCGAGTTTGTTCCTACTGATCTTTTTCTGTATTTTTCTTCCATAGATCTCATCACAAATCATCATTAGTTGGAGAGTAAACAATGGCTGGATATCTTGGAAGATATCGACATCATTTATGCGACAAGATAATTCGGGTCAATCATGCTGGAGAACTTGGGGCCGATAGAATATATTTTGGTCAAATGGTTGCTCTACGTAGACGAGATCCAGCAGCAGCGGCAGTTGTTCAAGAGATGTGGAATAAGGAGAAGGAACATTTGGAAAAATTTGAATATCTAATGGCCAAGCATAGAGCTAGAAAAAGTATTCTAACCCCAATATGGCAAGTTGGTGCATTTGGTCTCGGCTTTATACCTGCTCTCATGGGTCCTCGAGCTGCGATGGCAGTCACTGAAGCAGTTGAAAAAGTGATTGTAGAACATTATGATTCGCAGCTTCGAGAATTGGTTGCCGATGATCCTAAAGCCCATGAAGAATTGATCAAAGTAATCAGTCAATTTCGAGATGATGAACAAGATCATCACGATTGTGCTATTGACAATGAAGCCAAAAAAGCTCCCGCATACAAGATTGTAAATACTATTGTAGAAAATATTTGTAAAATTGCCGTTAAAGTAGCAGAAAAAGTTTAATACATGTTTAATCAACCCCAATCGCTCAAATTCATCCCATCTAGTCCAATATTATCACAATTATCACAGTAAGAATCTTGAAGAAGCCAATGATCATTTGGAATAAGATCCTCATTCTGAGGGCTGACATTCAAAATCATTTCCTGAATTTCATGATATAAAATCGAAAATGCACTTGCATCACTTGTGTACGCGCGCACTTAAAACTCTTGCGCTTGAGCATTTTCCTGAGAAAACATCAACAATAATAATGAAGTCAGCATGGTCAAGTTGATCAGTTGATTTGATGAACAGTGTTTTTCTTTACATCATCTTTCCATGATTGGAATGTAAAATATTTACATCGAAATGAGAGTGTGATGTAGATGATGATGATCGAGAATGGCTACTTCATATTTCGCTCGTATTGGTAATCAAGTATTGAGTAGAGTGTCAACAGTTAAGGGTTTATCTAACATCAATGAGCAAAGTCAATTGGTAAGGTGTTTTGGTTCGCTAAGATTATCAAGTCAGCCATCATCATGTATCAATATTGCTAGTTCTGGTGACCGTAATGCACTGTTGGTTGGTAGTTATCCGGTGATTCAATGTTGCCGAAATTTGATTGAAAGACCTCGACCACCGGAAGATGCACCACCGCGTATGGCATTTCCCAGGAGTGTCAAGTATCAAGTGCCCAAGCCAAAATTTGCTGAAAATTGGAAACACATGAAAAGTGATCAGATGAAGAAGCATCAACGGATAAAGTGGCGTAAAAAGTGGGCCCATCGAATAAGGCAAACCAAGTTGTTGCGAAATGTTCAGAAAGAGAAAGCATTTCGAAGTGAAATTCTTGGTAGAGTTCTTGAGGCGGAAAAATTTGACGCTGAAAAGTATGTTAAAGATATATTTCAAATCATTGATACCGCTCCAAAAGAGAAAGAAAAAGACGACCAAACCTTGATCGATGTTTACAAACTTATTCTCAAGTATCGATCGGATACAAATCTAGTGAAACCTTATTTTGATGACCCTGTTCCAAAGAAGTATCAAGATCAGAAATTGTTCAAATCCAACTAGTATGTAGAAGTGTTGAACAATTGTTTCTAGTAGACCTTTTTTGAAATTTAGATGCTGATAACAATAAAAAGCACATTTTCATCCTACTCAATGAATAATATTGAATTCTGAATATAATGATAAAACTGTAGAATTGTATGATAGGTTAGAAGTGAGTTTTCATGTCTCATTTCATTACATCCGATCTTTTCTCTATATGAATTACTTCAGCTATGGAAAAGTTCTCAGCTAACTGATTCTTCCATGATATTGTCTTACAGGTTTTTGATAATTTAGAAATGTAAATGCATAAATTATATTATGAGAGCTTATTAGAAAGCGGTACGAAATCTCAATACTTTTTTCAAAAAAGTTTTTTCGCCCATAGAAGCCCATTAGGTGACACTAGCCGCGAACTTTTTACGCTCGCATTTTGCAAATCACTTATAAACGTGCTTTTCTTAGTTGGTCATTTTTTATTGAAGAGATCTTCTAAATGATGTTTAATGATTAAACTTCAATTGTTGTTCAGTTTCTGATCACTTAGATATTCACCAATCATCATACTATCTCTCCTCTGGATTCTTCATTAAGTTTGACGTTTGATAATGTCGGAGAATGATTCTCACAAGTTGTCACACCCAAAGGATGTCCGTCAAAAAATGAAAAAGCCCAAGACTTGCTCCATCAAGTTCGATCCAATTGGAGATTGTCTCAAAGAATTAGCTGAACGGAAAAGTTACCTCTACGATATCTCCTATGCTTTGCAAAAGTTTGATTTTTTTGAAATGCTGGCTCATGATATTTGGGCTCAACTAAAACACAAAGTGCATGTCGGTATTAGTCTTCTCGATCTAATGAAAGCAGCCATTATCCGTCAAAATTTCCGAGCGGAGGAGCTTACATTATCTAGGTGGATTATTCAATCCTTACCTGCTGCTAAGCCTCTTCCTCCCGACTCTGATAAACCTGGTGTGGTCAAGAGAATCTCTGATTTGTCTAAACTCTCTGATCGTCACCATATCGATCTATTTTCTCACGATAATCTTGAAACAAAAAAACTGGAAAAAATCTATGATGAAGCGCTGCGCGATCTCGCTTTTAATGGATTTTTCCTTCGTTCCCGGGAGATGTGGTTTCGCTGATTGCTCCGGCCATTGCAAAGATCTCACCTGTGTATTTCATGGCTCAATCCACCTCCCTTGAAAATTTTTCTGATTTTTCTCAAAATCAATAAATTTCAAATAATGCCATCATGATTCCCCCTTATTTCCCTTATCCTCTCCAGCAACACTTTTTGAACCAAATATATTTCCAATTCACCATTCATAGATGAGAATTGTTTCACAATTACTTTAATTCAATACTCTTTGATACAATGTTCACAGTACTCCTCGTTGTTGGTATGTGTTGCTGTTATCTAATTGCTTGATTACTCTTTGAGAGCACTTTGCTTTCTTCACAACAGAGATTGATAGATTTCGCGCGAAAAGCATAATAAAACAGGACAAGAACCACACTTCCATCACACCGAATGGCTACTAGTTTTCTGGTAGATCCGATTCTAAATCACAGTGGACTGGAAGATATTATCCCATAGCTTAGAGATTGTCAAGGCTAATTTGGCCACGTTTTGATAAGAAAAATTAAATCCAGATTGATGAGAGAAGAGAGAAGAGAGGCAATTCGTGTACAGGTAAATAAAAATTCTCTCTTGAGGGAATGTTTCGAGGTGAAAAAATTCACAAGGATCATTCTTATAATTTGAAGGTAACCAAAAGTTAATTTTTTACAGCATGCATAGGTAATTATTGTCGTTTTTCATGCAGAAAAAAATACATTCACAACCGATATCATCAGTGTCGACAAATTTTTTTTCTCTCTTAGTGAAGCTATTAAATTTCCTACCTGATTGGAAACTGTTATTGTGTTTAAAATTCAGCAATCAATGTCTCCCGAACCTGTCACACAAGTATCATCAATATTTTTTTCCCTTCATCAATTGACAAACAACTTGCTGATACATTGAGAAATGGGGAAACGAATCGAAATTGATGGAAATTCCATGGGAAAAAGTGAGAAAAGCTATTGAACTCAACAACAATCATTAAAGGAAAATGATCAGAATTTTTTTTATTCGATCTGAGATCTCTCACATGATTTGAATATTTATGTTGAACAATTATTTGGTTTTTTCGAATTATAGCCGTAAAAGATAATCATTTACACACACACATACACAAACATAGACAATTAAATGTACTGAATTTATGCTAATTTTTGGACAAATTTTTTAGCTTTCTCATACTCTTGATCACTCATATCCACAATACCGGCTTTCCTTAATTCTTCCAAGGTTGTACAATCTTTGGGTATTTTTTTATACTCATCAGTAGATGTTTCAGGACCACCAAGATAATCAGGTAGCTGACTTGTGGGTATATATTGTGTAATATCTTTATCGGTACAAAATTTGATTCGACGCTTAACGGAAGCCGGAAACCAGCTAAATGCTATCGTTTTGATTGCGGTCAATAGCCAATTAAGATTCACCACTAACACATACTTCTGACCAGCTGGAAAGTAGTTTTTAAGTGAACTATTAATGAATCCCAATAGATCAACGTCAGCATTAGCCACTCCAGCCTTAGAACAATCGAGCACCTCAATCCAACCGTAATCACTTCCTTTAGCGGCACCCAAGCGATCGGCTTTCAACAATTGATAAGCGATAAACTTTTTCAATATGGATGACATTCCCGGTGAATTGAATGTATTGGCCACTCGAATGATGAGCACAGTATTGCCATCAACATCTTCACCATGAACAAATATACCGTTTGCTACATAAAATTCACGTGGAAATGATTGATCAGTGGCTTCCGTAATACCCATCTCTTTGTGCCATCGTAGTGCTGAATCCAGAAGAGATGCGGTCAACTCGACTTTACCACGACGTCTACGTAAATATCTTCGAACCAGATTATCATCTACCATGAGATCTTCATATAGACGAGCATCCCAGACGTCTTTGTTCTTTTCCAATTGAGATGAGAGAATTTCTCGAAGTTCAGCCAATTTTTCTGCTGGATATTCATTGGAAGAAATTTTTCCATTGGAAACTTCTTCCTTTGGTTCAATATCATTTATCACTGGATCACTCATTTTTGATTGACAATCGGATAGCTGGTAAGATGAGGACACAAAAATTCGAAATTTGAAATAATTATCACTCTTCAATTCAATGAGGAATAATGAATGATAACTGGCGATAACAGCAAAATATCCAAACTTAGGTTACACTTCAATGGGATGAAGTTTCACGTTTCCACAATTACTTGATGACGACTAATATTGAAGCGATATTTTACCAGAAAAAAAGTTTCTCCTCTTCGCACCAAAGGAAATACAACTAATCCAACTGACTAATTTCGAATTCAAGTGGAAATAAGAAACTGATTCAAAAACTAGTGATCAAAATTTTATCCACCAATTCAACTTTCGAATGTATCTCTTTCCAAGACAAGTTGATGAATGACCACAACTATCCACATGTTCTGTTCATTTATTTTTTTCGCTCCCAACGATTAAGGGGAGACTGTGTGTGGCCAGTAACTACGAAAAAAAAAATTTTATCTCATGTTCCGCCTTCCATGAAGAGAGAGAGTCGCCAATCATGTGAATACTTGTTTAATCATGTCTCTCTCTCTCTCTCTTTCTCTCTCTTTATCATCTTTCTCAATCAGCAGTTCAAGTTTCAAATCATCAATCGAAGAGATATTCGAAATCAAAAAAGTTCCAAATGATGAAACACGTGCGCCACTAGAGGGCCAGAATGAAAATATTTTTTTTTTGACATGTAAACAGCTTGAAGTCAAATATAAGACTTTTTTTCTTTGATAAATCAACTTTACCTTAAAAACAATAACAATCAATTGTGATAATATTTTGGTGTATATTGTTATATATTATGTGTGTGAATATATGTAGAAAATCAGTATGGTCTTTGAATCAGTTGTATCTAATCTGTTGAACACATATTTGAATGAGTTCATCGATGACTTGTCGGCTAATCAATTGAAGATAGGAGCTTTCTCTGGTTTGTATTTCTTACGTGTGAATCTGTGTGTGTTTGAGAATCTGTTTCTAATCTCTCTTATTCTTTTGGTTATTTTTTATTGACAGGTAATGTTGAGCTAAATAATTTAGCTATCAAGGGCAATGCATTCACTTCTCTTAATCTACCTTTTCGTGTTGTAACTGGTCATATCGGTAAATTGACCGCTGTTGTGCCTTGGGTATCTCTGTATACAAGTCCAGTAGTGTTCAATATTCAGCAAGTTTTTATTCTTTGTGTACCCAATGTTGGTAAGTTGAACGGATGAATGTGTGTGATGAAAATTATCACAATATGTTACTGATCATCTTGAACGACTAGATGATAAGTGTTCTCTTGTTCCACAGATGCCAAGTATGATGAAGACTTGGAAAAAGAACAAGTTGAAGCTGACAAAAAGAAGCAGCTTCAGTTGGTTGAAGAAGCCATGAAATCAGCTTATTTAAAAGGTAAAGTTAACAATCGATCGATTGTGATGATTATTCATATGTTCTAATCAATTGATTATCCTTCTGTTATCTCGAGCAGATAGAGGAATTGAGAGTCAAGCTAGCTATGACTTTGTTACCAAACTTGTTGCACAAATTATTAAGAATCTGGAAATTAGGATAGAAAATATTCACATCTGTTATGAAGATAAGTTTACTAATCCTAAGAGACCTTTTTCCATAGGTAAGTAGCGCTTTTTATCTAGACCATTTTTATCCTTCTCATTTGGGTGCATTCAAATTTGACATCATGAAATTTTCTTGTCTCGTCAGAATTAAGTCTAGAGGAGCTCAAGTTCGTCACAATTGATGATGCTAACCAAACAAATGCACAGTCTTACAAAGAGAATTATTTTGAGAAAGATGTTAATCTACAGTCATTTTCGTTTTATTGGAATTGTTCCAAGGATCTCGAATTGATGTCTGAATTATCTGAAGATGATTTACAGGCAACATTCTTCGAACGAATCACTAGTCACATCTATGAACCTGTAATTAATTCTGTCAATGGTCGTGGTAAATTTAAACGGATCGTTCCCGATGATCCAGTCAAAAAGCAAGGTGACAGCTTTCTTCTCGACTTTGAGCTTGAAAAATTTCCTGTCAAATTGACTCAAACTCAATATAAGCTCATGTTAGAGTGGTCCCATTTTGTTGATCGAACACGAAAAATGTGGCGTAATCGAAAGTGGAGACCAACTGACAGTATTAAAGAGAATCCACGCAGTTGGTGGCATTATGCAATCAATGCTAACCTGGAAAGATTCAGAAAAGCATGCAAAGCTCGCACAAAAGAGTTTCAAGTTGAGCGAGTTAAAGATATCGTCGATTATTATAGAGCTTATTATGTCTACTTGACTGAACCCGAATCGATGACTGAAGAAATGGATGAGATCAAGGCCCGTATTGAAGAGAAAATGACTTTCGATGAACTATATTGTCTTCGTGAAGCTGTGTACGACAACATTAAAAAGAACAGAGAAGATGTGTCTATGACTAATGAAACCAATGGCTCGTGGGGCAACTGGCTCACCAGCTGGTACTTTCAGTCACCTGAAACTGAGAAAGATATTGAAGGAATAGTTTCACCTGAGCCTGGACAAGAGACTGAAATGGAAAATATTGCATTTAATTTCCATGTACCTGAATTGACACTGGAATTGGTCACTGACTTTGAGAATCATGCTCAACAAAGTTTAGCAAGGATCCTTATGGAAGATTTTCTACTTTTCTACAAAAAAGATAGAGATGAAGAGAAAGAATCAGAGGCTCAGATAACTCTTGCAAGTCTTGTTGTTGAGGACCTTTTAGTGCCACTTTCCTCCAATCATCGTTACCTCATGTCATCCAAAATCTGTGATCTTAAGAGTAGAACTCGTGCAAAATCTTCACCTCGAAAATGTGATTTTCTCTCATCATCATGTCCATCCAGTCCCCGTGAATACAAACTTCCAACACTTTCATCTTGTGTTTCCCTTCCTTCCAAACTTCAAAGTGCAAATATTTATCATCTCATTCCATATTCAACACAGCGTCGCTCAAAAATTCATTCACATTCTTCTCTCACCAGGCGAGTTGGCTGTTTTCACGATGAGGAACACAACCTTCCCGGCACACCTCCTCCATCTCCATCAAATGAGTCTGCAAATCATAATGTGCATCCTAATGTAATCAGCCCAGATCTGGGAATTAATGAAGATCAAACATTGGTCAAGATATCGATTATATTTGTTGACGAAAATTCACCTCTGTTTGAAACCAAGTATAATCGTAATCATCGCTTGACAACAGTAAGATTCAATAGTCTTGAAACCACAATCAATCCAGAAACATGGGCCAAGTTTCTCAATTTCTTTGATCATCAACCTGAAAAAAGGTCAAAATATGAAGACTTGTCATATCTTAATTCTCTTTCCGAAGCTAAAAAGGAAGAGCAAGCATCAAGTCTGAACATGTCACTCTCTAAACCACCGTCCCAAATCAATATCGATAGTAAAGTTGATTTAACTGTTCGAAGACTGTCAATAATTCTCAATAAGCCGGAAGACAAGCCTTTAGCCAAAGCGAACATCCTAGGATTCTCTTGTTTATACTCTAAAAGCAATAATGATATCTCGATGGAAGGAAAGCTCAAGAAATTATCCATCACAGATCTTACCATGTATAACAAGATATACAAGGAACGCTTTGTGACTGCTGGTGATGAAGCTTTGCATTTCCATTATTTCCGATATGGACATGAGGATGAAAATTTACGACGTGAATATGACATGAAACTTGAACTCCAAATGACTTCCGTCCAATATGTTCACACTCATAGATTTTACTCCGAAATCATGGAATTTCATAAACAATTCACAGCTCTGCAAGCGAGAATAAAAGCCCTATCATCACCTGAATCTCTAATTCAAAGAGCAAGCCGCATCAAGGTTCAAATCAAAGCTGCTGCTCCAGTAATTGTAATCCCAGTTCACTATTTGTGTGAAAAAGTTTTAGTAGCTGACTTTGGACAACTGAATGCAACAAACAAATTTCTGTTCGCTGGCTCACCTGGGACAATCGGCTCTGTATGCAAGAGATCTGGCCTCTCACAATCTGACTTGATTGCTGCCTCTGTACGAGCTACATATGGTGTTGTGACTCGTGTTTCCTCACAATCTCTTGTGTCTAGGTATGTGCGTCTTTTAGAACCCAAACCATGTCTACTAGATGTGATTAATGTTCAGTTGACTGAAATGGATCTGTATGCTGGAGTAGTCACTATCAAAGACTCAACTCCCAACGGAGTTCTTCAGTGTCCAACGACGATGTTAGATTTTCCATCTTTCTGTGTAAAAAGACTGCCAGGACAGATCCTGAAAGAAAAGTTTATCTTCCATCTTCAGATTGAGCGAAATTTAGAAGCAGAATTCAATCATTCTCTTCCTGATGTATCCATGCTGGGAAAAGTGTCAGCAGTTCATTGTACACTGGATAGTCCTCTATTCCAGCTTGTTCGGGGAATTTTGGACAATAATCTGAGTGAACAACTAGATATCGTTCCCACAGCCTCACAGCCTTCGGAAGCAGAAGGTGAAGGATTGAATGTTCTTCTTCCGAATAGAATATGGACATCAATGGCCCTTCACTTAGATCTCAAGGATGTCTCACTCGAAGTGATTGATATCTCATCGAACAATATGCTCCGTGATAAGGTGCTAGCGAGAATAGATTTTCTCTCATCTCGTCTGTCTATCGAAAGCTACACCGATTCCAGCAAAGACGTGGACCTAGTTTCCCAAGAAATACGTATAACTGATGCAAGATTTCAGAATCACCCCACCAATAATAGACCCAACGTTTTCCCTGATATTTTGAAGCCAGCTAAAAAAGTCGTCTCATCCTCTCCTTTACAATTAGAAATTCATTATAGAAGCAAAAGAGATCAAGTTTGTCTCACCATACTGCT
The DNA here is from genome assembly GCA_003956705.1 of Brevipalpus yothersi. Classification (NCBI taxonomy): domain Eukaryota; kingdom Metazoa; phylum Arthropoda; class Arachnida; order Trombidiformes; family Tenuipalpidae; genus Brevipalpus; species Brevipalpus yothersi. Next base: position 40,196 of record QZCP01000097.1, read on the forward strand.
CAATAATATGAGAGTCATGGCCATCTTCGACTGGTTCAGAGAACTATCTGATTTCTTGAGTCAACCTATATCATTCAACAAGAATCAAACAGAATCACCCGAAAATGAGAGACAATCCACTCATGATGTCCCTTTTATCAGTGAAACTCAACCAGATTTTGAACTAAAGTTCAATATAACCGATAGTGAGCTGGTTGTAGTGGAAAACTCAGCTGTAGCAGATTCAAATGCTGTGATACTCAAAGGAACTGCAATTCTAAACTTAGCAACCGATATTACACATCCAGAGCCGTTTAACTGTACTCTTCAAGGTATGGAAGTATTTTCTTGTATTCTTGGAGTCGAAGATCAGACAGCATTGTCCATCGTGGATCCGCTCAACATCACAATTGATCTTGCTCCAAAGAAAATTACCCATCCAGCACTCCAGGAGGCTAGTCAAGAAGAAGTCATATTGGTCTTCGATATATCAGAAATCAGTCTACACTTATCATTTCAAGATATTTTTCTTTTCCTCAAAATCTTGAATTCTCTTCCCACCCAAACACGAATGCTTTCAAAGTCACCTGATTCCCCACGTACCAGTATAGACTCTATGGATAGTCTAGGAGGTAGTGTATTCGCTTTACCTCAACACATCAATCAACTGCACCTCCTTGGCTTCCACAGATCTGATTGTGTTCAAGCTCTGGAAGCTTGTAAAGGCAACATTAATGAAGCCACTGTGTGGTTATCTCGTAATGCTTCCCAGCTTGCCTCTAGGCCTGAGTTGAACAAGCAAGTCAATCGCTTCAGCAAATTTAGTTTCCAAATGATTTGTCTACAAATACACTCATGTGTATTTTGTCTCATTGACGATTGTAAAGATACTGATGTCCCTCTCTTTGAAGTCCGATTCAAAGATATTGATCTGTGGCAACGCTTTGCCCCCAGAATTGCTGGTGCAGCAAAGTTTGAGATTGCCGCAGATCACTACAATCGAAGCCTTTCCGGTTGGCAACCAGTTTTGGAAAGATGGCCATGTGAATCTGATTGGCAAATGGAAGCTGAACAAGATAAAAAATCGAAAATATCATTCTCGATTGCATCATCAGACCGTCTTAGCCTGGTGATTACTAACTCTTATCTTCAACAGTATCGAGCTGTCATACAGTCATGGGTTGATGAGTATGAACGATTGACGAAGCAAGCTGAAAAACAAGTGGTTCGAAGGCGATCACCATTCATTCCATTCGCTATCAAGAATGAAACTGGCTGTGATATCAGATTTTACAAAGTCATGCCTCATCTTGGAAGTCAGTATGGTGGACTGGGTCTCAACTCTTCTCTCCAAGCAAACTTCTCCACTTTGACCCATTCTAATATCGAATGGATACATGCTCGTCCGAATGAAATAATTCCGTTATCATTCGAAGAACGTGGCAAGAGTCGAGCACAAGATTCCCATCGTCTTCAGTCCCATGAGATTGTTGTCCAAGTTGAAGGCTGGCAGCCTGTTTGTCCAGTGTCTATCGATAAGGTCGGAAAGTATTTCCGTGAGGCTAGTCCTGATGATAGCAAACTTGAGACAGCACGAATTGTGTTCGATATTGTACTAGAGAGCAATGCAAGGAAGTTGATAACACTTCGATCAGCTCTCTCATTGTCCAACGCAACAAACACTCCGATGGAAGTTAAATTCGGATCGACTGGCAATGATTATCTGTATATACTGCCTGGAATGCTTCTACCTGTTCCTCTCAATCTTGTACGATCCAAGATCTATGCTCGACCATGCGATATTGGGGTGAACATGTGTGAGACGCCTATCATATGGGAACATGTTCGACGTTCAAGTGATTCCACATCTGAGCTTCTATCGTGCAATCCATCCACAATCACAGGCAATCAGCACAGTTCTTATACCGATTCTTCGCGTTATTACTTCGTTTCTGTTGTTTTGAGAGAAAATTTTCCCAATGAAAACAAACACAGATCTGCTATGCGATCCATGCGTGCTCTACCAGCTCATCAGATAATCTTTTTACCCACTGTCCAAGTTATCAATCTACTTCCATTCGAAATGAAATTTCATCTGAAAAATGGGTCAGAAAACACGATCAAGCCAGGTGAGACAAGCTTCCTCAAATATGTTGACACAAGCAAAGAGTGCTCCATATACTTCAGTATGGACAATTATCCTCGCTCAAATCCATTGACACTCACTCCCGGATCGACCACCGATTTTAACCTTCGATTGGAGTTGTTCGATAAAAAAGATCGACCCCTCTATCTTCTCGCTCTAGTCAGTTTAAGTCAAAATAGTACTTTTGCCCTCTCCATCACCATTGTGGCTCCATATTGGTTTGTCAATCGAACAGGTCTACCGATAATAGTTAAGCAAGAATCAGCTGAAAAAGAAGCTAGTGGTCAGTTTGAGGAGCATGAAATCGCAAGAAGTATCTCTCCTCTTCTTTTTTCGTTTTATGAGAACGAATTTCCACTCACCTGTGTCATGAGACTAGGTAAAACATATGGACGAGCTAGATATTGTAATAGCTTCTACCTACACAAAGGGACTATCGTTAGGAAACTACGTATTTCTTCTAACGACACTAGGAGACCAGATAAAGTTTATGAGGTTGGCATTGAGATAAGAAATGGAAAGGGACGTTATCGAGACTCAACCATCATCACACTCTCACCACGATATCAGATTGAAAATTCAAGCTCACACAATTTAGAAATAAGTCAGAAGTTTGCCATCCACTCTCGGGAAAATTCGAAAGAAAGTTTGGTATCAGTTCCTTCAAAATCTAATGTTGCATTCCATTGGCCTAGAAGTGATCAGGATCGCTTACTCTGCATTCGATCAATGTCCATAAAAGATTGCAATTGGTCTGGTGGTTTTGCTGTTCACATCAATTCTTCTTTCCACATCAATCTACGTGATTCTCAAGGGAGATCTCATTTCTTGCGGTTGGAAATATTGGCTCAAGGTGCTACAACATTCATTATCTTCAGTGATCCAGGAAATTTACCTCCTCCTATTAGGGTCGACAATTTCTCAGAAGTTCCAATTGAATTCTATCAAACAAACAGTATGCACACTTGGATGAAAACTACACTCAAACCTAAATCATCTATACCTTACTCATGGGATGAGCCAACATTTAAGCCTCATCTTACAGTCTCTGCTCCAGGAGGTTGTAGTGCTACGTATGATTTGAATCAGCTCCGATCTGGTGAAAATCTTTCGTATGAGAACTTTTTCTATATTGCATTCTCTGGTACTTTTCTTGGAGATCAGAATAGTTCGAAAAACTTGTCTATCGATAAAGTGTTGGATCGAAACCTCATGCAAATGGAACTCGTACTTGATGTTCCTGAAGGAACTCGAAAAGTCATCATAAATCGGAAGGAGCCTGGACGTAGATCTCAACTTTGGCGAATGGATCGATACAGAAGACTGTTACATGAGGGCTCTTCTCCTCCACGAGATCCTCGAAAAAATTCTATTGTCAAGGGAAACTCTATCGAATTTGCTCTCGATATTGAGTCTCAATTCCCATTGCCCAATGAATACTCCAATCTATGCATTAGACCAGCAGACAATAAACGTGGATTGACTCAATACTGGAATTTCACAAAAGACGGAAGATTGTGCTGTGAACATCCGAACTTATTCGTACAGCCCAAAGATGGTTACATTGGACTCAAAATAGGTAACGGACTTGTTCTGGGACCTTCTCATCCAGCTTCTAGAGGTAAAATGACAAATTCTATTCCTCTGGAGCAAGCTCTGAGTACACATAAGATGAGAAAAGGATCTGGAATACTCTCAGTTCGTGTTTGCTCTGATGGCCCAACAAGAGTTCTACAGATAATGGACATCCGAAATATACCTCCTGTTGGAGATAGAAGTCCACCCCCTGAAATGAGAAGTAAAACTATCGCAAGCAATCAACAAGTCCAAATGATAGAGAGTGGTAAAGTTGAATTCAATTTACTCTTCAAGCCTTCTAACGTCGAATTCTCGTTAGTAAATGAATTCAACGAGGAAATCATTACCATACACCTCTTCGAAGTTGTTCTCGAGTATCTTTATAAAATATCAGAGCATCGACTCAACTGCTCCGTTCGATATATTCAGGTAATGTTCATTCACTAATGTTCAGGTCTGACCAAATTAGGTAACAATCTGTTCTACTCGACATCTTTAGGGGGATAATCAATTGATGGATGCCGAAAAGCCTGTTATTTTTCATACAATGGAACTCGACGAAAGTAATCCAAATGCTGGACTTCCTGCCTTGAATATTTTTGTCCATAAGCTAGTCCTACCACAAGTTGAAGCACACTTTTTCGAGGTGAGTTATTATCATCCTCTAATGCTCATAAGAACTCAAATTAATACACACACTTACACGCTCTTTTCCTCTTTTCATCACTACAGGATGTTCAGATAACTTTCAAGGATATTCTCTTGAATTTAGAAGAATATCTGGTCCTCAAAGTTTACGAATTTCTCGGATATCCCGAATCTGATTCTGATCTAGAACCGATCGATGAAGACGGAAGCAGTGCTCATCGAGCTATAACATCAGCTCTCGCAAAATCACCCAGACTATACTTTTCGAACTTACAACTTAAACTAGACAATGTGAGACTGAGTGTTTTCACTTCGCCTCATCTGCCAACAAAATTGAGTCAAATTAAGAAGAAGATTCGCTTAAGGTTGGTTCGTTTTGAGGACGCAAAGATAGATTTATCACCATTCAAGAGAAATTATTCTCTAGAGACGTTCGCCTTCCTGGTGGAAGCGGTTGTGAATCACTATCGACAACTTCTCAAGAGTCAAGCTGCCAAAATATTAGGATCTGTCGATTTTCTCGGCAATCCTCTAGGATTTATGAACGACGTCACTGATGGATTGTCTGAATTGATAAACGAAGGAAGCGTAGGTGGACTGATACTGAATCTAGCTCATGGAATTTCAGACTCGACAGCTAAACTCACTTCTGCTCTATCTGATGGATTGGGAGTGGTTGCTATGGATGATCGTCATCAAGAGATTCGTAAGAGAATAAAAACTGAATCAGGTGATCACCTTAAAGCTGGAATCAAAGGACTCGGCGTTGGTATTCTCGGAGGCTTCACTAGTATAATAACTCAGACATACGAAGGAGCTGTTAATGAGGGAGGTGTTCAAGGGTTTTTCAGTGGTTTTGGTAAAGGTCTTCTCGGCACAATAACAAAGCCAGCTGTTGGTATGTTGGACTTTGCATCGAGTGCAGCGATTGCCGTCAGAGATACTAGTCGAAAGATGGTGAAAGATTCATGGTCTCAAGTTAACAGGATTCGACCTCCTAGGCCAAGGTTTTCGGACTATGGACCGGGCTCATTATTGCCACACTATTCTCAGGAACAAGCTATTGCTCAAGAATTTTTCTACAAATCACCAATAATTAATGATCGTGATGATGAAGAGATTTTCATTAGTTTCCAATTGATGAGACCGGATGCAGCTGTTTTTACCACAAGTCATAAAGTTCATTTCCTAACTTGGTCAGTCAATAATCCTAATGATCGAGGCAAAGGACAAATTTCGATCAATTTACAGCATCTCATTAGATGTGATATGCATTCACAGTCAGCCAATGATAATGATCAGTCTTCCTCCCAATTAATGTATCATATTATCCCCTTTGTAAGTGATGAAAGTTATCTGCAAAGTTATGGCGCATACCAAAGGATTGCGGATCTTGGTGGCAAAAAGCCCAAGATTCGCTGTCAATCAGAAAATGCAGCTAAAGAAACAATGCGGTATATTAATTTAGCTAAAGCATCTTTTCAACAGAAAAATTACACGATCACCCAGTGATTGTAATTAATAGTGTAAAAAGAAAGATATATATATATTTTTTTTAATTGTTCTAGAAAATATCAATCTCAGACCAAGTCTCTGAATTACTGTCCAAATCTCATATAAAAAGTAATTTTCATCCTAGAAATTTTTACTCTCATTCTGAGCGAATAATGAATACTCTTTCCATAGACAAAATTAGAGCAATTCAGGTATCACCAAGATATGGAAAATAGAATTTTAGAAATTGAATTCCCTACACACGACCAAAGTCAGAATGTTCAATCATAATCCAACAATGATCACTCAATCCTTGACAAGAAGATTGGATGTGTTATTGTCAACAATGTGATGAATCTCATTCAATAATCATTTCTAATGGTATCCTTTTGGTACCCTCCATAAAAATCCCTCACCGATCAGTTTGTGAACCTATGTTTATGTGATTTACTTGTGATTTCGTTGTTCTTGATAAACATCATGAGTCAAGAGGGAGCCCAATCGAGTCCTTCTCCTGGACCTCGAAATGATAGTATATTTCCTCAAGATGCTTCGGCTCAAAAAGCGGAAAGAATTCGTCAAGTTAAGCGACTTTTCCAGCAAGCCAAATCGGCTGGAAAAAATCCGAGGAAAGGTGTTATGAAATTTTTTCTCCATATACCTTATCTGGCCACCATGATCGGAGTAGGCTGGGTTGGTTTGTGTATTGAAATACTTACAATTATGGGTTTCTATTCAATATTGGTAGCAGCCCATGTTGATAAGATCGAAGATATTAGTGAGAATAGTAATCATCGTCATGCCAAGAAAGCCTTATCATCAGTGCTACTATTAGGTAAACGTATAAGGGAAGGAGCAAGAGATGCATTGGAATATTGGAGAGAAGTGTGGAAAGGTGCTGAAGCTCATCAATATCCATTGGTTTACCTTAATGATGTAATTAATATGCTAGGATTTGAACCGGAAGTAAGAGATCTGAATAGCTCAGAGCCTCCTGCACCCGCTGAACCGTCAGAAGCTGGACCTTCTCAACCATCCAGTGAAGCTGCACAAGCACCAGCATCAGCGGAAGGATCGACACCGGCGGAAACAGCATCTTCAACTTCAACTGCAACAACAACTGAACAGGCTCCAGCAAGGAGCGGAGGTGCTTCTGATGATACTACTAGTGAAGGATTTGTTCCAAGTTCTAATCCATCATCGATTTCCACTGCTCTAGCACCCAATCAATCATCAGAATCAAATGCTCCAACACCTGATACATCAAATCCTCCATCCACTAGTCCGTCATCAGAATCCACTGGCAACTGATGCACCCTCTTGAAGAAAATTCTTTCCATCTTCTGATACATCTTTTCACCAAAATCATGATCATATACACACCGAGAATTCATTTGAAAAGAATTGTAAAATTACAGTAATGGTAATGGGTATCTGTTTTGATTTTTTCACTCACAGCATCCTCCAAGAGAGAGAGCACATTCTCACTGTTTCAATTATTAAAGAGATTTTCTTATCGTCTATGGAAGAATTTTACATTTTTTCTAGGAAAACTTGAGATGCGAATTTTCGCTCCTAGTAGAAGATGGCGCAAGTTCCCCTATTCTGCCTGTATTCCCGGGAATCTATCAAGAATGCTAGGGAATGTTTGCGATTCCACATGGAGTTCAGATGAGCATCCTCCTTGTGAGTGTTACGTCCATCGCAATTGTGATCTTGACTCTCAGTTCGTGTGTGACTAGAAAAAGAACACGAAAAGATTGTTACTTCTGTGTGTACGGTGTGCGTTATCGAACCCGGAAGCTTGTGGATCGCATGCGAATGTGTTTGTTCCATTGATCTTTTTTGATTAACATTCCGATAGTCTTCTGAAATTCTTTTTACTGTTACTGTTCGAATTTCGTGTTCCAGTGTGTGTGTGTAATAAGGATAGATCATCCTTCAACTGTTCTCACTCTCTTTTTCGTGTTAAACTTGAACACCTTTGAGGCAAAGTTTTCCTCGTCTGCAACTGTATTCCTGCTCATCTTCTTCATCTTATTCTTCAATCGTTTAAAAGAGCATCCCAGCAAACTGACGTTCATCATCAAACGTTATCAGGATTTATTCTTTCCCACCAGAAAGTATTCCACTTTCCAGTGTGTGCGCCTAGTAATCAAATAATTGACGAATCCATTTTCTTAATTTGAAAACATACATTAACCTTCACACACGCAAATCAGATCTTCCACTTCCTAGTTCATTCATTCATTCATTCATTCTCTCTCTCTCTCAGTCATCATGTTTCAATATGTTAATCAAGTGAATTGTAGTGCAGTGAATGGTGCTAATGGTCACAACATGCAAGCATCACAAAAAGATACCACATTAACCAAAATATTTGTCGGTGGACTTCCATATCATACAACAGACAAATCATTGAAAAAATTTTTCGAATCATTCGGTGACATTGAAGAGGCAGTGGTTATCACTGATCGGCAAACCGGCAAAAGTCGTGGATATGGATTTGTGAGTATACCTTTTTACTTTCTTTTTGCATCTCACTTTTTTTCGATTATCATTATTATCATTATTATTATTATTTCCTCTTTTATTTTTCGTAAAAGTAAACACATATGATAAATATTTATCTTTTGGAATGTGAGGCCATCTTCTTGATGAAGGAAAGAGAGGAAAAGAGAAATATTTTCCCACTTTTTTATTGGTTAGTTTTATGTTCTTGTTCATTTGATATTTTGTTTCGATCAAAACGATTTGCAATTTGATAGCCAAAATGTTATCGTAAAACGGAAATTCGACAAGATTATTTATCTATGTTTGTTTCGATTTTTCTCCCTCTTTCTCTCTTACTATCTTTCTTTCATTCATTCATTCAATACCCGAATACCCACCCACAACCACCCACATACTCATTAGGTCACCATGGCTGATCGAGAGGCTGCTGAGAGAGCTGTCAAGGATGCCAATCCAATCATCGATGGCAGAAAGGCCAATGTTAATCTGGCATATCTTGGAGCTAAGCCTCGTAATAATGGCCAAAACGGTAAGATAATAATAACATTTTTTTCTGTTCCTCTCTCTTGCCCAAAATTACCTTCATTTAAGTGTATTATCGATTAAATCATCATCGTCATCATTGAACACAATATACATATATAGATATACATTCAATATGAGCTATTATTAATATTATGTCTTTTGATGTTGTATGGTTTAAAAATGAAACGCTGTGTTTCATGATGACTTCTCTTTTTATGATCTGTGTATGATTCACTGGAGTCACAGAATAGATATGAGATCATCATGTACTTATTGATAGAATTTTCCTGTCTCTCTCTTTTTCACTCTATTCAACCATAATAGAAAGTGGTACCGACATGTAAAGTTACTAATTTAACTGGCACCAATTCTGTTTCTCTCTCTCTCTCTCTCTCTCTCTTCAAAGGAGGTAGAGAAAAATATATATCGATATTGTGGATACTTTCTCTCATCAATAGATCAATTCTGTTTCCACCTATCTTACGAATTACATTCAATTCTATTCTGTTGGTATTCTTCTTCTTCTTCCTCTTTTACTTTACTGAATCGATTTCGATTTCGATTTCATCAGCCTCAGCCAATTGCATACATACATAGACATTCTTTTTTTCGCGCTCTACTGGCAAAAGGCATCTCTCTTTGCCTTTCTCTTTTTTGATGCAATTTTGATATATGTGCCACAAAATTTTGCTCTCTCTCTCTCTCTCTCTCTCTCTCTCTCTCTCTCTCTCTCTCTCTCTTCCTCTCTCTCTCTTCCTCTCTTCCTCTATACACACTTTTTCATGAGTATCTGTGGATGCAAGAATCGAATTCAATGCATCATCTTCATTTTTTTGACCTCCTTTTTACATCAAACTTTTCCACTCTCAAGCATACATAGGCACACAGAGTCTGCCTTCACGCTTGTACACCTTTGAGCTCAAGTTTCTCTTCTTTTTGCTTCTTCTTCCTCGTCTTTCTTTTTGTTTTCCTCTCTTTTTTTCATCATCTTCTTATTGCTATGAAAAAAAGAGAGGAAACTTTCTTATTTCACAGATACATATTGACATACATTCACTCACACATACAATTCTTGATTAACATGATGACGTCCATCGTGAATGATATTGTATCATGAGTTGGATAAAAAAAGAACCCTCCAAAAAAATATGATACCACTCTCATGTTTGCCTGCTTGAGAGATGTGAGGAAAAAATTGATGCTTCGAAAAAAAAATCAGTATCGAAAATAGATGGATATAAGTTCACGTAGTGGAAATATGCAATATTAATGTCAATCTCTGGTTGACTGTAATTTCAGTATATTTAAACATGTGTATGCTCCGAAGAAAGAGGAGGAGAGAGAGAAATAGGAAGTGTTATTTTTTTCATGAATATATGAGAAGATGAAGAGAAAGTGATTCAAGAAGCGAAAATGATAAAATGAAGATAAAGTGAATCCATAATCGATGGTAAAATTAAAACCGATATTCATTATTCTAATGGAACTTTCTTTTCCCCCAAAAAGAGAGAGATATTGGAATACTTACCAAAGCTAATTCATTGAATTGTGTGTTTGTGTGTGTAAATGTATTGAAAATCGATCGACTTTCTATGCAAAGTTACACTTACTTCCTCTTTATCCATATTCGCACACATGAACTTTTGGTAAATACACATGTATAAATATGTATATACAGTTGCTTACTTTTTGACTTGATCTTGCATGGTAGAAAATAATTCGTAATGCTAAGAAAAGTCAGAGATAATCCAATTTGCTCGAAAGAGAAGAATATATTCTGTAAATAGAAGAGAAAATATTGGATTGAGATGAGTCAAAATTGATAATACATAAGTGTGTGTGAGTAAATTATTGGAATACCAATAGATACGTGAAAAGGGTCAAGAATTTATTGTTTCACAGCCAGCGAGCAGAAAAAAAAACAAGTAGAACTTGTGAATCGATTTCGATCAATTTGATCAATTATTAAGGCTCGAAAACATTTAGACGAATAGAAGTCAAGATCAGAAGTAAGATTAGGCTTGCCTACCTTAGTGATGCTTGGCTCAGAAGCAAAAAAGCACAAACTACAGCTAATCTGATGGCTATATATTTGTAATTTCCACCCATTTTTCTCTCTCATCGATCACTATCATTATCTAAAATCCTACTCATAATTTATTCCTTAGCTTCTCATATGAGTACTGAATCATCAGTAAGTGGAAAAAGCTATAAAAGATCAACTTAGCACACTAGAGTATTGGCTAAGCATCTCAACTCAGAATATTCTCTCTTCCTTTTCCTCTTCCTCTTGCTTTTATGCCAGTATAATCAGCATCTCTTAATTTCTGTCACCTACACATTTCATGCTAATGATGATGTCTAATGAAGATATACAAGTTCAAAGACCATCTCTAAAGTCAAAATCTTAAGTCTTATGTGTTCACTGCCACAATCTGCTGTAATTAGATCACCGATGAAAGACATATGAAGTGTAATGTCTAGACCCTTTGGAATTTTCCCAATTGATTCCTTGATTCTTTGCAATAATGTAAGGATCAAGTATTTTATTTAAATCAATATTTTCTCTTATATGGTATACGCTCGTTATATAGCCATGCCCATGTATCAACCAGGAAGCGTATTACAGGCACTGAGGTGGATTGCATACTGATATCCTGGTATTCTTTTTCATCTGATTGAACATCTTTTTAATATTCTACTGGTAATAAGTTTCAATCTAAAATGAAGTACAAAAAATTCTGGATTCTCAATTTCTATTTACTATCATTTCTTGTCTGGTTTTTCTCTCACAGTTTCTGCGAAAAAGGAGAGAAAAAAAAGAAACGAAGAGATAGAAAACCAAAATTTGTTTCCATCATTTCTTTAATTTAACCTTTTTCAGTTGAGCAATTTGATCCATCAATTTCATTTCTCACGAGATTTCCCAATACACTTGAATAGACTTTTTTTCTACCAGAATTTGAGGAATACTAGGAAACGAATACGAAAAACTTCCAGAAATGAACCCAAATTACTTTATCTACTCAATAACTTGAAGTCTCTTTTTTTCTTCTACTCTCTTATCCTCAATATTATTGGCTTTTTCTCTTTCTCTCTCATCATTGGGAACGTAAATGCAAATCAGATTTCAACAATTCATGTACTCAAAAGTTAGGGTCTACATCTGTAGAATAAAAGAGAGCGAGAGAAAAAGAGAGAGGTATGGTGAGAGCAGAAAAATCGAATAAAATATTTCTCTTCATTTTTCTCAATTCCAGAACTTTTATCTTACTTTCTGCTGGAATAACTTAAATAAATTTTATTGCTGTGAATGGAAAGAGAGAGAATAAAAATAATACAGTCTGCCTTTGATTTTTTTTCCTTCTCTTCATACCAATTTGCACTCTCTTTCTCTCCTAATTTTATCTTGAAAGAAAAACTGATTGAGATACTATTCAAAAATCATTGTACACACACACACACACCATAGAATATCACTTGAAGCCATCTATATTAGCATACAATCAGTATGGGTAGAATGGTATTACAATATCAATATCATTTACTGAGGGGTGAGTCCAATAAAGAAAAATAGATATTATATTTCAAAGTGGTTCACAAAATTAAAGAACACAGACGTTCATGGTATCTTACCTCTAATTGGATACAAAATTTTTCTTGGGACATTTTGTATTCATTCATTAGCTCATCTTTCTCAATATTTAAGTATATCTACACTATCAAAGCCTTCCAAGTGGAGTACATGTTTCCCTTGACATTAAACTCAATGGAATTCATCTCTTAACTCACACAAAAATGTTTTCCCAAAAGTGAGTCACTAAGTTACCTACTTTTTTTCATGGTACATCATCATGATCATCATGATCATCTCAAGATCTTCAAAATTTGACTCCACCATAGGTTACCTTCTCCAACCGTATATTCATATGACCCAGTGTAGTTATATGTGTCTCTCTGTGTCTGTGTGTCTATGTGTTCCCATTCACATTCAAATGAAGAAGAGAGAAGAGAGAGAAGTGATCAGTCTCTCTTATTGCAATCATCTTGCTACATGAAGTTGCACTTATCGTGTAAAGTACATCAGGTACAATATATATTGGACTACAAAGACTGATGATGCTTGTGTGTGTTCACAGACAATTCCGATGGATCAAGACACCGGATTCTCTATCATCTTGATCTTCACAAGAAAAGAGGAATCTTGCTATTATTCTTTCTTCAAGATTTCTCGTTTCTCAATTCTCTAGTCTACAATCTGGATGGTGAAAAAGCTAGAAAAATGATGATATCCAAGAGAGAAAGTACATATATATATGTGTGTGTGGGTATCTGTATGAACACTGGTTGTGAGAATAGAAGAAGAATAGGGTATAAGCTGGAGAATATGATAGCTCAAAAAAAGTGTATTGATAAGAATAGGGAATACTTTGGTATTAAAGTTTGGAGTCATTATTCATCATCATTTGTAGCTGTACAATTCCAATAGAATAATGGCCTCTAAAAAATCAATCCTCTATCGTAACACATAACACTGTTATATGAATCAAGTTCATGTATTTGGCAAAACTATTCATCAGCTTGTGTGTATTGGTATATATATTCAATCATGGGAAGAGATAGAAAGAAGAAAAGGATAAAGCTCATTCTTTCTCCAGTTGATAGAAAAAATTTTGTGTGTGTAAAATTATCTAAATATATGAACCCACACACATTCATAAACATCTAAAATTTTGACCTTTATCCATTCAAAGTGAGAAAATGAAAAATGAAAATGACAGGATGACTAAGGAGAGGAGGAGGAAGAGAAAAAGAAGAAAAAACTCATCTTGGATTATCTATCTGGTACCTTCTATTCCAACTTTTTGCCTTACTATTCCTCTCTCTCTCTCTCTTTGCTATTGTGCTGTAGTGTTTGGAAGATACTCAAGAGGTACTTATAGTATAATCTGATCAGACATTGATGATTGATGTTTCACTTTTTTGTGTCAGTTTATCTGAGCACCTATTAAATAGATCGCTTTGAGAAAAAGCAAGAGAGAGAGAGAGAGAGAGAGAGAGAGAGAGAGAGAGAGAGAGAGAGAGAGAAAATCTTCAAAAAAGTGAAAAAAGAATAAGCGTTTGAAAGATAGCTTCACCCCTTTTCTCTACCATGTACACATACCTTGGTTGCCATGAATAGCAGGAAAGAGATGGTGAATGCTTGTCTTCGAAGGAAAAGAATATACAGCAAATTTTTTGGAATCTGCTGATTTTGGAGGATTGTTCTTGGCATCAACCTTTATACCATTGAAAAAGATCTATCTTTATGGGCCATCAGTGTATGTGTGAAATGTCATCTGAGTACATGTTCTGACTCCATCGTTTTATGACCTCATTTTTGATTTACCCTTTGTGTTGGAAAAAAAACTTCCATCATTACTGGTGATGAAAGAAAAAAATTTTGACAATTCTCAACCGAGGGGAATACTGTTCATCTGAAATTATGATCATGAAAAAACCGTCCCTATTCCATTAGAATATTATCATACCAAAATTCTAATGCAATACAACCAAGTCATCATACACACACATATTTCACCAGCTAAAAAGGTCAAGATTCAAAGGAGCATCAAAAGTGGGTGGAATAGGAAATGGTTCCTGGGATCCCAATTCCCTGTTCTTTTCTTCTACACCCAGTGAATCTACAGGAAAAAAAGAACAAATTAGCAAAAGCGTAACTGATAGAGTGGATAGATCAATGTGAAGTTGGAAAGAGAAGCTTGTTATGCATACCGATCAATGGTCAATGTCTACTGTTACCGGTGATGATCGTGATTTTACACCAAAATTGCCACCCACTGATGGATTGTCCAGTAGTTATGCAAAAGAGAGAGGTCAAGTGGTGTATATATATATATGATACTATGGAGGAGTAATTTGAAGAACAGGAAGAAAATAAATATATATGTATGGTCAACCTCGCTTACGTTGAGCAATGAAAAAGGCAAGAAAATAGATGAATCGGGGAACCATTGTAATTATGATGATGGACCAAGGGAGAGATATGCTTCCTCTCTCTCTCTCTCTCTCTCTCTCTCTCTCTCTCTCTCTCTCTCTCTCTCTCTCTGAATGGTCTGCTTGAGGTATCATGATAATCATTATTATCTTTCTTCATCATCAAAGAGCTGATAGAATGTTGGAGTAATAATAATACTAATTGAACAAACCAAAAGCATCACCTAATTTACATGTTTCATTATTATTATAAATTTTTAGCTCACTTTTCTTCCCTTTCCCTTTCTCTCTCGAAAAAGAAAGGTCGAAGTTAGTGACAAGCTTGCAAAGAAATGATGAGAATACCAAATGTGCATTCTTCATCCAGTCGATGAAAAGAATTCAGCTTGTGTGGAAAGAAAAGTATCTTTTTTCTCCCTCTCTCTCTCTCTTGATTGTTCATTTTCTCTCTCCTTTTTGGGCTTTTTTTCTCATGACAAGCTTTACTTTACCAATAAATGGACACGGTCCCGTGGAGAGGATGAAAGTGATTTGCATAAGCTCCATCATAAACGATGCACCATCGTTAACTGAATCATAGAATAAAGAGGGGTAGGTGGACCAGATTCCCTCTTTCTCATATTCTCTCTTCTTTGATACAATTCAAAAGGAAAAATATCAAACTATGTTCCTCTCTTTCTCTCTCTCTCTCTCTCTCTCTCTTTGATATTTGCTCTTGTTTCTTTCTTTCCTATCATTTAGTCCCTTTTTTCAGTTCTTCTCTTTAATGGTAGTTGAATATATGTATGAAGTTACCCTGGAAACTGTGGATGCTTTCAACTTCATAAGAAGACATCCCCTAATGAAAATTTTGGTTAATTAATCAGAGGAAAATGATTCACTCTCTCTCTCTCTTCCTCTTTGTTACCGACTGTAGAACTGCTTTTTTCATCGTTTTTCTCTTTTTCGCTCTCTTCCTCTTTCATTCCTCCTCCTTTTTCATCACTGCCTCCTATTTCTCTCGTGGGAATACTTATACTTGGTGCATATGTGTTTTGTATGCTACAATCAGCATTTCGAATGGAATACTTGCAGTTAATTCACTTGGCCTGATACATTCCACTGAATCAGGATAAGGCATACAGATGCACACACACACACACACACACACACAAAATCAAGAATATACCACGTGTATATATGTGTGTCACTATTTGAGCTGCTTGTATGAATATTCAAATATTCTCTTTATTTTTTCTCTGCCCGATAAGCTTTCTCCAATAGACACATACACACATGCTGAGGTACCACAAAAGGCATGGATAATGTCCCAACAGAGCAATGTAGTGCAAAATGAGGAAGAATAAAAAAGAGTAGATAATGAAAAGAACAAGAAAAAGCTTTGCATGCATGCTATACATGAATATGTATAGCTCATAGAAGAGAAGACTCCATCGACTGACTGGGTGAAGAATGAGCAAAACGAAAGGGGTGAAAAAGAATGAGAGTATGCTTGATGATGTGATGAGTGAGAGTGGATATTCCATGCACAGAATGGTGAAAAGGGTAAGGCGGGAAATGAGGAACGTGGGATAAAAGTGGTGAAGTAAAAGAAAGAAGAAAGAAAGAGAGAGAGAGAGAGAGAGAGAGAGAGAGAGAGAGAGAGAGAGCCAGATAAACTTCAAGGAAGCATAAAGATTGAGAGAGAGAGAGAGAAAGGCAGACTCATTAAGGATACAATCAGTCTATAACTTACAACTAATTTGCATACTTTCATGTATATACGCTTAGTGTAAAATGTGACCTCTTTGATTGATACGTTTTCGGTGAATATCACAATTTAGCATGCAGATTTGGGTAAGGATGAGGTGAAAAGCAAGATAAGAAAGAGAGAGAGAGAGAGAGAGAGAGAGAGAGAGAGAGAAGGAGAAAGCTGTAGATAAAGAGGTAGAGATTTTCTAATCTAAATGAATTGTGATTAATTCATTTTATTGGAATCATTTTTCTCTGAAAAAATTTTGTTCCTATGCACCTTGAAAAATACCTGGAATCCTTAATCCTTAATCATTAGAAATTTTTCTTCAAAAAATCTTCTCATTTCATGATAACATAATATCATATAGCTATTTGCATCTTAGCACAGGATATTCCTGACCTTTTCTATCATCGGAAAACATTATACCACACAATTTTGTGATGTTGATGAGTTGCCATCGTTCATATATTTATCTATCCATCATGATATTTTCTCTCTCTCTCTCTCTCTTCATATTTTCTCTTTTCCCGTTATTCCCATCACTCTTTCATCTCATTTCAAGCATCTCTTCTGGTACTCTGAGTGATGTTAGTTTGTCGCCTGGAACATGAAATGTGAATGATTAGGAAAATTGGATGATACGTGCGATGATCACTTATGCTCACTATATGTACACAGGCACTCACAAACAATCTCATGGTTATCAGATTTTAACACCATGTAAATGTATCTCATCATAAATTCTACCGTATTCATGATTAGATGCAAGATTCACTTGGGATACTCTTCGAAAAATTTGAGCGAGCACACTTACTCATTCAACAATCGCGAGATGCTGATAATCTGCATCTCACTTGCCTCACAAGTCAGTATTGTTTTACAGCTTCCCTTTTTCCAACTGTTTTGCTTACTTTTTCTAAATCAAATATAACAGCTGATTATCACAAAATAAGGTGAGAAAATCGAATCAAGAGAGAGTGAAGATAGAATGAATGATATATTGACTTGCCTCCTTTCTCTCTCTCTCTCTCTCTCTATCTTTCTGGGATGTCCCAATGGACTTTAAGAGAAAGTATTGCATGAGAAGTCAGAAAGTAAATGACATTGGCAAAGATATATGTATATGGAAGAAATACTGAACAGAATACAAGAGCCTAACAATCTAGATTGCAAAAGATATTCACATCTCAGTTGTCATGAACATGTATAATATACTGAAGAACTTTTATCAGGCCTCTTTTCTCTCTCTCTCTCTTTCTCATAGAATTTGCGTGCCACCAGTTTTTCCTCATTTACAATTCATCCACAGAATATATGAGCCTCACCTGATGATGTGCCTCTTATGCAATATCATCATTTGTACAATTTTCATTCATTCTCTTCTTATTCTCATTCTCTCCATCTCAGAAGCAAAATGAGAACATTATTCTACCTTGAGAATTTTCTCTCTCTCTCTTTCTCTTCATTCTCTTTATTTGCTATCTTTACGAATCTCTTTAATCAACATTCTCATTCATTCAGATCCACAACAGAATGATGATTATGAGCTCCAGTAAATCCGCCATCCGTGTTCGTTTGTGTGTGTGTATGTATATAAATAAGAGTGAATAATGTATCCCCATGAATTGATGATTCTATTTTGGGGAATTGAATTCCCTTGAAAAAAAGTTCTCAATGGAAAAAAATAGATTCTTTTGTATCCTTTCAATCGTGCTCATTTGAGCTCAACAGAGAGTAGAGCACATTTTGTGCTGGTAAATCATATATATATATATATATATAAATACATTCTCAACTTTTCGACACTGCTTTGAAGCATTTTTTTAGCTCTAGCCCTTTTCCTGTTCTCTCACTCGGATCAAATGTCGATACTGTCTACAGTTGAAAAGATGTGCATATTGGATTCCCATGCAACATTTGCCATCAGACAGCATCAAAGCCATGGTCACAGTCTTATCCACCCATCATCTGGATACCACAAGGAATATCAAAGCTTGCTGCAATAGGCACGCATTGAGCATTCTGATCTAACCTGTCAACTAAACTATTCATCCTGAACGATGATTTTCTCTCTCTTTCATTCCTCTGCCATATTCCTCTTTTATCTATCTAAAAATGGCAAACAAAGTGAAGCCATAGAATATTTATATTATGATGCCCTGAAATGCTTTTATGGATGTATACTCAGGCAGCTTTCACAAAAATCCTATCAGAGCATGGAAACCCTAATCAATGTATTAGCATGCAGACACTAAGCATCATCTCACTTTCTCTTTCTCTCTCTCACTTTAACTTTTTCGAAATCCTATGGAAAAACCACTCTGATCATGTTCACTTATCTTCACACTTTGATTTTCACATTTGCCTTTCCTTCTCTTTCTCTCTCTCTTTCTCTTATTCACTTCTCTTTTTTTCACTATCTTTATTAACTCATTCATTCAGATTCAATTTTCGATGCTTTCTCTTTCTTCTTGACAGTGTGAAAATTGAAAACCATCTCTTTGTTATCAATTTGTGTTCAGAGCAAAAGAGAGAGAGAAAAGTAGCATCAGTGGAAAAGAAGTGATGTTATGAAATGGTTAGAGAGACAGAGAAATAAAGAGAAAGATGGAAAAAGATGGATAGAAATATCGTGAACAAGGCAGTAAAGTGTGTGCCGAAAAAGATTGAAGAAATAAGTGGAAGAAGAAGAAGCGAATCATCTTCCTCTTCTCCACAGATTTTTCTTGTCCGTCTATTCTCACAAGGCAGTTTTCTATCTCAACTTTTTTTCTCTCAAAAGAAGGAGGGGGCAAGAAAACATCACATAAAATATACATGCAATAATATGCTCAAACTTAATCCAAGTGAGGTGATTCATGGATATGTTTCTCTCTCTCTCTCTCTCTCTCTCTCTCTCTCTCTCTCTCTCTCTCTCTCTCTTTTCCCTCTCTTTGTTGCTTTACCCAAGTCGCCCGCGAGTCAGTATTCCTTCTCGCTCAAGAATAAAGGAATACCACGTCTCTCACATGGAGCTTATATTTCTTCTCTACTGATATTCCTCCTCAACCGATCATCTTGAAGCTCCTTATTCTCTCTACCTCTCTCCTTTTCAGCTTCCTATTTTCTTCTTTCTCTCTCTCTCTCCTTTTTCTTTCCTCTGATTTGCTGCTACTTCAACACCAGAAAACTATCGTTTCAATCATTTCATGAGATTGAACCAGTGTATTTTGGGTAATACAACTTTCAGACATCATGTGTGTGTGTGTGCTTTGTTCAATCATACTTATTCGATGATAGCATAGAGAAATCTCGTTCCAGCTAGAACTCGATCCTCCATATGGTCCTAGTATTCATCATGATGGTATACATGCATATAACTATACATCATCCAACAATATTCATCAAACTTCCAAACGTTTGGATAGAAAGAGATATATTTAATCTACTTAACAGTGAAGCAAAAAATGGTTTAATTCTCTACTGTTTTTATGCTCTTCATGAATAAAGGAAAAACTGTTGCCACTTATAAGCTTGTATATCAGCAAGTCGGAAGTCAAAAAGTTTCACATCAAAATGCCAATATCATGAGGATAATCCATATTACTGGTGTCAAGATTTATCCTGAATGAACATTCTGGAAAGTGAGAAGATTTTTTCTTCTCTCTCTCTCTCTTTGACTCATTCTTTGATCGACTACATTGCATCACAGCTTGCGGAAGTTTCTATGGAATTTTGTTGCTCAGGAAAGCCCAAGTTGCAAAGATGATAGTAAGAAGTTGCAAGTATAAAGTTCAGAAAAAGTGAATAATGTCTTCCGGTTAGATGTTAGAATATATTCTTTCCATGATACTATTCTAAATCTGGCTAAAAGAAGCGAGAGAGAGAGAGAGAGAAAGAAATTGATTTTCTTCTCCATATGATTTACCGTTAGAAATGGCAGTTTAGTCCTCAATATTCATTGTGTGTGTTTTTGTGTTTATGGGTGCGTGTTGTCTTGTATTTCTTTCTTATTTATCATTTGCTTTCATTTGCTCAAATTCTCTTGTTCATTTTCACCCTCAAAAACACTTGTACAAAGATTCTCTATTCCTTTTCTGGTATCTTTCTATTATCTTTTCTTTACTCCCCCCCTCTCTCTCTCTCTCTGTCTCTATCTCATCTTTGAATAGGGAAAAAGTTTCCAATGATTACTTCTATTATAATTTTGCAAACCCCTTTGAAAAAGGAAGAAGAGAAAAATAATCTCTACAACGAAAAAACAGGGTCAGAAAAAGAGAAAAGTAAAAGTTATTACAACTCATCTCTCTTTTCCATTCAAAATCTTGGTGATCAACTTCATGCTCATGAATTCGAAAAGAAAAAGAATATGAGATATGGAAACATTAAAGCAAAAAGATGAGAATAAAACGTTCATATATACACAAACATTGTGAACATTATGCATATATAACGTATATGTTATACACACACAGATATACTTTCTCTCTCTCTCTCTCTCTCTCTCTCTCTCTCTCTCTCTCTCTCTCTCTCTTCCTTCATGAAAAGAGAAGATATAAATGCAGTCATCAAAATGGGAAACGAGCAAAGTTTCCTCTTTTGTTTCTCTCTCTTCCACTTTATTCAACATATACAGAGAGTAGAGCATCAAAAAAGTATACCCTCATGACCAATGGTCAAAAGAGTGATGCAAGAATATATATATATATATACTAAAGTTGGATGAATAATGTGTATCATGGTATCCATGAAATGATTTGCGATTCTCTTTCTCTTCCTCGTCATTCATCTCTATCATCTTGCTTCACTCAGTCTCTCCTCTCTATTTTATCCAACTGTGAAGCTTTCCAAGTCACATCAGTCAACTGATGATCTTCACTTTTTCGAAACATTCTACCTTACCCGAAAATATCCTTCTTCATCTTTTTCTGGATAAAAGTGAAACCTCGGTGAAAGATGATGTCCTCCTCTACCTCCGTCTGTCTATCTCTTTCTCTCTGAACTTTATCCTTATGCCTCAAGTCTATTCATACACGATTTTTGACCTCTTTTCATATTAAGATGAGAACCAAACATGATGCCAAGTGTATGTATGTGTATTTACCATTGGACATATGATCATCATTCTAATCATCCCGAAAGCTTAAGCTTCTGGTGCATCAACGAGAAAAAGTTGGATATGAAGTGAGGATAGATTGACCATAATCTGAGCCTCCTTCTTCATTCAACCAGTGAACCCAAGAAAAAAAAGTAGTATTTCCGAGAATGCTAAGATGGAGAAGGAAACTGAAGAGATAGAGTGGCTGAATGGTAATTCAATGTCGAAATGATAAGCTGCTTGTATTGGCAAGCCGGAAAATGAGCATATTTCTTGGGTCTCTATTTGGACAAGCATATGTTGTATCCATTGATGTATATATATTTATGGGCATCATATGGCATTTCGACTTGGAGCTTTCTGATAAGAGAAAGAATATTCTTTGCCCATGAAGATGAAGAGAAGAAAGAATTTCACGCAATCAACATCACAGATGATGCGGAAAAATTTTTTTCCATCAAAAACATTTAATGACATGATAATCAATAATTATCAATAATGGTGTTGATGATGTGGACGAAGATTGACAGTTTTTTGTCGATAACTGGAGATGGTTTCCACTCGATTCAATAATCTGAGGAAAAAGAAACTAGCAGCAGAGAAGAAAAAACTTCTTCAAATTGCTTCTATCTATATTGGAATTTCGGTTCATTGATTGAGGTTTATACTGCTATTGTTGTTCTTGTTACTATTGTTGCCTCTTGGGAAGCAAGATTCTTCTGGATGTCCGTTTGTGTGTTATCATCTGGTCACAAATTCGATTTTCTTTTTCTCGTCTCAACTGGAAAATGCTTGGGTATCAGACACTGGAAACGATGATGATATACTTAGCCCAGAATTTGAACAGAGAAAAGGAGGAAGAGGAAGAAATAGTGAAGAGGAAAGATATTGAATTGAACCCTGTGATTTTCATCGATGAGTCTATGGGAAAATGAACACCTTGACATACATTGGCTATGTGTAATGGGTATGTGTACATTATAAAAGTTGATCTGTTTTTCTGGGACCCAAAAAATTGACTTTCCACTTCCACTTGCCATCGTTCATGATGATGATAAGGCTTTCCTCATTGTTGAATCAGTTCGAGAATACTTTGATCTTCTCTGTCTGCTGCATCTATCCAGCATCTTTTTACATCAATTCAAGAAGAGAAAAAGCCAACAAAAAAAACAAAAGAATTCTTACATGGCCTAAGTTATTTCGAGGGATAGACAGAAAAATGGGAAGAAAAAATCATCCAACAGAAATAAGACTTAAGTCTGGCATGCTGTTGACTATTGTTCTATGTGAGTGTATACGAGAATCAAATAAAAATACTAACCAATTGGAATAAGATGGAGATAAGCAGAATCCAAGAATCATGATAAGCTGGTTAACGTGAAAAGTCTCTCCAGTATAAGGTGAAAGGAGGCAAAGAAAAAGATCTTCTTGGATTTCTCATGAATTTGGTTGCTTCAAAATTTCGAATACCTTTCAACAATCAACATTTCCAAAGTGAACTCTGAATCTATTTCCCTGAGACAAAAGCCTAAAAGATTGTGGAATCAAGTCAAAAACCAATGGATTATCTGACTCAATTGATCATCGAGTTATCGTTCAGTCTACACTTTTCTTTCAAATGGTAACAACCACTCAACCCAAACTCAAGCTACTTTGCGTGGATTTTGAAGTTATCAGCTTCATTCATGATCTTCTCTCTCCCATCATCTGAAGAATTTCTTGTAAAGGTATTCACACATTTACATGCACCTGGAATCTGTAAAAACCCTATGAAAGAGTGGCTCACTCCGAATTGAAATAAAACGAAAAGTACTTTCCTCACAAGTCTAAGAAGAAAAAGAGTTGTAAAAGAAGAACCAATACCATCAAACAAAGAAAAAGATTGAAACAAAAGTTCACCTTCAATTGAAATGGTTTCAAATATTTTAACTGAATTATCATGGGGTTTCAGAAATGAATTCCTCTGTGTGTGTCTATGTGCGTATTTGTCCCATTCAATGATTGCGTCACTGATTTCGTCATCATCATCAATGTGTGTGTATATCATTTAATGGTGTGGAGGAATCTTTTATGGTCTTTCGAGATTTAACTAATTTCTTGGGGATGAAGTAGATGCAAGAAACTAATCAAGATCTCCAAATGCACTGGTACAAAAGTGTCTTGTCAAAGATATAGAGAGAAACGAAGAGAGAGAGAGAGGAAAAATAATGATTCAGAAATCGAAATTTGCAACAATTCGTCCTCAATTCTTTTGCCACCATTTTTTCACTCACTCGACAAGCCTCAAGAATACATCATGAATAACAGACTGAATTTCAAATGGAATCATCAATTCTCAACAGTTGAGATATTCTATCTATCTCTTTCTCTCTAACTCTCTTGCACACTCTTTTCCGGGACATTTCATAAACTATTCGGAAAATAAGTTGAAATTACAATTGCTTACGTCTCTGATCTATTGCTTTTCCAATGTTTTGTTGCCATCTACTCTTGTGAATCAGTCTTTCCATTCCTTCTCTCTCTCTCTCTCTTTCTCTTTCTTCATCTCTTTCTTCAACTATTCTATCCTTTTTTCCTTCTCTTTTACACTCTCTTTCCTGAGACTCCAATCACACTGGTTCAACTCACACAGCATCTTTCAAGAATACTGTTTTGTATTACACATCCTCTTCTCTTTCTATCATTCTGTTTCCATCTTCCGCCATGTGAAACAGAATCCAACAGCTTGCCTGGTTGACTCTTTGACTGTTTTCTCTCTCTCTCTCTCTTTCTTTCTTTCTTTCTTTCTTTCTTACTCTCTTTCTTCTTCTGTCCTCATCTTTTTGTACACTTGAAATATAGCTTCAAGGCATACTTCAGACTAGTGGACAGTGGCCACTGGTTTTCATATGTGATGTCGAGGATGTTGATCACAAAGTGATGAGCACAAGAAGAGATGTCAGTGTTACGAGAGGAGGCTGAAAAAATTCGTCTCACAAGATGAGGAAGAGAAAGGAAAGAACAGAGGTGATCACTTGAAAGTGAATGATGTCTCATTGGACTTGGACATTTTTCTTTTCTCTCCTTCTTAGGAGCTTGCCAATGTTAAGATTGACGAAAAAAAAATCTGAGAATACTGTGGAAGAATAAGAAAGATGTACTCTGACCCAATGGTCTGGATTTCGTGCTATCAAGTTTTTTTCACTCTTGAAAGAATCTCACTAAACTGCTCTCCCAACATCAAATGAATCATGTTTTTGTGGATTCAATCTTATTCTTGTCTCTCATCACTCGATAACTTTTTCTCCTCTTCATTTTCTTCTATCCTCTATTCTTATTCTTCCGCATCTTTTTGCCTCCCTACTCGATGTCAATGAGTTTGCTCTTCCATCTTCATCATATTCTTGGGCCAATTCTTGCCACTCCCCAACATTCAATCATACCCATAACACATACACTTTCACATGTATACTGTACATGATACATTCAATCCTCAAGAATCGAATATGACACTGTCCACAGAGAAAGAGAAAGAAAGAGTGGACACTATCACTTGACCAGCAGCTTTAATTTTGACTTCATTCAATTGAGAAAAAAAAGGAAGAGGAAGATGAAGAGTGAGAAGCCGATTGTGTTATGATGGCCAATGTGAGAAGTGATGATAGACTGGGTAAAGAATACGAAAGTAGTTCACCAAGAGATGACAAAATGACGTGGTCAATGGGAAAGTTGAAGTCTTAGTGAAGAAAATGCTTGAAAAATATTAAGCAATGTGCTATGTGTCCATGTCATGTCATAAAAATTTTTTGGAATCCTTTTGATTTTTCTCTCTTTCTCACTTTTCCACACTCTTTTGCTTGATGATGATCAGCTAAAGGGCCTAGAAGCGATGAAGCTATTGTTGTACATAAAACTCGACTCTATTCACAAGAGAGAGAGAGAGAGAGAGAGAGAGAGAGAGAAAGAGAGAGAGAGAGAAATATGCCTTAAAGCTATGAATCTGACTCAACTTCTATTCCCACAAGATTGAGAATCTGAAGCTCATGAACTTGCTGTGTGTATATTTGTGTACATAAGAGTGGAAAGGAGTATATCTGTGTGTATATATGCTCATGATTGGTATTCTGATAAAGTATTTCAACTATCATTGCCATAGTCTTGATGACAATCATCAGTGTGAATGTGTGTGAGAGAGTATATGTATGTCATAGTGTACTCAGTATAGTCTGTTGTGCGATTCTGTTGAGTAAAAGGCTTGCCACCAAATGAAGTTCGAAGTAGGTGAAAAATTTTCAAATGGGAATTGAAAATGAGCTCAATTCAACTCTGTCAATTTTCATCCTCATCACCATTAAACTTTTCATCTCTCTGTTCTTCTGAATAACTGTGTGATACTATCATCATCATGCAGATTTTCTCTTAGAAAAACCGTTTTCTATTCAGTTATGGTGAAAATATGATTCAATCTCACTGTTTGGTTAATGATTTGCGAATATTAAATGCTTATCACCAAAATCAGATTGTCCGAATGTATATGTATACACATTATTCCCTGGCCAGATTGAAGCCTATTCACTAAAATGAGCTGCTTTCTTCTCTTTCGCTCTCACATTTCGATAAGTCCAAAACATTGATCTCAAGATAAATGCTGAAATCATTCCACAAGAAGAATCATGTATCATATCATCATCTCATAAAATGGACTGTCCTTGGAATATTATGGATCTGACCGTAAACATATATAAATGTCTAGATTTTGCTTGTGTGTGTGTCACGTTAAACTCTCCTTCCTCAATTCTAGATCATCTAACTTCCGGTTCCTTCGTCTTGTTCTAAAAATATACCCTCATATGTATTTACTCATACACCATAACAACCAGTCTGAGTCATCATCATGATAAGATCAATTTCACCATAAGGCATTTTCTTGGTACACACAACATCCGAGAGAATATATAGAGTAAATATTAACGATGAGAACAAGAAAAGTATCCATCAAAAATAGACTTTGGTTAAGTAAATTAGGGCGAAAGAATATGTGATTGTTCAAGTTGGTTGGGAAAGATGAAATAATGATTCTAATCACATTATCATCAAGAAGCAATGAAATTTTTTGAAAAATTCAATTCTGATTCCATTAAAAGTGAAAAAAGTGATTCGCTGCTGTTCTCCTTCAAGAAACTGAGACTTTGATACAAACCAATCAATCTGAACTCCTTGTGTTGATTGATATTTTGATCAAAATTTTCACCTTCAAAATCGAATACAATAGATATTGTTCGGAAAAAAAGTTATCATAAAGTAAAGTTCACTATCAATGTGTATACTCGCTTGGTTAACAAAGGTATAAGTAAATAGGAAGCGAAAAAGAAAGAAAAAAAAGAGAAAAATAAAGGTGGGAATAAAGCATCCAACAGGAACAAGTATTCAACGGATAAATGTTTGTGTATCCATTCTATTTACAAGTATGTTTACCATTCCAAGCTCAATGTATTGTAGAATATATCGTATGTGTTTGTGTATGTGTCTGGAGAGGATTATTCTTATGTTACAGTCGATTGTCTATCCAGTTTTACATTCAAGAGGAATACTGAATGTGTGTTTGTGTATTTGTGTGGAAGCAACTATTTCGTCAAAGAAAAGCTATCATAGATACAGAAGAAAACTAAGGAAACAAGAAACGCATACACAGGCCGACATCTCCAAATTGGAATAAAGCTACTAGAAAAAGAATCACAAGAAACTACAAAACAGAATGGATTTTTTTATCATCTCCTGACTGAATTCCTCTGCCAGTGACTGCATCATTTCTACCAATTACTCACTTTTATCCATAAAAAAAGAACACCTCGAATGTATGTGATTGACCAATATATATCGATACTTTCTGATGAATGAATCGTTCTCAATATCAAATGAAGGACAAAAAGGCTAAAAGCAAGGTGATGAAGGAAAAAAAGTAACACAGAAAAAAGTGGATAAAGGTTGCTGCTCAAGTGATGCTGATGTGATACTTTGACTGTATTGTTGATCGAGTGGTATAGCAAAAACACAGCTGATGACAGTAACTAGTGAGCCTTATGTGTATGTGTATAATAAGCATCAGTAATCTCAACGGTTAATAATTACAGTCTAAGAATTGGCCAAGATAAGAAGAGGCATAGAGAGAGAGAGAGAGAGAGAAAACGAGAAGATGAAAGTTACAGGGTGAAAGTGAGAAGACAGTTGACACCAGATCAAAGAGCTCTCCTCTCTCTCTCTCTCTCTCTCTCTTCCTACTCATCATCAGCCTCTTTCTCTTCTACACTCACTTTCATCCTCATCAGTTTTTCCTACCAGATTTCACTTGATTCCTCTCTCTTGTACCTTCAACGTTACACACACACATGTACACATACACACTACACGCTCTCTTATCCCAACACTTAAATGTATCATCCAACAATTTTCCGGGACATGATGAAGAATCGAAGAGATGAATCAAGGAGGAAGAGAAAGAAGATGTGTATGTGTATGTTCTTTTCATCTGCTCACACTGATGTACTTTCATCCTCATCACATTTCGCTTGGCCATCATTCTCAGTGCTTCTCACAGTAACTACACACAGTATATATATTGCCTCTCAGCATTAGCCCAGCATCCTCAACAACATTGCCTTTTCTCTCTCTCTCTCTCTCTCTCTCTTTGGAAAGATCGTTCTCGAATGAGCAAGAAGGGAGGCTGAAAATCGTTGTAGCATGTGTATCACATGGATATAAGACGCAAGATGAGATGAGGCCTTCATTTTATTGTCCCTTGTGAACCCTAGTCTCTTCAACCAATCTGATGGGTGTAGAAGTCTGATTAAGGGGATAAAAGTGATACCTTCCAGAAGATGAACCCTTGTTGAAAAGACATAGGGCCTTTGACTTTGTCCTCTCCTTTTTCTTCCTCATCTTCTCCTTCTTCTTCCTCTTCTTCATCTCTCTTCCTCATCAAATCCGATTCTTGTGGCCAATTCATCTTTGTCATTCTAGATTCTGTCTATTTTCATCCTCTCACTCTCTTCCTTAACACACACACAGACATCCCTCTCAACCCTATGGGCTCTTTAAATAAGAATAGATGAGAAAATAGAGTAAATTTGATTTGTCTTGCCATTCACCAGCCACTCGTTCTTGTTCAACTCATTTTGCCAAAATCAAAAACATGCCAATAATGTCGCTGGACACCGATAATCGGAAAGCCCTTTGGTCATCAATTTCAAATTTTTCCCAATTGCTCGATGATGCTGGCACATTCTTTTACAATCGCAACTTGAGAATATTGGACAATCATTTTTTGAGTGAAAATTCTTTTTGCTTTAAAACAAAAAAAGAATTTACGGCTCCAATTTAAGGAACTCAATTTTGACCCAATTTGTGCCTCAAACATCATGTTTTTTAGCTTCATGGATCCAAAAAAATATATGTGTGTGAAAATTTGCCTTACTAGAATACAGTCAAATCAAATTGGATGATTGCAACACTCGTAGACTATTGAATAACAATATACGATCCTTTCCCTAAAGTTGGACCCCTTCAATGGATGTGAATATACACTTTTCCCATATAAATGTCAAAGTTGTTGGGAATTTTTCTGTCTCTTTATCTGTTCTTTCTCCCTCTCTTTGACAAAATTTACATGACGATTCCATTTGCTATAACCATGATCGTTACTAGACATTGGATATCATCAAGCATCAAGCTGGTATCATTTTTGAGGTGTTATCATCATTCACATAGGAAAAATTCTTTCACATCATGCTTATCCTCGTATTGTATCGTCAGTATTCACATTGCAACAAGGTAATTTCTTGTATTACATGAAACGCCTGCTATTCCATCACAAACACACACACTAAAAAATATAAGCAAGAATAGCATTCATGCTCTACACAATATGCTTTGAATTTGCTTGAATATTTCGATCATTTCAAACCGTAAATCTACTATTAAGCATCTAGTGGAACTCAGGATCCCAAGAATAAGAAAAAAAGTAAAAAAAGATTTCAAAGTGAAGCCACTGTGTGTGTATATATATTTTTTCAATTCTCATCATTGTGATCCAGCTGGAACACCTTCCATTATCAATGATATTCTTTGGCTCTTGGAAGTAAAATTTGAATAAATAACTCTTTCCACTTGATTTATCCACAATTTTTTTTATCAAAACTTGACAAAATTCTATTTCCACCAAAAAAGTTCAATACACAACACGTTCTGGAATCATATGTGTGCGTTTGTTCATGGAATCCATTGAAATTCTCTTTTCACACTTCCACTGTATTGATCTACATTTCAACATCATCTGTTTGTGCATACTTTTCTCATCTTTCATCTACATCGAAGATCAATCTGTCTATGTGATGCTGTTGCTGTTGATGAAAATGACATCTAAATAATGGAGACAAGTATGGTGATCATGTATGCCATTCTTGAGGATACAAAACTCATTCACCAGGAAAAAAAGAAGCAGAAGAGAAATCGATTTTATCATCAATTCGGATTCTCAATCCAATCAAAAATTCCTTCTCTATCCTCATCTTCCAGCTTCTCTTTCTCATCTTCCATTCCATCTGTTCATACTTTCAATATTTCATCAGGATGACCTTTTAATCATCATTCAATTGTATTAATAAGTGATGGGCGTTACAGCGTATAGTTGGATGAGATGAGAGTAAAAGAGAGAGAAAGAAAGAAAGAAAGAGAGAAACTAAGAGAGAGAGAAAGAGAATGAAAGAAAAAAGCCAGTTGTGTAGACACACACATTTAGAAGAAAGTATCATGGATTCTCTATTATCTACTAATTGAGCAACAATCAGATTGTTCCTGATTATCCTCATCACTATTAGCTCTCTCTCTCTCTCTCTCTCTCTCTCTCTCTCTCCCTCTCTCTTTCAGCTTCCCATATCACTTTAGATACCAGAGACAGAGAGACATATATGTACTCAAACACACATATACACAATTACAGAGTTTGTAACTTCTTTCGCCCTGATAACCGATAAATAACGGTAAATCGATGAAAGTAGAGTGAAGCCAAGTTTTCATCATCAAGTCATCCAAAGTCAGCATCATGATTCAGATAATCCTAACATGATTGAACATTGAAGACATTTCTTCCTACTTTCTTTCCCTATTTCCTACTCTACTTCATCACAAAAGTGAACTCAAGAAAATATATATCGATACAAAGTGAGAAGACCTCATCAAACTATGAGCCACATCTTGGTGTATCATCAGCATCTTTCATCTTCTTTTTCTTCCTCTACTAGTACCACTAATACTACTATGTACTACTACTACTTTCTCATTGACATCCATGTTCTCATCCGTATTCCATCTCATCTCTCTTCTCTCAATCACTGATACACTATGCACCACTTCTCATCATTATTTTCGCCATCATCTTCTGTACCCAGACTTCAATGTCCATTCTGGAATGCCTACTTACTGGCCAGTAATTTGGCGTGTTTCTTGGTGCTGATAAGGATTAGAGGTGTTGCCTGATGAAGAAACTGATCTTTGGGTTATTCATTTCTCTCCAGCTCTCTCACCATCTTCCAATTTCGATGTCTATCCATGGCGAATGGAAATCATTCATTGATGACGATGGTGAATTGGGATGCTGCATGCATATCCACGATGCTGATACTTCGACCGCCAATGGACGAGTTAAGTAAAGCTTAGCTACGGATAGACCTCAAAGCAAAGCTTTCACCTAACATGTAGAGACAGTAAACAGCATGTTATATACAATCATCATAAGCTGAAGGATAAAATATGCAAATTAGATGGTTGATTTGGAATATTTTCCCAGAGAATTGTTTTCCTCTTCTCTCAACGCTAACACTCGTGAACATATACACTCAACCACTCACCATGATTCCGAATCTCTTTTCCTCTCTTTCTCTCTTTCTCTCTCTCTCTCTCTCTTTCTCTCTCTTTATCTCTCTTTCTCTCTTTCTTACCGATTCTGATACCGTTATTTTAAACGATTTGCTCATGACCAACTTTGTCTGTATGTCAATGTGATGAGCAGTAATTGATCCTCATTCATTTGCCTTTCTACTTAACCATGAGCTTTTCTCTCTCTTACTTCACTTCACTTACTTTTCCGTTTGCCATTCTATTCGATGAAGTGGTGGGAGGAGGAAGAGAAGGAAAGAGATGCAAAGTGATGCAATTTAATGTTAACTTGAATGAGAGAAGAAGAAAATAGAGGAAAGAGTGTCGAAGTGGATTTGTGGCTGAAAATCACGATGCTCTCTAATCTGTGTGGATAATTGTTGGAATTTATCTGCAAAAAGAGTATCACGATTGAAAAGGAATTCGAACAGAGAAGAAGATAGAAGGGGGTGCAATGATGAGGTTAAAAGCTTCTACTCTGTTGGTTGCTGAAAATGTGGATCAAATCCTGGGGTTCCCTATGAGATGAAAATCAATCTTACAGAATGTTCTACAATTCCACTCTCTCCCTCTCATGCACAATTTCATGGCTTGTTCTGATTGTTCTATTTTCTCAATGCTCTTAGATACCAAAGTTTGATTCGTTTTCCCACCATACTTCCATCATCAGAATATCTGTCTACTTCACTATTTTTATTCCTCGGTACACCATAGTCTTGTTCAACATGGGCCACGAAGCTAATATTTTTGTGGTCCATCCAATTGGACTTGATGTTTACAGAGTTACAATCTTTTGGAATCTCTCTCCCTTTCTTTCTTTCTCGCTTCCTTCACCCACAGTCTAGCGAACATCTATTAACAAAATCTCATCTTGACTTGGAAAGATTCTCAACCAAATGATCGGTACTCTTATGTAACTGTTTTCTCCACAAAAATTAAGTGAGGATAAACAAAGCGAATTGCTGATAAATCTCGTGGAAGATCTCCCAATTCTGTATCCTCTAGTTCACATGATCACTTGATCAGTGAAGAATGTCTCTTCTCTCTTCCTTGGCATCCTCTCATGTGAGCTTGTGTGAAAATTTTCTCACATCCTTCAGACCTCTGCCACAAGGGTAGTGAATAAATCAGCCAGAATGCTCAGATGAAACGCATTCTGGTGACAAAGTTTGCATGCTGATGGTGTTAAAGATGTGAAAGTGAAAAATTCCATCCTTTTAATGGCTCAACATCTTGCCCCAACCTTCAACACACAGTATTCATCATTCGAAGACTATTCTTTTCTTCTCTCTCTCTCACACACTTTAGCTCTTGTGATATCTTGCAATGTTTTCCACTCGATGAACAGCGTGCTCTGCAGCAACTCATTTTCACTTTTCTCAGCATCAGTTTTCTTGAAAAGATGACATTATTTGAATCAAAATACACAGACTGAATTGTGCAAGAGGAAGAGAAAAAGAAAGAGAGAGTGAAAGGAAGATACCCAACACATAGTGTAAGATGAGGAAATAGTTTCATTAGAATTGATGCCTGCTGTTTGAGAATGATCCTTGCCATTGAATATCCATCATCGTTTTTCTCGGTCATTATCAGGCAACTTGTTCTCTCTCTCTCTTTCTTTCTCTCAATTGAAGTTTTTTCTTCACACAAGAAGAAGGTGAGGAGTTGCATATGGAAACGGAAGAAAGTGAATAAGAAGAGAAAATAGATAAGAGTGAGAGTGAATTCATCAAAAATGCTCAATTCAAGGGATGATTTGAAAGAAGCATATATAAACCATACCAGGTCAAGGAAGAAAAAAGAAGAGAGAGTAGATGAAAGTAAGATGCGAGAGAATGGAGAGTTTGGTATTCTGAATGGAAAGATGCGGATGAGAATACAGAAAATAGATAATGTGAATTTTGGTGCACATCGATCATCATGGAGAGAAAAGAGATGGAGAAAAGTATTGAGGAACAGAGAGAAAATATGATCATCCTCATTCGCATCACTTCGCTCTTCACTCACATTCTCTTTCGATCTTTTTCCATTCGATTTCTTCCAGTAGTATATCTTTTGTTTTCGCTTTCGTGAAGGGTCAAGAAGTGAACAAATGCTCTTCCATAACACGATTTACATAAAAGAATAGATGGATGAAAGGAACCTTTTATGGATAAAACTGAGAAATGGAACAAAAATTCTTGAGTGGAAAAAATTTTCTGCTCATCTCCTTTGGATTGTTCGAAAAAGATCAACAATTTGCATTCATTTCCAGAATTTTGACTGCCTTCCAGAACCATGACTCATGATATTCTTGGAAAAATGCTCAAAGTTTTTTGTGGTTCTGTACTCAACCACAGCCGATAAGTCCATTTTGTGGTCATCATCATGCGTATTAAATGAATCCAGGAGATATACTCAGAATTCTGGCAAAAAATAGAAGTAGAAGAATATTTAATTATAAAGTTATAATGATTAACGTTGCTTAATGGTGTGCATTTGCTGAACGCTTTCAATCATGTTACTTACAAACTGAGCATCGTATTATTAGCCTGGAAAGTATAATTAGCATTTGAGTTGTACTGGATTGATGAATGGGAGTATCCCAACTCTTAAGCATAAATCACTATTCATCAGCCACTGAACACTGCTCTGGAAGATTGAGAATACCTCAAAATGAACTCTTCTACTATTAATTTCCATTATTCTTTCTCAAAATCTGATTTCATTTTGAGATATTATCAAAGATCAATTGGAAGTGAGGCTTGTTCTAACTTCTGGATGATTTCTATCGATAAAACTCATTATTAAAGTAAAAAATGGAGGAATTCTCTACAAACCCTCTAAGTCAAGCTTCCAAAATTTTCGCAAAACTATCTGGCACCTTGAGTGATCTACGAGAGCTCTTCAGATAAGCCCAGTACATTCTGGTTTAACAAGAAAGGACGATAAAAGTTTGACTTTCAACGTTGAGGCGATTGTGTGTTGCTGTTTTCGTTTATATTTTGAGCTCATTATGCCCATATCCAATTTATCTCCAAAATGGTGGATTATTCTCCAGGGCACATTCATTAGTAGAAAATAATCAACCATATGACTTACGGTGAACTCTTAAGATGGGCTACAATAAAAAAATGTCAATCACTTTTGGTTGGTCATTTCCAGCATATTTTGTCCAACTGGACTAATCGTGTAGCCAAAATCATTTGCCCGGAAGTTTTAATCATCCCTTCCAGACTTTTGTGATCATATACATCTCCATTTCAACTTCTCTCTTTGCAAGATATTGATCATCATTCTGTACAACCTCCAGACATATACTTCCGTTACCATATTATATTGTATTTGAGAGATATATCGAGAATTTGGAGTAACCTAAAGTTTGGAATTCTTTCTGGTTAGTGGTCTCTATCTCTATCTCTCTATCTGTGGAATTGAAAGTTTCTCTGAGAATCCTGATCAATGATCCAGTATCGTGATTCCAAGAAATACTTTTCTAATCGAGGAAAAGAGTTGAAAATATTCATCACAATCATCTCATCTATACATTCTGGACTTTCCAGCAAATTGAATAATGTGAACAGCGCCGCAATTGAACAAAAGCATGTGATGAATGTTGTCCTATTAGAGGCCTCACAAAATGAGTAATTCTGGATTCTCATGCCTTTATCTTTCCACTCGAAGAGAATATTCCAGTCTCCGGATCTATGGGCTCTAAAATGATGAATAAGGTATTGAATAAGGAAGAGTGAAAACTATGCCTAGACGAAAGTACAACTATTTGGACTTGAACTCATTCCTCGCTTATCACCCAGGACATCCTCAAGATTTTGTCATCCATGGAATGAGTTGGCCAACACATTTCTGAAGCGAATTGATGAGACATTGGAAAGATGATGAAGGAGAAGCAAAATAAAGTAGATATTTCTTGTTTGTCTGTGTAAGATCCATAGCTTTACTCATCTCTCTCTCTCACACACACATACACACATACACATACAAACGTACACTTCATGATGCTATCTTGTCAAACCCCGAGAATGCAATGACTTCTGGTATCATCATCAATGATGCTTTGCTGGGCTAAGGCAAAATTGAGCGAAAAATAAACGACCGGAAGTATTCTTTTGATGCTCCCAAAGTCACTTGGGCTATATCATTGCTTCGAACGGTATAAATACCTCGGTTATGGCAGACCCATTATTTGACGCATTCATCATGGCAAAGGCATCCCTATCTTGCTTATTCCCTTTTCTCTCTCTCTCTCTCTCTTTCTTTCTTTCTCTTCCAGCCACCAGCAGTTTTGGCTGGCTGTGATGATGGAGATCATTGGAATGAAGAGAGAAAGTAGAGAGGGATACTCTTCAAACCAGAATGACCCTATTCCTGGATATTCATCATGATGCTTGAAAGCCATAAGCTGGATAGAAATGAAGATAGATGCATGAGTATTAGATTTTTTTCTCCTCTTCTTCTTCTTCATTTTCTTGGAAGGAATGTGAAGGATGTAGGTTCCTGGAACCCTTTTGAAGATGAATAGAGAGAAAGAGAACATGGGTTAGATTGAGAAAAAACAGAGCCCATAGATGGGCAGAGAATCGTTCATTTTTAAAATGAAATTCATCCTAAATTCGATTATTCTCAATTTGATTTCTATTCTCATTTTCAATGAATAAAAAAGGATTCTCGAGTATAATATGACTTATTGGTAGCTGAATGGTTGGATGATCAAAGATACTATTTCCTCTAATATTATTAAAATCCATGAGTTCTCATAGGTGAAAAGGAGAGAAGAAAATGTTCTTATACTGCTGATAAAATCTAATAACAAGGTAGAGATTTTTCATTCTACAGAACCACAATACAATGTAGAATATGGTTGAAAAAATTTTGCTTTGTATTCAAAGCTATACTCTGAGAATTTTAAATAAACTGTGAACATCTACTGAAAATCTTTCCCAGACTACAAGGTTGATGACATTTTTGAGAAGTTTTTCAAATGCTTATTTCCTTTGCTTTTTTTCCTCAAAATTTCACTCTTTATATCTAGTCTTGAATATTGTCTAGCACTCAAATACGTACAATCATCGAGTCTCAAGTTTTTAGACATGAACTGGAATGAGGTTCAGAACCTTGACCCAGTCTCCATGATACAAGGCAATAACACTTCATAGAATTGGATTGAAAACCAAATGTATGGACTCTTCATTCTGACCATAGTATGAATCTGTCTTGATTTAACACATAAAGTCTGATGAGCTTAGACAATTTGAGAAAAGAAGAAAAACAAATCATGAAGTTGAATTGAGCTTCTTTTCAAAGAATTCAACTGAGCTCTTGTAGACTCTATTTTTCTCTTTCTTATTTCTTTTTTCCCTCTCCTTTCTTTGAGACTTTAATCCAACTTATCCATATCTTAGAACTGTTCTTACTTTATCTGATAGATTTACTGCTCTACAGAAAATTATTGCTTTAACTTGTATTTCTCTAGTATAAGTATCTATTGCAGTCACCAAAGTCATCTGTGGAGTGAAAATCTCATCATTGCTCAGTGAACTGGATTCTAACCTACTTTCACTTGTCCTTTCGCCAACACATACCCCTACTATTCCTGAGTGGAGAGAAAAAAAGAGAGATACTTTTTTTCAGCTGTTATTTGCTATTTCTTCCAAAGACCATTCCTCTACTTTCTTTTTCTCTTTCTTTCTGTACTGTGAGACTTACATGGCTTCCGTAGATATACTTCACATTAGGTGACACTTTCACATGTATTTGCTCCTTAGTAAATGTGTGAGAGCAAATGAAAAGCTGAGAAACAAACTCATACATCTCTTCAAGCTCATAATCATACACAGAAAAACACATTCTCTCTCTCTCTCTCTTCCTCTCTCTTTCTTTCTCTCTCTTTTTCATGTACACGAAGAGTCTAATTTAATGTGTGTGTCCTCATCAAATCATTCTTTCCCGGAAAAGTTCTAACCATAAAACACGCTAGTACACAAGTAAGCATTATTCTTCCCCTTTTATATGTATCTGAGATTTTCTCTGCTCGCCACTTTTGGCTAGGCATGAGAATTTTGTCATTCTTAAGGCTACACTAGCATACACACACATACATGTACACGCGAGGCGGGATTTTTTCCCTTTTCTCTCTCTTTTCTTGCTATACTTGATTCGTTGAGAGAGAGAGAGAGAGAGAGAGAAAAAAAGAGAGAGAGAGAGAGAGAGCTAAGTCCAATATCTGGGAATATATTGATTGTTGTCGAGACTAGCTGACTGAGATGTATCAACAAATTTTGCTATAAATATTGCTAACAGATGCATGGTTTTTGGGAATTTTTTTCCCATCTAACTTTGATTAGAGGTTTGCAAGACCTTTACTTTCACTTTGAGTGAAGATCAATATCTTTATGCCACGGTTAAGACAATAGTAGTAGTACTAGTAAGTTGGATACCTCAAGAATAGCTGACTCTCCAGATTTTTCTTTCCGATGTTTGGCTGTTATTCCTGTGGAAAGGAAGTATTCCGGGGAACTGCTATTTTAGCAACTATCGGATGGATTTCTGAGGATACACATTGGAAGGCATCAAATGTATTGTTGTTGGTTGCTTTTGTTATTGTTACCATTATTGTGACCAAAAAGATTCAGGAAGAGAGAGAGAGAGAGAGAGAGAGAGAGAGAGAGAGAGAGAGAGAGAAAAGCATTGTGGTTGTCCAGAGATTTGTATTTGTAAGAAATACAACTTTATATATATCTTCCAAGATAATCATTTTCTTCTAGTCCAAAGAATATCAAACTGACTATTCTTTGGCTGGTTTTGTTTTATTTCATTTTTCAGAAAACTTTTTTTCCCAATCTTGTAAGACATCCAATTGCTTGGTAGCGAAATATATATACTTGAAACATCATGCAAGCTGACACTATCTAACTGTGTTTATTTTGAATGGATTGAAAAAGATTAAGTTGATATGTTCGTACGAAAGAGTTCATAGTCCATGTCTTTACTCTTTTTTTGTCTCTTGTTTTCTCGAAGTTACGAGAAGAAATTCAAACAGTAAATTCATATCTCAATGTCTACTTTTACGACTGATAAGATCCCAAATAATTTGACCAACCACTAGGTTCCTGATTTCTTTCTTTTTCCTCTTATTCTTCTTCTCCACTCTCCCAAGGAATCATTTTTTATTGTCAGAACACATCATGCATGGCTAGCAAAGAACAAATAAGACCAAATGGTGTGAAACTGATGCTTCTATTTTCGATTATTTTTCCCATCCATTCCCTTTCAATACTATACCATGTTCCCTAATGAGAATGATAACCTGTCGTCGAGAAAGTATCATTTCTCATCTTACTTGTTTCCGTTTGATACTTTTGCGGGTATCCAGATAATACTCATCCTTTCTCCAGCCTCACACAGACACAAATCACACACAGATACAAAGATACAGAGATACATTGAGAGGAATACATCTTTGGGATACACTGATAGATGGATTGAATGGGCCAAGAGGCAGAGAAAGAAAAATGAATCCGACTTTTTGAGAAGAAGAGAATTGCAATGATAGAAGTCACTATTTGAAAGAGAGAGAGAGAGAGAGAGAGAGAGAGAGAGAGAGAGAGAGGACACGGATGTAGATGATAGGGAAACAAAATGAAATAAGATGGAGAAAAGTGAGAGCAAGTACAGTATGAATAGTGAAGGCTTGAACCAATCGTTTTCTATCCTCACTGTTTTCATTCTTCAAGATGGTTATTTGATTCGTGTCAGATAGATTTCATCTTCTTTGGTGGTAAAATTTTCATATAGAAAGTGAAAAATATGAAAGCATAACTGAAATAGAAAAGAGAATAAGAGAGAGAGAGAGAGAGAGAGAGAGAGAGAGAGAGAGAGAGAGAGAGAGAGAGAGAGAGGGTATTCATCTGAGAAGGTGTTCGACT
This sequence comes from Brevipalpus yothersi, assembly GCA_003956705.1. Classification (NCBI taxonomy): domain Eukaryota; kingdom Metazoa; phylum Arthropoda; class Arachnida; order Trombidiformes; family Tenuipalpidae; genus Brevipalpus; species Brevipalpus yothersi. Next base: position 79,720 of record QZCP01000097.1, read on the forward strand.
AGTGTGAGGATGTGTGTCTTGCTTTTGTATTATTGGAAGAATTTATGAGTGCTTTTGAAAATGGAGAGAGAGAGAGAAAGAATAAGAAAAAGAGAGCAAGAGAGATCCCATAGAGAATTTCAAATAGTGTCGATAGCTTTGGTTTTGATGGATGATAGCAGCACTTTTCAGCCTCTCTTTTTTTTCTTTCTCCATCCTACTCACTTCCACACGCTAATGTGAATGTGTATGTGCATGAATGCAGAGCTTGTGTGTGTATATGTGTGCACACATACATGTATGTGTGTGAAAAGTGAAAAGAGACTGAAGCTGAACAATCTTTCTATCCAATCTATGAGAAAACAAGATTTCCTAGTATTTTTTTCTTCCATAGAAAGCAAGAGAGAAAGAGAGAGAGAGAAAGTATTCTTCCTCTACCAAGAAGAATGCAAGTGTATATGTGTGTGAGAAATCAAGTGTCCAAAGTTAGGAGATGAGATATATCTGGGAATATTTATTCACTATGGGCTTGTGAATGGAGAAGAAATTTTTCCTCTGATCATATAAAGACTTCTCCATTCATGTTATGAAATTCTTGCCCATGAACATGGATCAGAATTTTTTCTCTCTTTCCCTACTTTTCTTCAGCCCATCGTTAGGTGTTTCTTATCATTTGAGTGAATTCAGTTCGTAAAAAATTCACCAGATCACTCACAATCCAATCATGTTTGCCTCTCATCGTGACTATTCTGTGGAGAGAGCGTGAAATTTCACTTTTTCTCACTTTCCATGAAAAATCATCACTTTTGGTAAAATTTTTACACTCATGTGTGTGCCTCAAAACTTTATTCCGTAGAGAAATACCAACAGATACTATCGTTTCTATGTGCGCATTACTTTTGCGAGGAAAATATGGAATATTTTCAACATATTTTCTCACATAAACTTCTTTTTTCCTTCCAAATATTCATTCCCACGAGCAAAAATGAGTATGTCTTTAGTATGATAGAATCGTTTCTCCTTCATGGTCTAAAATTTGGAAGATACATACATGTGTGAATACATGGGACATATACTTAGTCCGTTCTGTTCTTCTTCTTTTTATTCCAGGAAACATACCAGAAGCAAAACTAAAGTACATGTAGTGTATGAAAGAAAAAAATTTGCTCAATACTTCCCTTTTGGATGACAGTTCTTTTGTTTCTTTCTGTACTTTTTGCTTACCGAGCAAATTTGCCTTTTGTTTTATTCTTCCCGGTCTCTAAGTATGTTGGTCAGAAGAATGAAAGTAAGCCCAAACGATCAAGAAAATAGAACAAGTACTTACCGGATTTTTTCGATTAGACTCTTTTGCTCTATTGCTTTGGTTAGATTTACTCTTTGAACATTTCCTTCTCATCCTTTTTGATGCTCCATAATCATTGGAATTGCCAACAAGCAACAGTGTTTACTATCTCTCTTTTTCTCTCTTTCAAATCATCTGATGTACCGAGCATCATTGAAATACCTCTTTCCCCTGAGCATCAATACCATCATCTGAGAGCATCATTTTACTTTCCACTACTTTCAACTCAAACATTAACCGAATATTCAATAGCCTCACTGATTTTTCTTGTTGAAACCTTCCGATGGCTTGGAAGAACTTCGAGTTTTAGAGGAATACATCAAGATATTATTGAAAATATGAGATATCAAGCGTATTACTTAGCAACTTAACTATATTATTTTGTATCCATCTTGAGCATATTAATGTGAGTATGAAAAGCATACTACACATTGTCACTTTTTGACATTCACACACATATACCCTCAACTGTCCTTCCAAAAGTATTCACCATACTGTGAGAGCTTTTTTGTATCCAAATGTTTCTATATACACACAGTTATTGGCACCCACTTGCATAACATTCTCTCCCTTTCCTCTCTCTTTCCATTGATCATTGATCTTTACTTGCTTTTCTTTGATCATACACACAAACACAACAGGCATGTAAGAGCAATAGTCTGAATATAAGAAACAAATCAAGCTACCATATCAACATCCACATTCCTATCCATTCACCATTGATCTATCACAATCTTCCAAGAGAGAGAGAGAGAGAGAGAGAGAGAGAGAGAGAGAGAGAAAAGTGATGCTGTTTGCTTTTGGTTCAGCTTATTCGACTTTTTGCCTACTACTTCCCACTGATTTCTTGGTGTTCACCAAAATCTGTTTCCATTCGCTTTATGCTCTACTACATTCAGAAAATGTATGCATCCTTGATTCTTCTCTCTCTCTCTCTCTCTCTCTCTCTCTCTTTCTTTCTTTCTTTCTTTCGCTCTATCTGCTGTACACAAAAGAGCAAGAGTAACAGGAAAAACGAGAGAGAAAGGGTTAATCTTTTTTTTCTTCTGTCTTCATCATTCCGATTCATGAATCAATGATCAACTTCCGGATTGAAATTACAGCTTCCATTGTTATTGATCATACATTTGTTGTTCAAGTACAGCTATCCAAGACTTTAGGAACTTTTTTTCTTTCTCTTCTCTGGGTGTTCATTTGATCTTTTTTGGTGAACTCTTTTTTTCGTTACTACTTGTGCTCCAATTTTAGTCTACTCTACACGTTCAGCCCAAAGCAAAATTTGGCAATAAAACGAAAAACCTATCACAAATTATAATATATTATCAGATGGAGGAAAAGGGTGAAGAAAAAGAAACTGACAGATTCGGAAGCGGAAACAAAAAAAAAGAGTGCAAGAGAATGAGAGAAAAAAGGAATAGTCAAAAGAAAAGAAATCAAGTTGAATGCATTATATGATGAACAGTGGTAGCACAGAAGAAAAAAATTCTGATAAGTGAGAGATTGGAGAAAAGAATCTGGATGGCAGAATACGAATGAGTAAAGAAAAAAACAAAAGTTATTCCTCCAAGGAAAGAATGTGCATTCTATTCCTTTCTCTCTTTCTCTATCTGATATTCGTGACTCATACAGCAATTAAGTCTAAATCTTGGCAGTTGCCTTGAGTATCAGAATCGATTATGTGTAAGTAAGAGTGAATCTCTAATCAGCCAACAACACATGAGATGCTCAAAGGTCAGGTACAATTCGCAAAACCATCTATTCGCTTGATTACAAACATCAAATTATCCTCTTTTTCCTTCCCCTCTCTTACTGTTTGATATGATGACTTCCCACCCCTCTACTCTTTGTGTATGTTTGAGGAGGAATATTTGTTCGTTCTGGTTACTACTGGTCGAAGAATACTTTCATCCAAACAAGGATCACCATGATGATGAGTCTCATTTTTCTGATGATCAAACTTGACCAATATCCGCACTTGGATCGTGATCTCAACATTAGTGTGTTTCGTACTTTGTATAAGCTCATATTTTTGCCAAACATTATCTGAATGCAATTAATTGGATAATTCGAGCATTCTAGACACACACATTCATCCAGTGGAACAGCTACTCAACAGATCACTCAATCAATTAACTGTGTGATCACACTGACCAGTCGATTTTTATATTCATCGGACTCCTTCAAGCCTCTCTTTCTATCCTTCTCTTTATCATCGACTTTTTCCATTTTTCCATATCCGTGTTTGTGGTTGGAATATTCCACCCATCTGACGACTGATATTGAATGGCCAGTGCATCGATTCTTCTCATAATTCTTCACAATCGATCAGCGAACAAATGCAATTTCATGGGCATCAGATTCATTTTGAATGCAGACTATAACTACAAGAAGTACCTCTTCCAAATTATGGATCAGAAGTTATGCTACTGAATTGTTGCATCCTGTTCCACTGAATCTGATTCATTAAGGCTTCAGGATATCAAAAACTAGAGTTTTAGGCTCGTTTGCGTAGGAATTCCAATGTGATTTTGAAACTGGATTCCAATCTTTTCTACTCATCCAGAGATACCACTGAAACCGAGAACTTTTCTTTGAGGAATTCAACAAAATTATCAATCCCATTAGTTGGTGGAGAACAAGATTCAAATAAAACCAAAATCTTCATTGCAACTTATGATTCAAGCGAAATACTCAGAATGTTTTATGGAAATGAACAAGCTTTCATAACGTGTTCCCATTAGGAGTATTGTTTACCTTTTCATCGACAATATAAATCTAAAGGAAACACACTCAATTTTACAGTCTCTTCCAATAAGATCATTCACAGTGCTAACAATTCATTCAAGTATTCATCGAATCATTATGTGACTGGGTGCAATTCCATAGGCATATACATATATGCATTCTCTCTCTCTCTCTCTCTCTCTCTCTCTCTCTCTCTCTCTCTCTCTCTCTCTCTCTCTCTCTCTCTCTCTCTCTCTCACTGAACCCTTCTCTCTAAGTTATACCAAATTCGTCAATATTCGTAGCTCATCCTTATAACTAATTCAGCTCCAATTCGTATCTCATACATATCCTTTGGGGAGTCTGGACTTCAACTTCTATTCTCATCGAATCATTCACCGTCCCTTCTTGATATTCATGGCTATTTGTATGCGTAAATATCTGAATATCAAGTAGTTTTGGTGGAAGAATGAGGAGAGAATAAGATGAAAAGAGAAGGATGAGAGGAAGAGAAAGAAAAGAGAAGAAAAAAAACTCGAAAAGTTGAAGAAGAATAGTAGTGAATAGTAAAAGAAGAAAGGAGAGAGAAGTTTCCTCCAGATTTCATCCGATAGAACTTAATGGGTACTTCAAGTATCCAAGATGAAAATTCTTTGATATCTTTCCGAGCAATTCTCTTCCTCTAATACTACTTCTTTTAGGAATACACCAGCGAACATACATGTTCAAGTTACAATTGACAATCAAGTTCAAGCTTTCTCTCTTCTTCTTTTTCCACGAAATCGAAAATAGCTCAAACATGGACTATTGCACGAACCGCCCCAGGCAAAGTGAACTTATATTCATCATACGAATTGAAGCTTGAGAAATGCATCTGAATTTTTTTCGCCTGCTTATTCCTTTTCATGATCCTCATATAGACGATTTCCTGTACAATCTATGATGTATTTACTTTTATTTCGACTTCAATATTCTGACTTCTTGTAAGCCACTGAAAAATTTTTCGAGTTTCATCAAGTCACATTTTGTGGCATCAAACCAGCCTCAAGACTTCAAATTGTTGAATAAATTCTGGCATCGATTCGAGAGGAACTCTATTGGATTCTTGTGGTGCATCCAAAGAGAAACATATTGGTTAAGTTAGTCAATTTCAGATTCAAAAGTATCTAATTCTCAACTGGCGATGGAATCAACCTATCTTTACGAGTATTTAGTGGAAGAAAATCTCTTTGGTTTGCCATACACCTCACATAAACCCTGAGAAACTCTATTGATATGGGAGCTTCTACCTAATGGGATTTGGTTGGAATAATGGTTCACGAGAGAAGATCAAATTTCTTCAAATTCACCGAATCAATTGTTTTTATCATGTGTTTATCGATAGAAGTTTCAGTGAAAATTCTAAAGCTCCAGGAAAAAAGATGTACAAATTCATGAGTAATATACTAGAAAGATTGGATAAAGCTATGCAGTAATATTGAAGTCTTTGATATTTCTAAGAATTTGGAATAATTTTGAGAGATTATGCGATAGCTCTCCATAGTTTCGACAGGGACTATAATTCAGCCATCTATTCTCAACATAACGTTATATAAAATCAAAAGTCAAAATTTGTCATCCAAAATTACCATAATGGCCAGAAAACTTTTGGAGAATCCATATTGTGTGCTATTCTTTCAAATGTACTTCCTGACTTCAATACTCAGTAGAGAATTGAGAGAAAAAAAGTATTCTCCGCAAGTTTCCTTGCTTGGTGGCATTTCAAATGGCCAGTTTGGGTCATAAATGAAATGAAATGAATTGAATTGGTAGAAGGAGAAGCTAAGAAGAATGAGTCAAAAGGAAAAAAGATTAGTCTGAGAGGAGAGGACAAAAGAAGAAGAAAAAAAGTCTTGCACACAGAATCAGAAAGTTTTTTTCCTACTCAAGTGACTAAAATAGCTTCATCTTGAGAGTCTCTGTACTGTATATTCAATTGGATTGTGACTGAACTACATCAGTAAACTGATTTAAGTCATGCCAGAAGAAAGGAAGAGAGAGATACATATAACAGAAATTTGGCATTGCTATCATTGTGCGAGTGAAATATCTTAGCACATAGTTCATGAGAATTCTTTGGACAAGTAAAGGAGACCATTATTCAACCGGAAGTAATGCTTGTGGATTGTCACCTATACACAGTAAAGAGTAGCATTCTTGGAGCCGGAAGTAAAGTGTTCAACAGAAATTTAATTCGCGATGTTGTGGCTAGTATCCAAATGTACTATGGGAATAGTGCATTATGTGTGTCAAAGAGAACTATCATCGATCCTGGATGAAGTTTCTGATTCAATCTTGACCAAGTTCAAGGAAACATAGGATTGGATCAATCAAGTGAAAGACTAAAAATTTGTTAATCAAAATACCCTTCAAACGTGGATTCCTCAGTTTAAATTCCAACTAAAATGTTGATCTGTAACCAACATTAATCAAGGCTCGTCATATCTTGTAAAGATTCTGGATCTAAAGATCCAGTCTAGTATCTGGTATTTTTTTCCCACGAGTATTCTCTACCCACAAAAAGGTATCCAATTCTGATGAGAGTCTGATGGATGATGCAATATCAGCATTTTTGCCTGTAGTCTACAACGTGAATCTGAATGCTGAAAGAGAATGTCCAAATTTGGCCCATTGATCAACATGCCTTTTGTTGTATCTTCGATCAACATTTGATTAACAGTCAACAAACACAATTCTCGATACTTGTGTGGAAGTGCCAAGTGTACATGAATATACAATGAGCACAAGTGAGACAGTATGCGCTTTGTGTCAAGTATATACCCTCATAGCAGAATCGATTCGATCAAGATCATGCGATATAAGCAACTTGTGAATGTTCTAGCAGGCTGGCTGAAAGTAACTGAATTGACAAGTCGACTAGGTGAATAGCATCCTGTATGTATAAGAAAAAGAATCTAATACATGTTACAAGAATACAGATACCCCTGAAGTGACACACACACACAAACTGGCAGAATCTCTAGTGTCAGTGATGTAACTGTTGTATTTATATACACCATAGCAATCGTTTTGGATGGTTCAATTTAATATTGTGAAAGAATATCAGAGGAATAGGATTTACCCAATCATTGGTCAAGATTTGCCCTTTCTCTCTCTCTCTCTCTCTCTCTCTCTCTCTCTCTCTTCTGGGTATGGACCCTTTTGGTTCACATTTTCACATGATTACACAAAGAAATGATCTCACCCATGAGTGATTCTTGGATATTCTCCAATCATACAGGTATAATCATGGAAAATGTTATCAAACGATTGAATTGGAAGCAATCATTCCACTAGTAATACTGCCACTATTCTCACTGACATCATGCTTCTTCTTCATTCCATGGCCATTCCCATGCTTTTAGGATGACCTGTTTGCTTTATCCAATCACTTGATTGTATTAGACTTTATGGTGGGCCATGGTACATTGTGAGATAGTGATGGAAAGTTATGGTATATACATACACATACACACCGAATTTGGGTCTGAAAGAGTGTAAAAGACAAAACAGTGGCTGATACAGTATTTTGAGCTCCCCTCATCAATCTACATTGTATTATGGCCTCCTGTCTTGCTGATCTCTCATTTTCAATTGTTCGGTTGTATATGTATGTGTGTATGTATGTATGGATATATTATTATTGTGGATATTGTGTGTATATGTGTAAGGGAAGAACGAAGTCATGAAATCGCAGATGTATTTGATGGGAAAAAATTGTGATATATATATCAGATAAGCATATCACTTTCACATAAACAATGAGAAAAAGGTCACATAAAATGCTATGATATATCATATTGATTTGAACATTATTCTTGATTTAGGCCCATGGTAATAGGAACGATTGTGTATCAGTGTCTAGACTGTTAACTATATATGCATTGTGTGTGTATGTGTGTTTATATGAATACAATTTTGATGAGACAAGATGGAGTATTTTGTAGGCTTGTTAATGATAAGCAAGAATTTAAGGAGAACATTTCGATCAAATATGATTTGATCAAATGTCAGGATAGAATTAATTCTTTCAAGACATGTGTGTTTTTCGTCAGAAAAAAGGGAATCAATATCAAACGATTTGTGTTGAAAATAGTCCTATTCCCTTCTGGCAAATACATGAGCTAGAGAAGTCAAATTATTTCGCCAAGTGAATTAAATGGATAACAACAATTGGACCCACTTAGTTTTGCTTTTGAACTTGATGAGGTTGAAGGTGATTCTTATGCTCCACTAAGATTGTTACTACTGGGAGAATTCAGTAGCAAGTGATCAATTGTAGTGGAAAGAAAAACTTTCCCTTCTCACGAGCAAGAGAAAAGATCTTGGCGAAATACCGTGTTACTGTATTTTCAGAGCAGTATTGTGAAAAAACTCAAATATATTCCAAAGATTTTCGGGTCATTGACTCAGAGGAGAGAAAGAGAATGACTTCTTTTAGATGTGAACAAATTTGGCATTGATTGTGCTATACAATTTCAATTTTTTTCCTATTTTGGATTCGTGATCGAGAGAGAGAGAGAGAGAGAGAGAGAGAGAGAGAGAGAGAGAGAGAGAGAGAGAGAGAGAGAGAGAGAGAGAGAGAGAGAGA
>QZCP01000097.1:104077-121397 GCA_003956705.1 Brevipalpus yothersi
CTCTCTCTCTCTCTCTCTCTCTCTCTCTCTCTCTCTCTCTCTCTCTCTCTCTCTCTCTTACTCACTTTTTCATTCTTCCATCCAGTTTATCGTTCTAATTTCAAGACGTGTTCTTGGATGCCCTGTCTTTATTTTTTATCATTTTTCAGCCATTTGCATCTTCTTCTCCAATCATTTTCATTTTTTTCCTTCTCTCCAAAATGTCTATGATATACTTTCTCCATCATTTTGGTTGTCATTTCTCCTACTCTCTCCCTCTCTCTCTCTCTCTCTCTCTCTCTCTGACTCTAGGTTTTCGTTATCTCACATTCAGCTTCCCTTTCATCTTTCATCTTTCATCTTTCTGACTTGATTGAGCATCTTTTTTTCACCCAACTTAACAGTATCTTATGAAGCAATGTGAATAAAGAGAGAGAGAGAGAAAAGTATCAAGTCAAGTGAAAAATACAGACACACACACACTCATTCACATATTAGTCTCACTTGATACCAATTTGAGTCTGATATAAGAGACAGATGAAGAGAAAGAAAGAGAGAGAGAGAGAGAGAGAGAGAGAGAGAGAAAGAGAGAGAGAGAGAGAGAGAGAGAGAGAGAGAGCATAAAGTGAAAAATATCCATAAGCTCATCATCATAAATCTTTTTCAGTCCTTATTGATGCGCATTCAAGACACTACCATAAATGAGTGAGACTCATATTTTACGGGTGAATCTGGTTATCTGTTTGTCATGTCCTCTAATTCAATGATAATAATAACACAGATTCTCATCGATGTATGCAGAGAACATGGTTCCACATGAGATGGTATGATATTGGCTTGCCAGTTGTGTGAAATACAAATCAGAATCCAGACACATTTTATGCAGAAATTTTTATGATTAAAGCACGCAAAACTTGAGCAATTATTATGCAAGAGTTTGTGATACTTTTTTTCTGGCAGCTTCATGGGACATCAAAATTGAACAACTCAAACAGATCACTCCAAATTGATATCCACTTCTCATGAGTAAATGGATGAACACTTGAGGAGACCAGCAAGTGTCAATTTCAACACTCTAGTTTTCTCATACAAAAATCCTCCTACCATGTGTAGACAGTGTGCTTCCATGCTATGTGTGTATGTGTGTCTAAAAAGAGTAGGAAAACCTTGAAATAGGATGAGGATGCTGATGATAGTTATCATGATGGAACAATCTTGTGGGCACTGGATGCAGAGTTTCCAGAGAGAGAGAGAGAGAGAGAGAGAGAGAGAGAGAGAGAGAGGTTAATGACAGAGCCACACACAGGGTTTCCATATACACGATTCTAGGAGTGATGAGAATATTAGATACAAGAGTGGTTATTATTTCAAACATACACGTCGATTGACATTTAAAATGCATCATCATAGTAACTTGATAGGGTACACAGCACATGAGTTGAGCTGATTGTTTTGGGCAATGCTTTCCAAAGAAGAATGCTTACTTTGACCTCAAAATTCTTTTCAGTCCATTTTTAGCACCATTCATCTCATTGCCTTGTATTTTTCCTTCTCACTCATGGACAAGCTTAGTGTCCATTCATTGGTCACTTACACACAAACACATAAAGCATCCATCCATGCATTCAAGTGATATACTTTCACTCCTTTGATTCTTCTTCTTCTACTCTTCCCTCTCTCTCTTTCTTCACCTTTTCTCTTTCTCTCTATCTCTTAACCCAATTCGCCTTTCAACATAATCATGAGACTCTGGTTCAAATCTAACGGTACCCAAGGATCTCTTCTCTAGAGATCATTCTTTTTCATTCTTCTCTCTAATTTATCTTCTCTCTTCTTCTTCAGGCTATCTTCTAATTTCCGTCCAGCTATTTTCCCCTCTCTTTTCTTCCCTCCTCTTTCCCTAGATTTGATCTTCTTCTACATCGGTCTTTCTATTTCTACCTTCTTTCATTTCTCTCTCTCTCTCTCTACTTTTCCTCATCTCTTTCTCTCATTCCTCATCCCTCTCCAGCATCCCAGTCGTTTGCTCATTTTCATCGCCTTTTTGTGATTCTCTTTAGTCTCTTGTGATACTCAGAATTCTCGCAATACTCACGCCCGCAAAACTGGCTTTTTTTTCTTCATCTCCTTCCTCCAATCAACACGATGTAAAAAGAGTATATATATATCTGATGAACAAACCGGATGATTTCAATTGGATAGACGTGACATCAGATGGCTGATTTGTGGATGAGAGAGAAGAGACCGGAGGAAGAGGTAAAGAGAAGCAGAAGAAAAAGAAAAAGAAGAAGAAGAGGGAAAAGAAAAAAGATGTGCACATCGATTCGATCATGATCTATTCTTCGTTTCTCGAGAGATGAGTGGCGAGAAGCGGAGAGACACGATGTATACTGATATTTGGAGGATTGTTTCAAGTATGACAATAATGATGATAATATTGATGATATGAGTCAAAATCATCACCATCGATAGGCAATCAAGAGTATGAAGAATATTGTGGATGAAGTATAGCAAAACATTTTCTCTCATCATCAATATCAAGGATGATGCAGCTCATATCTAACCGAATTGGACATTTCCAAAGAGAGAGAGAGAGATGGGGAGGAAGAGAGAGACGTGAACGATGAAGAAGAAGAAAAAGAATTACTTTCAGAGTTAATTAGTTGCCCTGGTCAGTTCATTTATCGTTGCAAACTAAGATCTCCCTAAAGAGAATGATTTTGGCTGGTCAGCATTGACCACTTGCAACACCAGCCAACCAGACTGACCACTTGGACTGTTGGGCTGATTTCTCTCTCTCTCTCTCTCTCTCTCTCTCTCTCTCTCTCTCTCTCTCTCTCTCTCTCTCTCTCTCTCTCTTTCTCTTCCTCTTCTTCTATCACGAATGTGTTTGTGAAAGGCTTGCCGATGGATGTACTGTGTAAAGGTTTGCTCAATTTCTCATTCGGCTCTACCTCACACACAATTCACACAGTCATCTTGATATACCATTTTTCTCAACCAACAAAAATGAACATATCTTATTAAGTGGACTACATTTGCTTCTTCATTTGTCATTAGATTTAATGGTTATTCTTCAAGTTTTTCGGGAATAACAGTTCTCTCTCTCTCTCTCTCTCTCTCTTTATATTGCAATATTAACAGATGATGCATACACTTCTCATAAGTGGCATACAGACACCACAATCGTGTTTCTGTTTTTTTTGGTGGGCTTGTTTGAGCATTCTTAATTCGAATGATTTTCCACTCAAACAGAATTCTGCTTTTTTTTCCTCTTGAAACTGAGCGAAAGGGAATCATAATTCAGTGTGATCAAATTAAAGTGATTTCAAATCTCACGCAAAAAAGCTTGTTCACTCATTTTTTTCTACTACTCAATTAATCATATTAAATATATACTAATAAGAGGTCTCAAAATCAGTTTACATTCTCATACATGACTAATGGTCCATGTGAAAAACTTTACAAAACGGAAGAAATTTTTTTTTCACAAAAAGGTGTTCCTCATCAGAATATTTTCACTGAACATTCTCACCTAGTATATCTGATTTTGAGAAAAAAATTCCACATATTCTCAGTTTCTAATCAAATTCTTGAACAAATCTAGGCTCTCTGAAGTTCAGGGTTGATGAGAATCTTCTCTCATATACATGTGTGTGATGGCCTGTGTTCTATTGACATGTGGATGCATGATAATTACTCACTTGCTTCCTGTTCAATTATTTCTACTGAATGATCACTTTTATCACTTTCTCTCTCTTTTATCTATCCTCTAGCAAAAGAAGAGTTGAACAATTTTCTCTTCATCTTCTCTCTCTCTCTCTTCATCCACCACACATTTTCATGTACTCGGTTGTTGATTCTTTCCTTTCTATCTCATCCAATGTGTGTCTGTGGACTTTATCTGTTTTCATCTTTTCCTCTTCCACTTTCATGGTGTGTCTCACACTCAACACTGCCACCATCATTCTCTTAAATGAGCCAGAATTATCTCAATTGTAAACATTCACTATACTTTCTACACACTCACTTCCTCGATTTGGTGATGAAAGCAAGAAGGCAATATACCGTTAGTAGTATTAGTAGTATACTGTATGTACCATACAGTATACACTCTACCAAAGTAGCATCACTAAAGCTCATCTCTCTCTTCACTGGGTTACTGTACAATGATTACGATTATAAGTTCACCCTAGCATCAATCCACTCTATGCATACTAACATACCGCACATACACAGGGTTTCACATGTTCCATGGGAATATGTGTATGTGTATGTATGTGTATATGTATGCCCAAAAAGTTCATGATTATCATCCGTTCAGTTTTGGTGATCGACCTGCAGACTGGCTGTATGGGTATATGGTCTAGTGATTCTTTTTCGCTTACCCCAGTGCTTAAACACATAAATACACGCACATTTTCTTTTTCACTTTCGTTTTCTCTCAGATAGTTTCACTAGATATTGGATGATGTAAATTACATCCACACAATATACGATGCATGTGGGTATGCTATAGCAGTATGGATGGCTGTATTTTTTGGCCAATGTTCATTCTTATCATGCCACAACAGTCTGATTCACTGGACATTTGTGCTTGCTCATGTGTTTTCGTACACATACACACTTTCAACTTTAGCACAAAGAATACTCAGTTAACTTGGAAAGTAGATCAAGTTAGTTGAGAGGAAGAAAAGAGAGAAGAAGAGAGAAAAAGAGAAAATTTTCGTCTACCTCTTAGATGCTACAATCGCTTATATTCCCTTCTGAACACACTGTGTTTCACTTGAATTTTTCATTCACTTTCAATCGATGAAGTCAAGTGAAGGGTTAATGAGCTGGAAAAAGGCTACTCCTTGAGCCAGCCATTTGCTTTTGAGTCCAGCATTCTCTCTGGTCAGTTAGAAACATTCTCTCTTACTTTCTCTTCCTCTCTCTCTCTTCTCTTGTTTGTTTTCGTTCTTTTTTCTTCTTCTTCTTCCTCATCATTTTCTTCTCCATTCATTCCATTCTTTTCTCCAATCGTTCTAACCACTTTTTTCCACCACCTTCTGGTCTCTTGAATTCTTCGCTAGCTTTATTCTGCCACTTTTATTCCTCTTTTATACGGTTCGTTCTCATCTCTAATACTTTCTCCACTCTTCTTCTTCTTTACACACTATTTTTTTGCTACTTCTTACACTATTGGATACCATTTTGAAACTGTCACATTTGGTAAGTTCTAGCTTGGATGATTTGCGGGAAAGTTGCCTTTCGGGGAGCATTCATTTACTCCATTTCTCCTACTTCTCTCTCTCTCTCTCTCTCTCTCTCTCTCTCTCTCTCTCTCTCTCTCTCTCTCTCTCTCTCTCTCTCTACTCAAATAATCGGCTATTGGGATGAAATGAATGAAGGGAAGAGTAGCAATCGAAATGTATACAGAATAGTATAATATAGTATGCCATGAAAATGACTGTATATTCCACACAGTATTCTACCCCATATATTGATGCCTACTTTTTTCTTTTCAAATATTTTCCTCTTCTTGAATTTCCTTCTCATCTCCTATCCTCTCTTCCTTTTCCTCTTTCCTCATCCACTATTCCTTGGTGAACATTATTCCGAATGAATCGGATTTTTGTTCAAGCAATCAACTGTTCCACATTCAATCAATTCCACAAGTTTATGTGGCTCTTCTTAGCTTTTCTCTCTTTCTTTCTATTTTGAACAAGAACTGATCCCGTGAGAATCTTAAAATACTTCCAGTCAAATTCTTCAGTATGCATGTGTGTGTGTATGTGTGGAACAAACAGAATAATGTTGAATGCTTGAATATACAAGTAAACTGTTTGCATCTTACAAAAGTAGTGTGCAAGAGAGAGAAAGGGAATACAAGTTTAGGCCCCATTTTTGCTTAGCCTCAATCAAATAAAGTAGAACAGTATACTTCACTCAGTATTCTATGTTATTCTTTCCACAATCTCTCATGACTATTTTGTCCCTTTAAGACTTTGGTCCATCTTTATTTTCTCTCTCTCTCTCTCTTCCTTTCTTTTACATTCATGGAGTTTTTATGGTTTCTACAATTAACTCGTATTCACATGCAAAAATACAAAAGTTCCATGAAACTTTATGAGCCTTTGAAGATTTGTGGAGAAAGGAAATAAAATTGTTTCTTCTCTCGCAAGTATTGACCAAAAAGAGAGAGATGGAAAAAGAAAGTATATATATCCATCTATTCTTTAAGTATTTTTGGGGAAAGCTAATGAGACCAAGTGAAGATTTGTTTCATGATATTACTCGTTCAACAGATAGTTTTGGGTGTTATTTCGCTTCAACAAATAATGGAACAACCAGAAATCTCCTCTTTCTCTCTCTCTCTCTATCCTTAGACTATTCTATATACACACATATATCCAGAATAGATAGATATATGCGTGCAGAATAATATTAACCGGATACTGTTCTTATCTTCAAATGGTGATACTTATCATTGAGTCAGTAATAATGTATCCATGGACACAACAATATTCTTTTCCATCCTAATTTCATGCATCTCAACATGAGGAAGCCAATCTTTTCCTTCTTCCTGGCCTCATGCAAAAGATATTCGTATAAAGAAATCATACTCATACTTCTTTTCCTATTTTATTTATTCTTATGATTCTTTCACACACACATAATATTTCTTTTCCTCTCTCTCTCTCTCTATCCAGTTGATAGTGATGTTGATGATAACAATACTCGCATCAAAAATGATGAGTTGATAAATCATAATCATTGAGAAGTCATTTGAGAAAGATTCTTATCCCACCATTGATTCTGATGGTGCAAATATCTATATTCAATAATGATCATGAAGTTACAATATTTTGTTCATATTTCTCAACATCCAACCCAAAAAATGATGCTAATCATCAGGAATGTATAACTTTCAATACTCTCTCTCCTCCAGGCATTAGAATACAGCATCCACTAAAAGTAGGCAAGCAGCGATCATAAACTAATAATATCATGATTATCTTAACATGCACAAATCTAAACCTGAAACTCTCTGCTCATCAAAGAATATATTTTCACAAAAATGAGCTCTCAGATGAGAGAGATGACTAAAGCTTGTATGTATTTCACATTCATTTATGACTATGGTATGTGCATTTGTTTATTGGATTGTTGGACGAACAATCCAATTGTTAACGCTTATTTTGTTCCCATATTAACTTGATGATTATACTTTCAACATGATTGGAATTGTTGTTTACTGGAATGTACAAATTATCTTTCACTTGTACCGACAGTCAAATTCATCGATCCATGCATATATGAGAATATATGTACACATAGCCCACATACCCTACTCGTCTGCTAAAGTCATTCATAGTATGGTCCAGTGGATATGAGTTAGTAGCAGTAGTAGTAGTAGTGAGAAAAAGTGTATGTATATACCAGAGTCTTTTGAATGATGATGCCTTTCTTGGCTGACTCAAGTGACTCAATACCCTGAAGATTGAATTTATTTTCTACTATTGAGGTGGTGATCGCTCCATTCACCTTCTCCTTATTCATGATTGAATCACTTTATTCTTCCGGACTAATAGGATTGAAAGTGAGTGAGAGAGAGAGAAAGAGAGAGAGAGTAAAGCTCACTTCGATATGACCTCATGAAAAGCGTCTGTTCTGAATGTAGTGAATGGAAAAGTGCAGATGAGTGATTGGAAAAGCAAAGAGAGAGAAGGAAAGAGTAAAAGTTCATTCATATCAAGTCTCATGAGTAAATATCTATACTGATGAAGACAGTATTCCGCAATAATGAAGATTGTCCTTGAGTGATGTGAGTAACTGTACTGTATTCAATGCGATTCATGTATCTTCAAATATTACTGCTAAACACACTATACGCAATACAGTCGCCCACTTTTGGACGATATATATTCACGTTGAATATTTAAATATATGAGAGCATTTGATTTGGAATGTCAACTTTTGCAAGTGAGAATAACGAGAGAGAGAGAGAGAGAGAGAGAGAGAGAGAGAGAGAGAGAGAGAGAGAGAGATCGCAAAAAATAAGATATGAAAGGTTAAAAGATGACATATAATTCAAGGGAAGAATATCAGGCATACTTTGACGTAGGATCGTCAGTATTCCATTCTATTTTCTCTATTTCTCAGTCCACATCGTTTTTTTGTGAGGCTTTTCATACACACACATGTGTATGTATATCTTTATGGTTGAAACCTCACCAAAAATGAATACAAGAGCAAAGAGTATGAGAAGGCAAAAAGGAATAGATTGATGCTGATACTTCAGAATGCTGTCATCGCTTGTAGCATTTGCTCTTCATTTTATAAATATATATCAGATGTGAGTATGAAGAGGAGAGCGAGAAAAAAAGAAACTTTATCCATATACTTGGGTATTGACTTACATCCCAGAAGAATTTTGCCGTTGAGATGGTCCCTATCTTACTTTAACAATTGTATTTTCACTAGAGAAAGTATGAAAGACAGAGAAAGAGAATTGAGAACAAAGAAAAAGGAGAAGAAGATGGTGAAGTATGTTTAAGAATACTAGCCCATGGTCTGAAGGGGATACATTTTCATACCACATAGCCTGAAAATGCCATATCTAATCTTGTGTGTTGTCTTGCATTCGGAAAACCTTCTTCTAAATCAAATTTTTTCCACACAGCTCATGTGTGATTAGCTTTAGCGACAGCCAAACAAGCCACTCTTTTCTCTTCTTTGCCATCCAATTCTGTGTATATCTGGATGCTCAAGTACATTCTGTGTATATGATGTGGATGATGATAGTGATCATCCTCATCTTTTCACCACCGGACATTTTTCTCTTCCTCTTTTCCAATCTCCATCCACATCTGAGCTATATACATGTATTCATAGCAAGTGCTATGAGGGGAGGTGGAAGAGAAGAGGTAAGAAATGTTGAGCTTATTTTCAGCGATTACTGAGAACAAGAAAACCATCTTTTCTTGCTCTACTTTCTCCTTTTCTTTTCTTGAGGTCCTTCATTGAATTCCATAGGGAAATTTTTCTATTCCTTATGTATTCTCTCTCTCTCCTTCTCATGATCATCAGATTCTAGTTTCATTCACCTAATACTTCCTTCTTTTCCAATTCTTTATACCACTTTACCGTTATCATGGTGATCATTGTTCATTTTATTCCCTTCTCTCACTCTCTCTCTCTCTAACCACTTTTTTCAGTCTTTATTTCTACCATATTTATATACATACACTTTTTTCCTTCAATAAATCGACATTCTGAAGGTGGCTGATAAATGGTTATAATAGTGCCGGTAATTTGGCTCTTCTTATGCACGCCAACGTATTGGTGACAATATCGTATTCGAAATAACATAGTTATACGATGCATGAATGACTGTTATACTGGTGGTTATTCTTTACTCATGATGAGAATATTATCATTCACGCTATTCAGATTCGCTACAGTTTCACTATAATATTGTTGGTTCACGTACATGTTGAGTATAATCAAGGCACACATATACGTGCTCTCAGAACATTCCTCCTTCTACTCTCTTTCTCTCTCTTTGGTATTCCTTCTTTCTATTTCGTACTACTACTACTACTACCACCACAGATTCTCCATAGTGGCCATTCGTTCCAGTGAAGAGAAATAAATCACCCTAAGTACGATCATTCTCGAGGGATCAACTTGACCAGTTTTCTTACATCTTACCATCAGATGACTAATAGCAGCCATCAAATTGCTTTGGCTTTTGCAAGAGATGCGGATAGAGTTAGAATGATAAAGAATACATATACATTTATATATATTTATTCTCACCATACACACACACACACACTTTGAGGGGAAATAACTGCTGAATTTCAATGATTTGGGTGGCAGTATTTTACACGTGAAATGGGAAGCTTATGGTTTTGAATTTAATTTAGACTTAAAGATTATCTTCACTGTAAACCAGATTTTGTTCTCATTTTCTGGTTTCTTATAGAATTTCAAACAATTTTTTTTCATTTTTCCTCGGCAGAAATTTTTCTATTCTGTAATCTTAGGTAATACGAGAAGACAACGCAATTTGATAGGTGCTTCCAGGGTTTTTTGTGGGCAGAAATTTTTTTATTCTCCCAATAAACTGTCAAATATCAGAGGGAGAGAGAAAAAAAAGAGAGAAAGAAAGAGTGAGATATAACAACAAGAAATTTTTCATAGACTACCAATCATTTATGATATTTCTCAAATACTGATGATCACATGGAGTTGTAGTGGGAGAACACAGATTATGTAAAATACACCATCAGATATACAATATATTTCGTCATAATAATCTTAAAAAAAGGAGTACGAACCTCTAGATAGGACAATGAAACTTTGTAACTTATTTTAATCATGAGCTATTATTCCATCTTTATTTGATTGGATAGAAATAAAATTTTATCGCTAATCCTCTGGTACATTCTTAACGCTGTACATATTACTTCTCGAGTCTCTGCTTTTTATTGTACATCTTGATGGTTTCTCTCTCTCTCTCTCTCTCTCTCTCTCTCTCTCTCTCTTCATTGTTATGGATTAGATTTGAAACAATTGAATGTTCTCGCAGTAAAATTGCCAGAATTGAAAGATTTACACATTCGAAGCTGTGATTATGATCATTATATATACTATACTATCGAATCAAAGTTCTGCTAGAACAGAAAAATCATTAAGACAATGGTGATGATGATGATTTTGATCATTTTCTCATGAATAATGTGAATTCTCATTTCCTAATACACATTCTTCTTCTTCTTCTTCTCCTTCCATCATTCATACAGGCATTCAATTTCCTATTCGACCAAGTTATCAACCAATTCTGCCAACCAACCAGTTTGGGTGAGTATTTTATTTCTATGTATTCTTCACATTATATGTGAAATCTTGATCGTTACCAAAAAAAGAAAACTATAAAACTGCTTCTTCCATTATCATTTCTGAGGCCACTTGTATCACTATGATTTTCTCTTGATATTATCTCTCTGTCACTGATGCTAGACCAAAGAGTAAGAAAAAGAGAAAGTATACGTCTAGTTATCATTGATTCAGTAAATCATGGAAGTGAGAGAGGAAGAGATGAAAAATATGATAAAAAAGAACACAACCAGTAAGGTGGATGTGTATTTCGCAAAACCCCAAATATATCGAGAATCATGAATCAAGCTATCTGATCAGAAGGATTTTGAAACCTCATATATATGGTGGAAATAACACCGAGAGATACCAAAAATAGTGAACAAGAAGAATAATAACCTTCAATGTAGTGAATCAAGAGGAAAAATATTGCTTTGAATTGCTGTTCTTCTTCCATTTTTTCTTCTCAAATTTACTGAAGGCTATGATTAAGTAGATCTGGATCGAAAGTGTTATATTTTTCATGACCGCTTGCCTTCTCATATTGTGTGAAGAAGAAAAAAAGGAAGAGAAAGTGAGTGGAAAGTTCTTGGAAAATAAGGTCAATTGGAAAAATATGATTTCAATTAGGGGCAAGTGAAAGAAAGAAAGAAAGAAAGACAAAGAGAGAAAGAGAGTAAGAGAGTAAGAAAAGAAAAGGTTTTGCCGATTTGGTGATGAAAAAGTGAAACAATCGGAGAACAATTCGATTCATACATACAATCTTTCTCTCTTTCACATTCCTTGCGAAATGATCATAATTTCAGGATATATTTATCTTATATTTTTTTTAAGTGAAAGTTTCCGAATAGAGGCAGCATGGATCCATTTGACATAAATCGATGAGGGCATAAGAAATGTGAGGCAAGAAATCGTGAGGATTGCTTATCGTAGAAAGAGAGAGAGAGAGAGAGAGAGAGAGAGAGAGAGAGAGAGAGAGAGAGAGAGAGAGAGATGATGGAGAGATCTCGCTTGTTATTGCACTCAGTATGAGAAGAAGAAGAGAAGGATGCAGAGGAAAAAAAATCATTTTCTCAAGCTGAGGCCATTGGATTCCCTTTGCCACGTAGCGAAATGGTCATTTTGCAGTGGGCATTTGAGGTCGGATCAATGGTTAATGGACTGTTCCACCAAGCAAGTTACAAGCACATGTGGCCCATACATGCATTCGATATCGTGTGGGCCAGCTTGCCCAGCATCCTCACATTCTTTCTTTTTTCTCTCTCTCTCTCACTTCCACTCACTTGGCTGTGTATTTTGTAACCTTTTTTTTGAGAATGGTTCCTTCATCACTTTAATCGAAGCGTGTCCATTTTTTTTCTCTACCATTGGTCAGAGACTTTTTGATGTGTTTGTTCTGCTGATAACAGTGGGCACATTGAAGTAAAAAGTGGTCCTAGTACGATAACAGTTAATCATAAGGATGAAAATCCTTGCCATCAATTACTTAGCCTCTACCTCTCTTTCCCTGGATGTTTATCTCCTTGATCTGGACTTTTTTTCGCTTTCTTTCTCTCACCATCTTCAGGAAATCTTATAGCAATAATCGAATTTGATACAAGTTGGCTGGACTGATTTGATGAATATATCGTGTTCGAAGGCTCAGCATGAACTTTTTTTCCTCTTCCTCTTCTCGCCTCTTTTTTTGTCTGTCTGTGTATACATATTTTTCCCATATCTTGCTGTGCTGAGATTCTTTCTCTCTCTTGCCATGAAATTCTGTCCTCAAAAAGGTTAATAATAAACGACAGAACTTATATCAGAGAGAGCATAGGCTGTTCAGTGAAAGGATTTCTATCAGGGTGTCTGTTAAGTTCGTGCATTTGGCATGAAAAAATTTTCTGATCTCGATGATTTTTACAGGAATGTAGGGTCATCGATAGTATAATCGAATAGAACCTGAAAAAAGTTATTCGAAAATTGGCGTTGATTAAGAACACAAGTTCGATGAGTGATGGATAGGCAAAATTTAGAGGAGAGAAATTTTTCGATTTTTTGCTAGTTTTTCATCTGAGGAGAAAAAAATATTCCTCGAATTTGCAAATCTAAAACCTTCTGCATTCAGAAGATCATTTCTTCCCGATCGTTCAGATATCAAAAATTGTTCTGAAAGTCCAAAACTAAGAGTTCTAGCCGAGTTCGAGTAGAGGTTGTAGGCTTTTCCAGTTGGAAACGATTGTTTGAAAATTTCAAAGCTTAGAACTTTTGAATTTTATCGAATTTTTTTGAACTGATTTTTGCAAAATCCTTGGCCACATTAGTAAAAGACATACTGATTTTTTATTATGGTCTAAATTTTGATTCCTTCTCATAACAAGCCTTAAAGTCATCTGAGTACCTCATGGATTTTTGCATAAAAAATCGAACTTGCTTTTTTCTCAAGTTCTAAGGCTATAACTTATCGAAAAGCTAGAAATTCTCTAAATTTTTGTTAAAACTTCCTCTAATCAGTTCTGTTAAGGATAATTCCACCAACATCGCATGAAAAAAATCGTTTTCCAAAAAGTTAGGCCATTTAGAACCAAAAAGGCCTTATTTTTTCCAAATATGATGAAAAAAGTTCTAAATGGACGATTTTTGACCCTGGAAACTGAAATTTTCTATCATATATTTCTGAACTGCAGAATGTTCCAAAAATTTGAGGAAAAAAGTTCTATCTTCACTTTGAGACACCAAATGCACGAACTTACCAGACAACCTTATACTTTCTAGTGCTATTAATGTTTGCTTTTGCACTACTCAATAGAATTTATTCCCAAACTTTTGCTTTCTCTATTCTTGGATTCCATTTTCTCTGGAGTATTCTAGGCTATTATATATGGTGGATGTGTGTGTGTGTGTGTGCTTAAGTAAAGATTTTTTCGTTACTCTTCAGTTTAAAAAGACTAGTCTTAAGACTAATTTAATTCGTTTCACTCACATCTCTGAGGGCATTTGGAACACTTTGCACACACGTATCATAGGACTGATGATATCATCTCTCCTTGATTCCTCACCATGTTGAACTCAACAAAATCATATTGAACAACCTTATTTCTGGTTTATTTCAATCACTATTATGGTTTATAATTGGATTGATATTATGGAAGAGTGAAAAAACTTGTATCATACCTCTCATATCCACTTCTATTCCTATCAAAATCGATTGAAAAATCACCAAGAGACTTCAAAGCCTTGCTCAAGAAGCTATAAGTGTAGTGGAGAACATAAAATTATAAAAGTATTCCTTTTACGAGAAGATTTTTGAGTATACCAAGAGCATTCAGTTCTTTTTTGTCTCAATAACAATCTCATATCAAACACTATAAGATCGGTTATGTTGTTATATTGTGAGCTTACTTTATCTTCTCTTCACCTCCACTTCTTTTTGCCACACTAAAAAGTTAACAATACAAACTGTACACAAAGTCAACAAAGCTAATATAATAAGATTATGTCCAAGTGCTTTACTTTTTCTCTTCTCTTTCCACACAATTTTTCCACCCAAATAATCATCATCAAACGGAAGCGGAAGAGTGAAGCTTCTTCTTCCTCATCATGATTTGATACAGCCAAAAAGCCACAATTGATGAACAGAAGGCAGAAAAGTTCTTTTAAAATATATGTATTTATTGAATTATCTCTGTCAATTGAATTTTTCATTCAGACCACTTCGATAAGTTTCAAGATAAAGAAGCTCAACAGATTTTCTTTCTCAATTCTTCTCGGTAGCTGATCATTAAGTGGTTCCTTTATTTTCCAAAATCAAATTCAATTTTTATCAACTCTAATTTAATCTGTATTCCCTCTCTTCTCTCTACCCACCAGATTACCTGGACACCATTATCTGTATCATGCAACCACACCATCTACTTTCATCACCACAGGACCCAGTCTATTTTTGCCACCACCTCCAGCCCCACTGGCCCCGACCCACTTTTTCGATTATCCACCGGCAACCGCATTCTCATCACCATACTCAAATGGCCTCGAGCCACCGCCACCCACCGGAGCACCATTTTCCGGCTTCAGTCCCCATCCAACTTCTTTAGCCACAACAGCCATTGTCACCGGTACCACAGCAGGTGCAACCGCCAATGGTGCCATACCATGTTATCCAGTTGATTTTCGTAAATAGTGAACCACTATTTTCTCGCTCTATCCATCTATCTCTCCAGTATCATCATTGCCACCGAAAAAATGTATACTACTTCAACCATCATTTGCATCATCATCAGCCAGCCGCCACCCACAAATCATTCACAAACACACACACACTCTCTTTCTTCTTCTTTCTTTTCTGATCTCTTTCTTGCTATCATGAACACACATACACAGCTCTACAACTACTACTACTGGTTGCCTGTTACTGTTATCCCAGCAACACAGCATTTTCTTCCACTTTTTCAAACAATTCATCTACTATTATCATTCTCTCTCTCTCTCTCTCTCTCTCTCTCTCTCTCTCTCTCTCTCTCTCTCTTTCTTTCTTTCTTTCTCTCTTCCTCACTCTTCATCTATCTATCCTTTTCTTCCCTATTTATGATGCATTCATTTGCATGCTTACATTTATTATAATGAGACATACCGGAAAATTCCTTGAACGAGCACATTTTCGCTTCTCCCAACGCTTTTTGGAGCTACCCTTTTACGTATACATTATGCTACCTTCTATCATGATATTTTTCTTCTCTCTCCTCCCTTTTCTTAACATTTCATCTTCCTAGAATGATGAGAAGGTGGATACCTGAGAAATATTGTTACTCATCCAGAAGCTCATCCTTTATTCTGAGATCAGTATTCTTACACACAGCATTTCTCTCTTTTTTACACTTCTCTCAATTTGTATGTGTGAGAGAGGAAAGAGAAAAGAATTTCATCTCTCTTTCTCTCTCTAACACTCATATTATTCATCAGAACTGATAAAAGTGAAAACCGATTGTTGTCAACAAG
Source organism: Brevipalpus yothersi (assembly GCA_003956705.1). NCBI lineage: Eukaryota > Metazoa > Arthropoda > Arachnida > Trombidiformes > Tenuipalpidae > Brevipalpus > Brevipalpus yothersi. The sequence goes on from QZCP01000097.1 coordinate 119,897, forward strand.
GAATCTCATCAAGATTGCAGGAGAATATGATAACTTCAAAAGACCATCCAAAAATCATCCATCCAGCTTCTCTGCCCCCTATTCAATAGAACATGGAAAAACTGGGCCCTTGAAAGTATTTCTCAACAGGGATCATACAGGAAAAGTATACCAGGATTCCCTCGATTTCGATGATGCATGACAGTTTCATGTGACCCTAACAAGTTGCACTTTAACCATTTCAAACAACTGTGTCGAGGTTGATTGTTTGATATCATTTCATTATCGGGATGAAAAATTTTTCTCATGCATAACTAATACCACACAATTCAACTTATACACTTTCCAATGTGTGACTCAGCATCAGTCAAGCAAGAATTTGAACCAAAATTTTGCCAAAATTGAGCAACAAAGTTGACCACAAGATGGCAGTATAAACTCAAGCCTTTTTCTCAGCAAAATTCTTACAACTTTTAGACCAGAAGTTCTGGTTACAGTCCGTTATATTTACCGTTATACCTACCACTGACCGATGGTCAGTAGCCGGAGATAGAAGGAGAGAAAATATTATTTCATCTGGAAGATTTACATTCTCATAATATCATCATCATGGTGATGATGACTATCATCATCATCTTCTACTTGTTCCCCTGTTAGATTGGAATTGTTCTCAGGGCAATGATTAGCTCATCATTTTATCTAATTTGGAATGCATTTTGTTGCACAGAGAAAGAGAATGAAAGCGTATGATGCTTGTCTAGTCACGTTCGGAATCGAGAAAAAAAGAGTGGAGAAGAAAAAAAAATAGAACAAAAATGATCCAAGTGAAGAGAGATGAGAAAAAGAGAGAGAGAATATGGAATGTGAAATAGAATGAGGAGAAGATGGATCACATCAATTCATTTTCACATTTAAATATGCGCTCTGCATACCAATTCACATTGATATCCAAAATATAATTGCTATAGTTGATGTAATAATATTAATAATCATATGGACAATATTTTTAGGATAAAATTAACTATTCTATTGCTTCATCACTCTCTTTCTCTCCATTTCTATTGTCCTACCTCTTTTTTCGTGGACAAAATTTATTGTCCCTCCTTTTATCTTCAATTGTAAAATATCAAAACATGGAGAACGAGAGAGATGATGATTATTGTGGGAAAATTTTTTTCCCGCAAAAAATCATTCCAAGAAACAGATGAGTTGAGATTTATTGAGCCAAAAATATAAATCAAAGCTCATTCAAGTATATTCCAAGAATCGAATATCCATCGCAAGCATGTTATCATATGGGAGAGAAGAAAAAACATCCCCTCACCTCAAACTGTTACATTAACTCTTCTACTCGATTGTATTCTTAATGATCTTATTAAGCTACTGTTCACATCTGATCACTTCTGCAAACATTTTACACACAAGAATCATTCCTATTAAGAGAAGACCTAATTTGCCTAATTTTACTAATCAAAAAATCAAATTTTGATGATTATTCTCTCTCTTTTCTCTCTCTCTCTCT
>QZCP01000098.1:0-124325 GCA_003956705.1 Brevipalpus yothersi
TTTCTGCTGAAGGTGAGTGTTCGGAGGCTAATTTTTCAATCAAAGGCTCTCTGGGTTCCAAATTTGATCCTTCGCAGATGATAAGATAGTCCTAAGGTATAGGTTGGGAATTATAAATGGACCATATATATGCAGCTATTTAGTAGTCGTAAATAACACCAGATTACTGCGAGAGGATCCTACTCTCGTTCAGAATGGATCTGCATGTGGAAATGATAACGAAAATATGTGTGTCAAACAAGAATGTGTCCCTCTGCCTCCTGGATGTCCCAAAAACTGTCCTGGAAAGAAAGTTCAGCACCCTGAAACTGATGAGTCGCTACCTGCTTACATAATTCCAGATCCTGAGTAAGTTTTCTACCATTTCTTGACAATCAATTGAGAGAACTCAGTGGCACCTAACATCGAAGGAATCTTTTACTGCAAGATGCTCAATAGACCTCATTCTGCATACAAATCATTCCCAGGTATCATTTAAACTATAGTCACTCTCAGAGAGTTTTTAAAAATTACCATGGAAACAGCCCATTTCATATTAGCTGTATGTTGCATTTTGAAGGCATTTCGAATGCATTCCACTCAATCGTTCCAGCTCTTGATCGAATCTTCTGATTATTAGTATTAATAGTTGAACAATCCAAGCTCTCCATCGAAGGGACTCAATACTCAATGGAAATCAATCACTTCTTTTCTCTTCTCAGTGCTGAATCTGGTTATGGTGATGAAGCTGAAGGAATCAGCCTTTTCCAATGGATGCTGATTATTATCTTGATCTGTTGTTTAGTTGTTTCAACCTGTTCGATTCATCGATATAAGAGCATGTCGAAGGGACCATCAGGAGAATCGAAAGCATCAATCACACCGAAAGACTCACCAACTAAAGAACCAAGACCTTCAAAGGGCAATCGGGATAGCATCAAGAAAACTACAGAGAAAAAAACAGAAAAAAAGGACATGTCAATTCCAGAAAGAGCCCGGAACCAAGGGAAACAGTCAGATAAAAAGGCGAATATCTCAAGTCAGCGCCAGAAAGGAGCTTGAAGATTATCAGACCCTAAGGCACCAAGATTCATAACAATCGATTGCCGAACCATCATCATCAACCGATGATAAATGATGAATATCACCTATTTTCATCCGGAGAGTCATTCATCCAGCTACTTTTTGTATGATACGTATTCTGGATTGTTACTTGGCTATGATTAGTATTTCATTACGAAAAAATGTGAAAAACTCCGATAAGTTCTCTGATCACGAGAAATTTTTCTATTTCATCTGCACCTGATTCACTTGTATCAGCATTTTTCCTTATGATTACTCTTCTTCCCATTCTTAATTTGCTAGAGAATATTATTCTTATCGATTAAAATGTACCCAGAAAGCATCAATCGCATTTTACTGTTGGAAACTTTCCAGTAAATTTTTCACTTGTCTCTAGGTTATATCTACAGGCATTATTTATTTACATTCATTCGTTAATGTAAGGATTCTCTTGGAAAATTTTAAAATCCTGATTGAGTAAGCATGATGAATTACGGTGAGTTATCAAATAAGCTTGGAAATTAAGCCTTTTTAGTATAATTTAGTGGCCTAAATATTGGCAAAGATTTCGAACTCATTAATAGTTACTATAGTTTACTCATGGGTATGCTATGGGTATATGTTGCCTTGACTATTATATCTAAAGTTTGGTTGGATGAATCTGAGAAAATAAAGTGGAACACCGATGATGGTGAAACACTACCGACAATTGAAGTTACTTTTGAAGGTGAAATTATCGCAATTCCTCTTCGAGAAGCTCCTTTTTGTCAACTTTGGGAAACTCACAAATGTATGTGTTTCATGCTAAGAAAAGACGGCAATCACTCAGATTGGAGCTTAGTTTCATTCTCATATTGTGAAGATGGTGATATTAGAGGACACTTTCTGAACAGTACTGATTATTTTGAGGTGAGAACTATTGTAGTTGGATCCTCACGTGAATACAATGTGACCAGGTATCCTCCTGGAGAAAACTACACCGAAGTGATTATTGATAATGTCGATGATGGGCATAGTAATTCCAGTACCAATGGTTCTCTCTACTTCAAACCCCTGTCTGAACCAGAGCTCAAGGACTACGAAACTGGCTTCATACCATGTGTATTCGTAATTGATCCGAAAATATTTGCTGATGAGCCCAGAGGAAGAATCCAATTCTTTTTGCAGGAGTTGATCACTGGTGCTAATGAATATCTGAATGAGTTTAATCTTGTGGCTGTATATAGAGGTTGGAAACAAGCTGAACCCTTTGATCTTGAGTACTCTCTTGATCTTGCGCTGGATATTTTTCTCAAGACACGTCATAAGCGTTATATTGATGAAGGAACTCATAGTTTAGTTTTTCTTTTTTCACCAATAAATATATATGATACATGTGAGTATCTATTATCAGCAGTCTATTATTGATCCTTTTCTGATAAATATTCTCTATAGATTTTCCTGATTTTCCTAACAATAGTCTAATATCTTCGAAATGTGAATTCTCTTTCTCCTCATTTAACTGAACAAGCTTTGAAAATTGTCGGTGGTCGAGCTATAAATGGTGCAATCTGCCATACTTCGACGGGAATTTATCTAAAATACTGGAGAAAAATCGAGAGATTCTCCTTGAGACAGACAAGTGTAACCCTAGCACATGAAATTGGACACACACTTGGTATGAGACATTCCGAAAATACACCTTGCAAAGAGCCTCCAAAAGGCAAGTTCTTCGTAATGCAAACCATAAGTACAAATGACCCTGGAAATATTCAATGGTCAAATTGTAGTCGAGAGGTTGTCAGAAAGAAAAGGCAATCTTATTTTTGCCTGAAAACGAAAATCAAACCTCCCAAGCCATCTTGTCAAAATGGTGTTCTCGAGAAAGGGGAACAATGTGAATGTGTCTCAGAGGCTTGTAGAAAATGTTGCAATAACGAGTGTCAACTAACCAGAGGCTCAAAATGCTCAAGTGGTCGATGCTGTAATAAAGAAACTTGTAAGCCACGAAGGAAGGATGAGAAGTACACGTGCCGAAAAGCCAAGGATCTGTGTGACATTCCCGAGATGTGTGATGGAACTTCAAGCAAATGTCCGCCAAATTATGTTGCTGCTAATGGCTATAGTTGTGGGAATCCCAATTATCCGGCCTACTGTTTCAATGGTAGATGTGGCAGTCGACAGGATGTTTGTAGCTGGATATTTCCTGATTCTAAGATTTCACCGGAAAGTTGTTGGGATCTCAATAAGTTGGGCTCTCAATTCACAGGTTGTGGCCCTGTTTTCACTGATCAGAAGAAAACCCGGTACTTTGCGTGTGAGGAGGAGGATAAGTATTGTGGTAAGATATTCTGTCTTCCTAAAGACAAAAACACCGAGGAGTACGAAAATGCTTGGAGTGAGTTTCAAATGATTGTCAGAGAATCCGACCATTCATATCAGGTTCAATTTCGGTTTTTTGCAGAGTTAGATCGAGTTAGAAATGGAACCATTAAAACTAGGCCTGATTGCCTTTTTTTGTTTATTGGAGAAACCACTACATTACTACGAGAAGATCCAACTTTTGTTCAGAATGGATCTGCATGTGGAAAAAATAATGAAAGGATGTGTATCAAGCAAAAATGTTCACCCTTGCCTGGAGGATGCCCAAGCAATTGTTCAGGAGAACTGATCAGACATCCTGATACAAGTGAATCGATACCTGCTTACATACTTCCAGATCCGTAGTAAGTTCAATCAAGCTCAAAAATAGGCAAAGAGGCTATTGAATCATCTTTGAGAAGGTTTTCCTTTCAATTATCGTGACTAGTTCTTACCAGCCTATGTTATCCGGAGATGAATCATTTCCTAAACAAACCTCTTATGCATCAGTGATTATCACACAGATGCAAGTGAATCTGATACTCTCTTTATGTTAACTCATTCCAAACTAACCATGAAACGGCGTCCAATCATAGATTAATACTACAAACATAATCGATTAATGATGCTCACAAAACAAACTTAACCCTGCGAAAAATATTCAACTTCATGATAATTTTTTGATTCAATCTTTCTTTCCAGTGATGATGACCATGATGTTGTCATCGATGAACCTGAAGGAGTTGGCTTCTTGTTATGGTTCTTCATTATTTTCTTCATCTGTTGCTCAATCGTATCTGTCGTTCTGTATCTTCGCAATATGAGATCACCGGGAAGCCATCCAGAGCGACAAAGTGTTCCCACCAAAGAGAAGAGGTCATCAGCGAAAGAACAAAAAACATCGAAAGCTATCAGCATTCCAAAGAGAACTGACCAGCAATCAAAGAATATAAAGGGCCCACATATTCGAGAGAAAATTCGAGACCAGAAGAAAATCTTGGACCAAAAAGTCCGCTATCAAGCAAAGTAAAATTATGAAAAGTGTTTACTCTCGAATATAATTCAATTTTTGTGGTACCTCCCAGCAAACACACGAGTGGTAATATTGTCTAATGTGACCCTATGTATTATGTTCTATTGTTAATTCATTATGTAAATGGAAGAAAATGCCACTTTTCTCTCGTTTGTATTCCTTTTCAGTTTTAAATTATCATTCTGTTCTGTGTATCATTAGTGTTTTATGAATTTTATGTTTCTCTTGATTTTGGTGTAAAGATTGGCTGCAGATCATATTTATTGTAACAAAAATGGTAGCTCAGTATATTTTTTGTATGGAAGGGTAGTGATACAACGTAAAACAGATCTTCGAAAACAATTCATAGTTATAAAAGTTGAATTATATCATTTTAAGAAACATCAGGCAATTTCCCCACATTTAATCACATTTTCAAGGTCTATCCAACTCAAAATAGATTACAGGTGACCTGGAACCGGTGGGAAATGATGTTAATTTGTCTAATTTAGAGCACGTAAGTAGATGAGATCGTAATAGCCACGGATCATCTGAAAAACGGACATCAGATGGATTCAAGTTGGAACATAGAGCTTGTGCATAAGCTAGAGCCATGCAGCCACTTTGGAATTCATTTAATTGCTGTGTTACTTGCTCATACGAAAATTCTAGCATCAACATGGGCTCATCAGTTTCTGGATTTGGGGCTTGCAAATTGTAAACCAGAGAAAGTACTTCTCGGGGTATTGATGGAAGAGAATCTGATTGGCTATCGAAAATTGAAATTAAATTGTACTCTTGGTGACACATATTAGACACGGTGAAGTAATGATTTTCTTTTCTCAAAATTTGAATGAATCGATGCTTGTCAAATGATAGCTTTGGCAGCGAATTGTTTTCAAGTTTCTGTATTGGAAATAGTCCCTTATGGCCAAACTGAATTCTCATCTTTTTCTGGAAGAAATTGACAACATCAACAGGCAGCTCCTGCTCAAGATTTACGATCATATCTTTTCCTTTCCGTCCAAGACTCATACTTGACGATGTTGAGCTTCGATTATCTACATCAGATAGGTTTCTGGATCTCCTCATGATAAATGACGCTAGAATACTTTGAAGCCGAAAGATTCTCTCCGCTATGGCTCGATGAGTCCAAGAAATTTCGAATAACTTTGAAAATATCACCGCTTGCTAATTAAAAAAATCGTCAACAAAATAATTGTTTTGAAAATGACTGGGATTCGTTGTTGGATTCAATTGGAACAATAGTCTCGCTCATCCGAATTACATTTCGATTGATACATACATTTTTCTTGCCAATTAATCCGATGCATAAAGTCAAAATTGAAAATTCTTCTGGAATGCATAGAGGTTAAGTGAAAGTGATCTGATAGTCAAATTAAATCTCATTTATTGCTTTCGAATGATGTTCAGTTACAAAACTTCACTATGAGTAGTAAACACTGACTAGTGATAAGATAGCTTTATATTCTCAAAATTTTAATCAATAACATCACATTGCTCAGTAGGAACATATAATACCATCTCTAAACTACGATGCTCATAGACGATCCGTTTCAGCCCCTTAATCGCTCCAATTTTGCAGCGGAGTCAATCATTATAGGGCTTCCATGTGAATCTTCTCAGAAACTCATCAACATTTACAACTTACCCAGTGTAAAATGATGATAATAATAATGATGCCTCAAGTGAGAATGAACCAAGCAAGCTAGCAAATTTAGCCAATCAATCAGATAATTTGATTTTACCGCCGATTGAACTAAATTAATAAACAAAGTTTTTCCCTTTAATTGACTTTACCCCTCAAAAATATCAAGGATTATGATGATAAACATTAAAATCCTGGTGGAAAAAGCGGAATGTGATGACAATTTTGAATGAAATCCCATGGTATAATGAGCTGTGAGAGAATCAACCAATTTTTTCAATTAATCTTGCAGAATATCATTTGAGAATGTTCCGGTGGATAATCGATATCATCACATAATGAAAGAAATGAAATTGATGATATTCTTCATAATGATTAATGTTTCTTACTGCTCACTTGGTAGATCAAATGAAGTTTATTGGAATACATCGAGAGGAGATACTATCCCTACCGTCGAGATTGGGTTTGAGGGCGAAATTTTGATAATCCATCTTCGAGAGGCTCCATATTGTCATCTCTGGTTAACTCATCATTGCCTGTGTTTCATGCTGAGAGAGTTTGATGAAGGCCCAGATTGGATTCTGGCCTCCTTCTCATATTGTGATGGAGATATTCGAGGACACTTTAGGAATAGGACAGAATTTTTTGCGATAGAAACTGTTTCGCATGAAAACACTCCAAGATATAATGTAACTAACTATCATCTGAAAGATAACGGCACCTATCATCCTATTGATAATATCTTTACTCTACACGGACAATCTGATTTTGGAGAAAGTTCTCAGTATTTCAAACCTCTCTCTGAATCGGGACTCAAAGATCATGAGACTGGATACATACCTTGCCTATTTGTGATCGATGAGAAAGTTTTCAGGACGCAAGAGAGAGACAGGATTGATTTTTTCTTGCAAGATCTCGTCAATGATGGTAATAAATATCTAAATGAATTCAATTTCGTGGCAGTGTTCATGGGCTGGAAACTAGCTCGAACGGAAGATACTTTGATCAATTCGCAAGAGGATATCGAAAGATTTATCCTACAAAATCATCGCTATTACATTGAGAATGGTACCCGAGGTCTGGTAATTCTTCTCAATACACAAAGTTAGTATCATAGCAAACGATTATCATCAGTCAGAGCTTGGTTGAAGAACCAATGATTAAGAAACATTTAGTTCAATACCCTAGCATGATTGATGAAATCTTGAAATTTTCAAGCTCTAAAAATAAATGATATTTTCTTCCACAAAAGCTTACGATCCCGTTATGGGCTTAGCTCTACAGGATTCAATCTGTAGACCTTCGATTGGACTATTTTTGCTGTACGATTGGACAGTAGACGATGAACCATTTTATCGAAGATGGCAACCGTTAGTTTTTGTACACGAGATTGGGCACACTCTTGGCCTGATACATACTGATTTGATACCTGAATGTAACAGCACGCCACCAGGTAAATATTACATAATGGAACCAGGACTGAGGCCTGGCTTTTTGGATCTAGTATGGTCAAATTGCAGCAGCCAAGTGATTCAAAAACAGAGACCAACATACTTTTGTTTGAGAGAGAAAATGAAGCCTCCCAAGAAATCCTGTCGAAATGGTGTTCTCGAAGATGGTGAACAGTGTGAATGTGTTACAGAAGATTGTCGAAAATGCTGCGATGACAAGTGTCAATTGACCACTAACTCAGTATGCTCAAGTGGCCCATGTTGTGATGTGAAAACTTGTAAGCCAAGGGGTAAAAAGGAAAAATATTGGTGCCGGAAAGCTAGAGATTCATGCGATATTCCCGAAATGTGTGATGGGACTTCAGCGGAATGTCCATCTAATTATGTTGTGGCTAATGGCTATGAATGTGGAGATTCCTCCGATCAAGCATATTGTTTCAATGGTAGATGTGGAAGACGAAAAGATGCATGTACATGGGTTTTTGAGGATGGTCTTGTGAGCGATGAGAAATGCTTTAAGCATAATATGGAAACCTTAGAATTTTATGGATGTGGTCCGAGATTTCCTTACACAGAGAATGCTTCGAGTTATGCATGCGAGGAAAAAGACATGTACTGTGGTAAAATATTCTGTGGCTGTAGAGCAAACTGTTCCTACACAAAAAGCTTCATGATTGCTTGGAGTAAGTTTCCTCTCAATATTTTATCGAATTTAATCCCATATCTGGTTGATTCTTACTTTTCCAGGTGAATCAAGAATTCAGCCATACACATTTGATGGCTGTACCTTTCTGAAGGTGGGAAACAATACTCATCTACTCCTAGAAGATTCAACATTCGTACAGAATGGATCTGTATGTGGAAGTGGCAAGATGTGTGTCCTACAAAAATGTATCCACTTGCCTCTGGGCTGTCCAACCGACTGTCCTGGAGAGCTAGTACAAGATCCTGTGACCCTTCAATGGCTACCTGCATTTATACTACCTGAATCAGGGTGAGTTTTTACTATGCTTATTTTCGGGCTCAACCCATGTTTGTCGTTGAATGAATCTGAACACAGGACTTCATTGGGAAATTTGATATTCATGATGCAAAGCTTTTCCCTTCGTTTTGCTGGGTTGATTGACTTACGAGTATCACTGTTAGTTTATGAACATCAACATTTCATTTCATTCTAATAATAATATGAAAATTGAAAGATAGAACAGTATTTGATGGTACAGATATATCCAATTCTTTCTTTTTTCAGTTTTGGTCCAGCTTATGAGCCTGAGAAACCAATATTGGGGTCACAGTATTGGTTTTATGGTCTGATTCCAATTCTAGCTCTACTTTTTTCGCTTATTATGCTTTTAATCCACAAGAAACAATCAAAGAAACAGAAAGCTCACTCGAAGACGTCCGAAGCATCATCGCTGAAACACCAGAAAGAAAGTCCGCAAAAGAAAAATAGAGATCGAAATACAAGGAATAAAATAGAAATAGGAAATAAGAAATGATGAAATAATGAAATCAAATAAGTATAAGAGAAGTAGAATGCCATTTTATTCTTAGTCATTGTTCATACCAAGATTTACAAACTTGCTATGATTGAATGCATAAGACCGACATCATCAGTCATCAATAAAAGGTTTTTGTCGAATCGATAACTCTAGAAAGGGACATAAATTGGTTGACTGAAGGTCCCTTCTTATTTGAATAGCTTCTGAATTTTCATGTTGACTTAATGAAAGTTTGATTATGATTCTATGCAATCAATGATGATCTTTTATAAATCGATCTTCTTCAAAATGAATTCTGCTAGAAAAATGGAATTGAGTTCTCTTGAAAGTGCAATTATTTCTGGCTGATGGAATGTATTGAAGAGGAAAAAATAAAATATTCAAGGTATTCATTAGGTGATGCATTCAGAGTTTGAGGGGATTGAATATATTATGGACATGCAACAATTTTTTTCATAGATTATCTCATCTTTTTAGCCTCCAAATTATACAAAAATTTTTGAGTTTATCACTGGTGAGAAACATACATTTTTCTGAGGCATTATGGAGCTTGTTAGACGCAAGTCGTTCATGAGAATTGATATAATGAAGTTTGAAAAATTTAGAGATAATAAGAATTCTGAGAGAGATGGTATTCGAGAGAATTTAAAAGAGGCAGGTGTACATAGCTAGCTACAAGAGAATTTGATTAATTACTGGCCGATAGTCATTTTTTGCCTGTATCTCTTAGATATCTAGACTAGATCTGGCTGAGTAGCAAATGGAGCTCTGTTGATATAGATGAGAAAACTTCTCAACGATAGATGTTTGATTCTGTTACATATCATTCTGATCTTTTCCATGGAACGCTCTATATTATCTGGTATAACTTCATAATAAGGTTGAACAATATGCTCATAAATATTGATCAACTAGAGAATGAGGCCAGAATGCAGTCAAGCTTGCGCTTTCTTCTTTCGATTTATGTTCACCATGACGATCACTGTAATGAGCGGAATTACGAGCAAGAGAATTATGATGATAATAATGTACCAAAATGTGCTCATCCAGTTACCATTTCCATCAGTATCAGAGTCACTATGAAGAAGAAAAATTTATTCCCATGAATTGATGGAATTATTCGAACAAAAAGGAAAAAAATCCTTAGAACTTGAGAATGAGTTCACGGATAGAAGAAATTTTTAAGTTTCCCTGAACATTTTAGGCAATCTCATCAATTCAGCTCTACTATGACGGATATTAGAATATCGTTCAGATTTTCATGAATAGGAAGAGACAAAAATTCACAAAGCATTTCAAGATTAAACATACATGCATGTGAATCCCTCATTATGAATCATTTTTCAATGAGATGATTTATAATCAGATAGGCGATCAAGATATGTGAAACTTCACCTTGGATCCTCGAGAATGAACGCGGGAAACTCCTCTCCTGTGTATGGATGTGTAATTCTCTCTCCAGAACAATTTTTTGGACATCCTGGAGGAAGTGGAACACATGCCTGTTTAAAACACATTTTTCCAACTCCACAGTCAGAACCATCCTGAACGAAAGTAGGATCCATCTTTATTCTCAGTGGTTTCTTTATAATTAGAGAAGTACAGTTTTTCCACTTTACCTCAGAGAATACCTTGTCGGCAACTGACGAAGAAATATATTTTCAGATGAAAACTGAGAGATGGATAATGTGTAGAACTCACTGAATTGGTAAAATTCAGGGGTCACGCCTAGCTCACTTGTACACCAAATTTTTCCACAAAATTTGTCTTTCTCTGCGCATTTCACCATGGTTGATCTTGTCTCTGGAAACAAAGGTCCACATCCACCATCTCTAGTACGTCCCTTAAGATTTCCATTGTAACATTCATCTTTTGGAACTTTACCCTCTTTCAAAAGCCAACTGCACATATCTTGATGTCTTCCGCATCTACCATTGAAACAGTAGCCCCTTCCAGAACTATGTTCTGGTCCACATTTGTACCCATTAGACACAACATAATTAGGTGGACATTCACCTGACTTTCCATCACATAGCTCCGGAATATCACACGAATCTGAAGCTGCTCGACACTGGATTCCCGTTATATAATTGCAAGTGGATACATCACAGCATGGGCCATTGGAACATTTCGATCCTTCCGTCAAACGGCACTCCTCATCACAACATTGTTGACATTTTTCCGAAATGCAATCACATTCTTCTCCCTTCTGTACTAGACCATCTCCACAAAATGGTTGATATGGGCTCACTTTCAATTGAAGACAGAAAAATTGTTTCCTACTTTTCTCCATCTGCGCTATGCTGCATGGGGACCATGTGAGAGTTCCAGGATCCCATGTTGTTTTGTTTTTCATTATCCAGAGAACACTATTAGGCATTTTGCCTTCACATTCAGTATGATCTATGTGTTTCAAGCCAAATTGATGTCCCATTTCGTGAATGAAAGTTGTTATCTGATTGCGTGTGGTGATGTTATCTCTTTTCGGGTAGTAAATTATGTACATTGAATACCCATTTAGCCTACACATGGACCCCTCTGAAGCTATCCCAACAGCTTTTCATGGCAATTTTTGAATTTTATATTAGTATCAATGCTGAATCAAATGAGTACATGAGATGCAAGCATATTTTGAACTACAAGTCAAAATTGTGTTGCAAAAAGGATTGAGATTTTCATTTCAGATGGATTGAATGAAAAAGATTAATTTTCATTCTATCACATTTTGGGTTGGACACATGAATAGGACTCACCCGATTTCCCGTACATGGTAGGGGTGAGTAGTGCTATGCTATGGTATTCTTTTTGCTTTTCATATGAACGGTATCCTATATCTAGAAAATAATCAATTGCTACAGCATTGGTAGTGTAATTTGGTAATGCCAGTGCCCAGCCATAGTAAATAATTAGAATATTGAATCGTGAATAATAGTGATTCCCCTTATTGACAAGATTCTGCAGGAAAATGTCAATATTGTCTTCTGTAAGATTGTCGATAACTCTTTGATCAACAACAAAGAAACATTTGACATATCCTGTCGCATTATCATTGAGATCATAATACTCAGGAAGAGGTTTGAAATAATGAAAATCATCCTTCTGACTAGGTCTAACAACTTCAGATGTCCAATCAAAATCAGCTCCCCCTTTGGTAAAATTCGTTGGTGGTCCAAGCTTTGTGACAAGATGTTGTTGTGACTTTTTATCTTTGCTCGGAGCTACTAAGAAATAATCGGCACTGTTCATGAATTCTCCATGAACTCTACCATCACAATATACGAATGAGCCAACTTCCCAATTTGAGGCATTTTGATCTCGTCTGAGAACAAAACAATCGCATTTATGAGTGACGGTGAGGCGACAAAAAGGGGCTTTCTGAAGTGGAACTACAAGAGTTCTGCCTCGGAATGTTACTCTCAGGATAGCTTCATTATACCCATCGCCGATGATCCAATCTAGTGAGGTGAGCTCAACTTGATTATAATTGAATACAAAATTATTCAACACAAATAAAATGAATATCGAAAGATGGAAATTTTGAGTGAGAACTTCCCAGATTTTCGATAGGGCGAACATTTCATATTCACATTGACTTCCTAAATTCCTAAATTCATTCCATTTTTCAATAAAATTTTCATAGTGTTACCTTATAGATTGGTTTTGAGGTTACTGAAGAGTAATGTTTACTTTTCTTAAGCCCTCTACCGGGATGATATCAACAGTACTAAGAAGGATACTGCAACGAGACACGTGAATGACAGAAGAAAGACAGAATAAATTAGCTGTCATGTCTCGTTGATATTTGTGTCTTACAAAGTCCCATCCATCGCATAAAGTATTCAAAGTTGTCAATCTGATCGGTGTGGGAATGTGGGGGAATTGTGGTGGTTTCTTTGAACCACTGCATACTCTCTCTAATCTATCGAACTCTATTCGAGACGGTACTAGGATGTTCTATTCTGTTCTATTCTATTATAATGGAGGGTCTAACGGAAGGAAACTGACCCTGGTTCTATCGCTGTAAGGTAAGTTCTAATAAAAGTCATGGAGTATCTGGGGCCTGACTGGAACGCTTAATAATAAGGTTTATTGATGGTAAGGCAATATCGAATATAATAAGTAGAACAAAAGTTCAAAAGAGTTCTAACATAATAGGGAGCCTAACGCCTAACAATGACTCTAAGGAAATGAAAGAAAGAGAAAGAGATGGAGACTTGGCTGCCGTAAGCTAGCCATCACTGGTCAGCCTGCGGCAGATGCTTACCTTATCAGGTAGAGTGCAAAAATCCAAGTGATTTGATTAACCGAATCGCTCCCTTTATACAGCCTCAGAAAATGAGTTTGGGCTACCTTTTCATATCTTTTGCACATTCCTGATAGACAATCACTTTATTCGAAAAGATATCATCAAATTCATTTGATTATGAATTTATCTGCCATCTTGTGATGAAACCATCGTTATGGATGATGGTATCGAGATGGTCATTCATAGACTCAATGAATGGCTTACAATATTTAGCGATTGTGTTTTTTGAGTCCCAAATACCTGAAACTATTCAAAACATTTGTTCAGATGAAGTAGGTTCAATTCGCTCATACAAGAGCTCTCTTTTGGTATCCCCCCAAAAGTTTTCAATGACATTGATATCGGGTGAATAAGGAGGAAGCTTGAGGAGAGAGAGATCAATCCCATGAAGTGCATTACAATTTTCGAACCATGCTGCTACGGAAGATGATCTGTGAGCAGGACAGTTATCATCAACCCAGTAGCAGTGTGAGCTTCCAAAATTTTGTCTTACAAACTGAACTCCATAAGAGTCAAGAATTTCGACATAAGTTTGTTGGTTCAGACGAGAATCCATTTGAACAAGTGATGAAACACCATGATAGCAGACAGCACCCCAAACTGATACAACTTTTCGGCGGCAATGATCAATAAAGTTACAGAAAGCTGCATCATACCGAGAATTTTCAGGTCTCTTCACCAATTTTATCCCATCTTTTTCTGATGAAAAACATGATTCATCAGCAAAAATGCATCTTGTCCAATCGATTTCATTCAGATAAAAAGCAGCGAAATCAATCCTTAAATGACGATCACGTTCAGTGAGTTTAGGCTTATTAGCAGCATGATAAGTTTCAATTCCTTCTTTTCTTAGAAAAATATTGATTGTTCTCGGAGTACAATCAAGATCAAGCTCTCGGCGAATTTGAGTGGCGGGCATGAATGGGTTCTCAATCCATTTCAATATGATCATTTCTTTATCTTGATCTGTTAGAACAGAGACACTATGGCAGTTATTGTAGTGAGTGTCCAAGTTCCTTTCATTCGAATAACGAATCTTCCATCTTTTCACAGTATTGATACCAATCCTTAGTTCACTAGCAATTTGTTGATTAGAATAGCCGTCTTGAGACACTGTAATGATTTTGAGTCTAGTGTCTGAGTCTATTGCACGAGGCATCATTTGAATGCAGAAAAATTTGAACTCAAAATTCGAAATTTGAAATTAAAAAATGCAAATCAATCACTACTCAACTCAAAACAATAATTGTTATCTAGTGTTAATCTATAACACCTGATGGCTTAGCTTTTGTCACGTGATATGCTTAATCCTTATCATTTTTGGCACTATCTGAGTTGATTTACTTGATCAATTGATTTTGGTGCGCAAAAGATATAAAAAGTAGCCCAAACTCACTTTCCAAGGCTGTATACTCATTAAGAAGCTTCTAGAAGCTTCTATGGAAATTCTCCATCATTTTCTTAAGGAAAATTTTGGGATTCCCCTAGGCTATTAATAACATTGTAGAAGGCTTGCCGCTCGTGATCTTGAGTTACTTGATTATCTGGCTCACGTATACATTAGCCTTGATTACAATGTAACTGTTACTAAGGGGGAAGAATATGCATTATTGCTTTCTTGATAGGCAATGTTCTTCTGCCTCATGACAATACCTATCGTTTCACAGTATCTTATCCATATTCTTCCAGATGTTGATGGTATCGAGGGGTATTTTGAGCTCGAACCAAAACCTACTCGAAACAGTTTGGCGGAAGCTGAATCGCTTGAAAATACTGTTTTCCACTCAATTTTTCACACCCGAGACAAAATCATTAACCTGAACGTGATTCAGTGATTTAGATTCAAGTAAGACTTGAGAACGATATATTGATTTAATGTAATATAATAGACAAAGGTGATGAGACAAAATCGGGTTCACAGTAGATTTGAATAATTGAAGAGAACAAGTAAAGAGGTTCTTGTGAACTGTGTATTATTTCGTTTTTCAATACCTTTTTATACCCTGAGTATGGAGCAAACTGAGTGAGACGAGTGACGATTATTTTACTTATTTGGAAGATGAACCTTCCCTAAGAATTTATTCGAAGGGGAAGAGGAAAAGGATGAAAAAGAGTCAGAAGATGATAAGAGCTCCTTTTTTAGCCTATGACAATAGAACTTGAATCACTCATTTTTATTGGGAAACTCAAATGATTTAACTTCCCATTGATTTAGAATCGGAAGGAGGACTTGTGAGAGGAAGGCAGAGAGAATGTATATGGAAGTAGAACAGAATAGAACAGAAAGAGAGAGAGAGTTGTTTTTTTATGACCAGCACCAGAAAGGTGATGACTTAATCATAATTCACATTGGTGACTGGAGGCCACTTTGTTGTATAGTCTCTGGATACTCCACCCAAGTTCCTGATCCAATGACCCGGCCCTTTCAGGAGCCCAGTCAATTGAGCCTCCAGATGGTTGCCAGATCAAACGGAAGAGGAACTGCTGTAAAAATCATCATTCATTGTGATGGTTAAGGAATGAGATGAATATAGATGGAAGTAGAAAGAACGAAAGAGATTGAATTATCTTTGGGAAATTCTGAGGTATCTTGGAGATAGTCTGAATAAAAGAGAAAGTGAGAGAGATGAGAAGGAGAAAGATAACGTAAGGGAAGAGAGGAGAAAAGAGAGAGGCATAGTGATAAGCTACTAATCACGACGAGGGAAAGGAGGTCAATCGGAAAAGAGTCTGTGTTCATTTATGAGCAACTGCAGTAGTCAAAAAGAGGTACTGCAGTCGCTAGGGACTGTATGCGAGATAGAAAAAATGTATGGCATAGAATGGAATAGAAAAGAAAGAAGAGGAGAGAAGAGGGCTCTCGTTTGGTAGGTGAGTGATGAGATGATTGGGTATAAGATGTGAATAAAAGACAATATGGAATGGGGAAGACGTGAGGCAAAACTTACTGTTAAAATATGGAAGAATGAGATAAACAACTTGTTGGTTGATCAAGTGTGTGTGTGTGTAAATGTGAATAAGCTTGTTGGCTCCCCACTCTTGAATACGAAAGTCTACTTTCGATAGTAAATATAAGGTTTTGGCTGATTGGCTCAGTTTCTGAGAGAATGATCAATATGGATTAGTTGATACTTTAATGGTGTTGGCAAATAGTCCGTTTGCCAGTGGTGGATAGTGATAAAGAGGAACGGAAAGCTAAGGATAATAAGAATGCTGAGAGGAATGAGGAAGATGGTAGATGATTGTCGAGTTTTTAATGTTCGATCGTGTATTTCCTCATCTTTCACCACAGAGAGTTTGACTGAACCACTAGTACTAGAATAAGAGCTGAATAGTACCTTACTTTCGGAGCAACTCAAGCTTTCTGCTTTCAGAAAAGTCTCCACGTAAATTTGGAGGAGGGAAAAAGGTGCACCAAATTCACTAGCCGTTGACTATGGGTTTTGGAAGTGAATTCTGTTGTAGAACAATGACGGTGATTATGATGGTGATAGAATTGTCGGTAGGCTACTGAATGGGTGACGAGAGTTTGTATTTTCGGGAGGAATTGTTCAGGACAACAGTAGCATACTCAGCCAGTTTTTCGAGCTACAACTGATTCAGAATCCATATCTATACTTGAGAGCTCACAAATGCCCATGATCACATGGACAACCAAGCCAGCCCTCGATGAAATCATCGAATCTACTATTCATGATAAGAATTTCGAAGTTTATAACACCCGAATATGTAAGCGACCAGGGGAAAGAAATAATGCCATGCAAATGTGCGTTACTTGTAGGCTCTGGTTCCATGATATCTGTGAGAGATCGCACGGTGAAATATACTTTGTATGTTTCAATTGTAAATTCTAAAACTTTCAATAGTATTCTTCATTGATCAGTGTAACGATATTCTGAACTCTTGATCGATTAAATATTTCTAGTACTCCACATTATCTTTTCTACTTTCAGCTACCTCTGACTACCTCTCTGGCTTCTTCTATTCACCTTGCAAAAATTCGTTGGAAAGCTAAGGGTAAGGCTAACATACTCATTTACTCATGTTAAGATCACTCATTTTTGCCATTTAGAATCAACCGCTTGATCCAGTTACCTTTGGTGAATATGAAATGGCTACTGGGATTAGCTCATAGCTAAGCTCAGATCAACACTAGTTCAGCTGATCTCAGTTCTGGTGAACATGGGGTTTAGTTTACAAATTGTACAAGAATTCTTGAGTTTATTACTGGTGAGAAACAAACATTTCTTTTGAGGCATTATGGAGCTTGTTAGACGCTAGTTGTTCATGAGAATTGATATAATAAAGTTTGAAAAATTCAGACATAATTAGAATTCTGAGAGAGACGAAATTAAAGAGAATTTAGAAAAGGCATGTGTACATAGCTAGCCACAAGAGAATTTGATGAATTACTGGCCGATAGTCATTTTTTGCCTGTATCTCTTAGATATCTAGACTAGATCTGGTTGAGTAGCAAATGGAGCTCTGTTGATATAGATGAGAAAACTTCTCAACGATAGATGTTTGATTCTGTTACATATCATTCTGATCTTTTCCATGGAACGCTCTATATTATTTGGTATAACTTCATAATAAGGTTGAACAATATGCTCATAAATATTGATCAACTAGAGAATGAGGCCAGAATGTAGTCAAGCATGTGCTTTCTTCTTTCGATTTATTTTAACCATGACGATCGCTGTAATGAGCGAAATTACCAGCAAGAAAATTATGGTGATAATGATGTACCAAAATGTGCTCATCCAGTCACCATTTTTATCAGTCTCAGAGTCACTATGAAAGAGAAAAAATTGTTCCCATGAATTGATGGAATTATTCGAACAAAAAGGAAAAAAATCCTTAGAACTTGAGAATGAGTTCACGGATAGAAGAAATTTTTAAGTTTCCCTGAACATTTTAGGCAATCTCATCAATTCAGCTCTACTATGACGGATATTAGAATATCGTTCAGATTTTCATGAATAGGAAGAGACAAAAATTCACAAAGCATTTCAAGATTAAACATACATGCATGTGAATCCCTCATTATGAATCATTTTTCAATGAGATGATTTATAATCAGATAGGTGATCAAGTTATCTGAAACTTCACCTTGGATCCACTAGAATGAACGCGGGAAACTCTTCTCCTGTGTAAGGATGTGTAATTTTTTCTCCAGAACAATTTTTTGGACATCCTGGAGGAAGTGGAACACATGCCTGTTTAACACACATTTTTCCAACTCCACAGTCAGAACCATCCTGAACAAAAGAAGGATCCATCCTTATTCTCGGTGGTGTCTGTATATTAAAAGAATAACAGTGTTTCCACTTCACCTCAGAGAATATATCGTCAGCAACTGATGAGGAAATATATTTTTAGATGGAAACTGAGAGATAGATAATGTGTAGAGTTCAAAAACTCACTGAATCTGTAAAATTCATAGTTCCGACCAATCCTACTCGTACACCATATTTTTCCACAGAATTTGTCTTTCTCTGCGCATTTCCGCATTTTTGAACTTGTCTCTGGAAACACAGGTCCACATCCACCCTCTCTAGTACGTCCCATAAGATTTCCATCGTAACAATCATCTTTTGGAACTTTACCTTCTGTCATAATCCAACTGCACATATCTTGATGTCTTCCGCATCTACCATTAAAACAGTAGCCTCTTTCAGAACTATTTTCCGGTCCACATCTGTACCCATTAGACACAACATAATTAGGTGGACATTCACCTGACTTTCCATCACATAGCTCCGGAATATCACACGAATCTGAAGCTGCTCGACACTGGATTCTCGTTATATAATTGCAAGTGGATACATCACAGCATGGGCCATTGGAACATTTCGATCCTTCTGTCAAACGGCACTCCTCATCACAACATTGTTGACATTTTTCCGAAATGCAATCACATTCTTCTCCCTTCTGTACTAGGCCATCTCCGCAGAATGGTTGGTATGGGCTGTCTTTCAATTGAAGACAGGAAAATTGTTTCCTACTTTTCTCCATCTGCTCTATGCTGCATCGTGACCATGTTAGAGTTCCGGGCTTCCATGATGTTTTGTTATACATTATCCAGTGAACGTTCTTTGGCATTTTACCAGCACATTTAGTAAGATGTGTATGTTTCAAGCCAAATTGATGTCCCATTTCGTGAATGAAAGTTGTTATCTGATTGCGTGTGGTGATGTTATCCCTTGCCGGGTAGTAAATTATGTACATTGAATACCCCTTTAGTTTACACATGGTCAACTGTGAAGCTAGCCCAACAGCTTTTCATGACAATTATTGAATTTTATATCAGTATTAGTACTAAATCAAATGAGTGCATGAGAAGCAAGCAAATTTTGAACAACAATTCAAAATTGTGTTGCAAAAAAGATTGAGATTTTCATTTCAAATGGATTGAATGAAAAAGATGAATTTTCATTCTATCACATTTTGGGTTGGACACATGAATAGGACTCACCCGATTTCCCGTACATGGTAGGGGTGAGTAGTGCTATGCTATGGTATTCTTTTTGCTTTTCATATGAACGGTATCCTATATCTAGGAAATGATCAATTGCTACAGCATTGGAAGTGTAATCTGGTAATGCCAGTGCCCAGCCATAGTAAATAATTAGAATATCGAATCGTGAATAATAGTGATTCCCCTTATTGACAAGATTCTGCAGGAAAATGTCAATATTGTCTTCTGTAAGATTGTCGATAACTCTTTGATCAACAACGAAGAAACATTTGACATATCCTGTTGCATTATCATTGAGATCACTATACTCCGGGAGAGGTTTGAAATAATGAAAATCATCCTCCTGATTAGGTCTAACAACTTCAGAAGTCCAATCAAAATCAGTTCCTTCGGTAAAATCCGCTGGTGGTCCAAGTTTTGTGACAAGATGTTGTTGTGACTTTTTATCTTTGCTCGGAGCTACTAAAAAATAATCGGCACTGTTCATGAATTCTCCATGAACTCTACCATCACAATATACGAATGACGCAACTTCCCAATTCGAGGCATTCTGATCTCGTCTGAGAACAAAACAATCGCATTTATGAGTGACGGTGAGGCGACAGAAAGGGGCTTTTTGAAGAGGAACTACAAGAGTTTTGCCTTGGAATTTTACTTTCAGGATAGCTTCATTATACCTATCACCGATGATCCAATCTAGTGAGGTGAGCTCAGCTTGATTATCATTGAACACAAAATTATTCAATACAAATAAAATGAATATTGAAAGATGGAAGTTTTGAATGAAAACTTCCCAGATTTTCGATAGGGTGAACATTTTGTATTCACATCGAATTCCTAAATTCCTAAATTCATTCCATTTTTCACTAAAATTTTCATGGTGTTACCGTATAAAATGGTTTTGTGGTTACTGAAGACTAATGTTTACATTTCTTAAACCCTCTACCAGGATGATATTAACAGTACGCATGAGAATACCCATCGTTTCAAATTATCTTATCCACATTCTTCCAGATGTTGATGGCATTTTTCAAAACTGTCCATCTAATCACGATAATTATCCCAGCAGTGGATGATTCCATATTCCAATCTGCTCGCTTCAATAGAGGGACAACAGCATTATCGAAAAATTTATCATCACATGACAATGGCTATAATTGGTTCGCAGAAGTTCTCAATCGTCCATCCAACAACGATAATTAGCTCAACGTATTAAGTTTCTCTTCGACCTGATCGATTCATATCGGTTCACCTCACGAACGTTCTAACTGATCGAACTATCACGGAAACTTCATCGTTTTTCCTGATTATCTCTTTCTATCTTACCTCAACATCATACTTTGCTTCAGCAACCATTAGATTTCAAAAAACAACCCTCCTTAGAAGTCAATAGTGATTCTCAATAATTGCTATCCACAATTTCCGTCTTATTAACTCCCAACTAGTACCAATCAACAGTCTAGGTTAATTCCAAGAAATGTAAGAACCGATAATAGAGGAAGATTGAAAGTTTTGATTTCATTCAAAAAAAGATGGGAAAATATAATTGAGAAAATGTGAGATGATGCGCTCATGAATGAAACTCTATAATAATAATAATATATTTGTGGCTAAAATCTTGAAGGTAAGAGAATGTTTCTTTCAAAATTTAGCTCTACAAAATGAATGGTTTCCGCCAGAGGCTCTTGAATTCAGAAAAAATTGGGAGTATGGATTAACTCATTTGACTCCTGGAGATTGGCCATCTTGGGCAGACACTGGAGTTTGTCTTGGACTGTTTCCGGAGGTGTTCTTGCTTCTCAGATAATGGAGGAGGAAGAAGCTCCCTGCAATCAGAATAAATGGGAGGAAGCCAGCAATTAAGTATGGCCAGATAAAAATAGATGAACCCCAGTCTCCGCTGTTGGTTTGAGAAGATAGATTGGTGACCTCATTAGTTATTTGATCGCCACAGCAGTTCAACAATTAGTGAAGCATTATGAGTGGGAATAATTCTTGACTCACCTATCATCAGTTAATTCGAATGCTGGGAACATTTCATCAGTATATGGATGCTTGATTTTCTTTCCAGGACAATTTTTTGGACATCCTGAGGGCAGAGAGCGACAAGCTTGTTTGTAACACATTTTCCCATCTCCACATTCAGAACCATTAGGTACGAAAGTTGGATCAATTCGAAGTGAACGATAACTCTTGGATAGTCCCATGAAGCCACATATGGATGAATGATTCTTAATGCCAGAATAAAGAGTGGGATCCAATGATAAGAAATAGCCAGCAGACTCATTAGTATATTTCATTCCACTCTCATTCTCTATTCCAGGCTGTACACAGTATATTTTGCCACAGAGCTTATTATCAGGACTACATGCAAAATATTTTGCTCCACCAGTTTTTTTACTCTGGAAAGTTGGACCACATCCTCCCCATTCTTTATCATTTTCCAAATTCATTTCATAGCATTTATCATCCGCATTACTACCATTCAAGAATGCCCACACACACACATCGCCACGATTACCACACATACCATTGAAGCAATATCCTTTCTCATCATAATGTCCCTTGCACTCATAGCCATTGGCCACAACATAATTGGGAGGACACTGAGTTGACTGCCCGTCACACAACTCAGGAATATCACAGAAATCTTCAGATGCTCGACACTGTGTTTTTTTATCGAAAACTTGACATTTCGAGACATCACAGCATGGACCATTAGAACAGACAGAATTTTTCGCCAGTTTACAATCTTCAGTGCAACAGTGCTTACACTCATCTGCAACACAATCACATTCTTCTCCATCTTCCACCAGACCATTACCACAAGAAATTCTGGATGATTCGATCTTCTTCCTCAAACATGCAAGATTGGCTTTCTTCTTTCTGAATTCAAGGAGAGTACAATTGGCCCATTGCAAGCTTCCATTCTTCCTTGATTGTCCAGAATCTTGCATGATCCAGACAACGCCTTCTGGAGGCTGTCCACACTTGTTGTAATCGATATTGAAAATGCCATTCACTCTTCCCATGGAGAAGAGAAGAGCCTGAAGCTGAGTGCGAGCTTTGTGAGGTTTTTCGCCGTGGAAAAATTTCACAAAATGTCCTGAGCTACCAAGGCAGGATGCTCCTAGACTGCTTCTGGACGATCCAGGCCACTCAGCTTTGAAATGATCAGAATCAATTGATTAGAAAAAAATTAGATATCCATCATTTTTATAAGCTTTCGAGAATGAAAGATGGTTATTCTAAGCATATATATCAAATTCTTACATGGCCCAAGTAGAATAACAGCATCATGAATTCCATCCTTATCATAAGCGGAATATCCACCATCAACAAAACGTCTTTCTTTGTATCCGTCTAATTGAGAGTAGTCGTCTGATGCTTCTATCCAACCTCTGTATATGAACAGCAAATTGAGCTTAGACAATATTTGATTAGCATCATTCATATAGTTTTGCAGGTACGCATCGATGTCTGATTCTGACAAATACTCGTAAATTGATTGGCTCATAACAAACTTGGTGCTTATGTAGCCAGTCTCATTTTCGAAAAGCTTTCCAGATTCCGGAAGTGGCCTAAGATATTTGGAATTGATTTGATTTTCGCTGGGCTCCATTTCTTCTTGCCCATCGGCTGACTGATCATGAGATGCCTCCGATGAGCTATTTTCTAGTTTATGTTTCTTTATAACATGTTCCCCCGATTTGCCTTCTTTTTTCGGTACTATTTCGAAATATCGACTGCTACTCATAAAGTTCCCTTGGAGTCTGTCTCCACACTTGACGAATGAAGCAACATCCCAATCTGAGCTATCTTCGCCTTTTCTGAGTATAAAGCATTCACATTTCTTGATTTCAGCAAGATGACAGAATGGAGCTTTTCGAAGTGGTAATAATATGGTTTCACCATGGACAACACTTCTTAGAATCGGCTTTTCATCTCCAATTTCGGTCAACCAATCAAGAGATTCGAGGTCACTGATTTCAATACGAGACAGAACCCGAGTAGCTAAAAGTAGCGTGAAAAAGAATTTCTTCAGCATTTTCGATCATGGCGAATATTATATAATGATTTAAGACACCAGGAGATAAATATAATTATATATAGTCATTGTCACAATCCCGTTTACCATTTCTCATTACAATGGTAATTTCATTCATCATTGGCAACTCGATTAATCATATGTAACTGCTTCCATCTGTCTCAGTCTTCATCAAGAATCTTGGAGAACTAATGAAATTTTCAAAAACTTTCCCATCCATTTACTTTTCGCACTGCTTTCTATTGGACCTTTCATACTTTGGGAGGCCTTGGGAATATTCTGGTTCCCAATTTTTGTGATCTTTTCCCAAACGAGCGATGCAATCAAGGTGCAGAAATCGAATCATCTCATTCTTATCACCTCAATTATCGTGCCATAGAAGTACTTAGTTTCGGAAGAAACGATGAAAAATGGTCGTGAAACTGTTAATTTTAATGTGTAGATAGTCAATAGAAGTCTATCTAGATTGCAAAACTGATTAAAATATTTTCATTGAACATTCATGAACTCTATGATTCCTATGGATCAGTTGATATGGGCTGTCTTTCAACCTAGAACAGGCACGTTTGTATCTATTTCACCCACTTACTCTTCATAGTACATGGTGATCATACGAGTGGTCTAGGCTTCACTGTTGTTTGGTTTCCCATAACCCAAGCTACGTTTTTCGGTTCCTTGTCAGGGCATTCATATTTCGTCTGTTCAAATCCAAATTGGTGTCCAATTTCATGAAGAAAAGTTCGTAATTGGTCGGGAAAGGTGAGAGAATATTTTTTCACTATTGTGTGGTTTCAGATGGACCCTCTCTGCCTTCCTCTGGTGATTTAGATTCAGATAAGGAATCATCTTGCTCTCCTTGCGGGCTAAATTCACTGGTTTCCTCTGATAAAGCTTTCTCGTAAACATTTGAAATTGGTGCTTCAGAAGAGGCTGTTTGTGAGGTTTCTTCCGGATCTTGTTGAATATCTCTTGATGGCTGAGTTTCTAAGGATGAACTTTCTTGATTCGCTTGAAGAGAAATTCTTGAAGCGTATTTAGATCTGATTTCTTCAAAGTGAGCTGAATTGGTATAAATAGCTCCGAGAACCATAGAAATTGAAAAGAATATGGCAATCAAATAAAGGTAAAGATAGTTCCCAGGGTATTCGTCAACTCTGTTGAAAGAGGAAAGTATAAATTAACTTTTGGAATGGTAATATTTGAAACTAAAACTGTGAGTAAACTCTATGAAATTGATATTCCCTATCATACTTATTATTTCTGATCCTCAAAACTATTGAATTAAATTGAGTGAAAGTTTACCTCTTTAAGGGGATTGAATCACGTAGAATGAATGCAGGAAACATTTCTTTCGTGAAAGGATGGACAATATTCTCGCCAGGGCAATTTTTTGGGCATCCTTGGGGTAGAGGAATACACCTCTGTTGGACACACATTCTTCCATTTCCACAGTCAGATCCGTTCTGAACGAATGTAGGATCCATCCTTACTCTTCCATCCCCTGTTACCAAAGTGTAACAGCCTTTCTGATTCTCAACTCCGATTATTCCAGTATCTAATGGAAAAAAATTCAATCAAATTAAAACTGAAAGATAGGCACCATATGAGTAAGCTCAGAACTCACTGTATAGATACTCAAACTTTTCAGCAAATCGACGCCTTTCACTTTTACACCAAATTTTTCCACAAAATTTGTCTTTCTCCTCACACTTCCAGTTTTTCGACCCTGTTTCGGGTAAGACAGGTCCACATCCACCCAAATCTGAGCCACCTTCCAGATTTTCTTTGTAACATTCATCCCCTGGAACACGACCATCTATGTAGATCCAACTACACACATCTTGATGCCTTCCGCATCTACCATTGAAACAATAGCCGCTTCTAGAACTTTTTTCTGGTCCACATCTATACCCATTAGCCACAACGTAATTGGGAGGACATTGACCTGATATTCCGTCACATATCTCTGGAATGTCACAAGAATCTTGAGCAGCTCGACATTGGATTCCTTTTATATGTGTACAAGTGGATGTATCACAGCACGGACCATTGGAACATTTTGATCCTTCTTTGAGAAAACATTTTTCATCACAGCATTTTCTGCATGTTTCCGAAATACAATCACATTCTTCTCCCTTCTGTACTAAGCCATCTCCACAGAATGGT
Organism: Brevipalpus yothersi; assembly: GCA_003956705.1. NCBI lineage: Eukaryota > Metazoa > Arthropoda > Arachnida > Trombidiformes > Tenuipalpidae > Brevipalpus > Brevipalpus yothersi. Next base: position 26,017 of record QZCP01000098.1, read on the forward strand.
TGATATGGGCTGTCTTGCATTCGAAGACAGGAGCGTTTGTGTCTATTTTCATGCATATACTTTATGGAACATCGTGACCAAATGAGGATTCCAGGTTTCCATACTGTATGGTTTCTCATTATCCAAACTATGTTTGGCGGCTCTTCACCTTGACATCCCATATTTTCTGTGTGTAGAAAACCAAATTGGTGTCCAATTTCGTGAATAAAAGTTCGCAATTGATTACGTTTGGTCAATGCATCTCTATCTTCGCGATACATCACATAGATCGCATATCTTTCTGTCCAACACATTGAGCCAACTGTGGCTTTACCAACAGCTTTGATCCCTATCACAATTAGTAAAACTCGCATCAGTATTGTATTGGAATGAAATTCAAGTGGATATAGTCAGCTAAAGTATGAATTCCAAATGGTTGATTTTCATTCAACCAAATTTTGAGCTGAACATATGAATGAAACTCACTTCCATTATCGTACATAGTAGGGGTAAGTAGAGTTATGGTATTATATTCTATTTTTTTGTCATATGAACGGTAACCTTCTCCTAGGAAAATATCAATTTCTTTTGCATTGGAAGTGAAGCCCGGTAATGCAAGTGCCCAGCCATAATAAATAATCAGGATATTAAATTCATGATAGAAGTGATTTCCCGTGTTGATAAGGTTTTGTAAGAAAATGTCGATATTGTCTTCTGGAAGAATATCGAGAATTTCTCGATCAACAACAAAGAAGCATTTAAGGTATGCTGTCTCATTTCTGTTGAGTGGAAAGTATTCAGGTAGAGGTTCGAAATAACGATAGTAGTCTTTTTGATCTGGAATTTTGTATTCAAAATCTCTACCGACTTCTCTCTCGATGGATTTCTTTGGTGGTCCAAGTTTTGTGACCGAATGTTCTTGAGATTTTCGATCCTTGCTTGGAGCTATTTCAAAATAATCGGTACTGTTCATAAATTCTCCATGAACTCTACCATCACAATATACAAATGAGCCGACATCCCAATCTGAGATATTCTGATCTCTCTTGAGAACGAAACAATCACATTTGTGAGTGATTGTCAGGCGACAGAAAGGTGCCTTTTGAAGTGGAATAATTAGGATTTCATCTTGAAATGTTACTTCTAGTGTAGCTTCAGTATCATCATTTTCAATGATCCAATCCAGCAAGCTAAGCTCTACTTGATCATCACTGAATGCCAAATTACTAGTCACGAAAAAAATGAAAAATAATAGAGGCAAATTGTGAATAAAACCTTCCCATCTATTCGATGAAATGAACATCTCAGCTTCACATGAAATGATTCGTATTGGTTGTGTAGGTGATCGAGGATAGATGAAATACATGTATTTCTAGAAACTCTTACCAACAATACAAGTATCTCCCTAAAAGTAAGTGGCTTATTAGGCGGGAAATGCTAAATGTGAAATGTTAAATAACGAATTAATCTTAGCAAGAAAATTTCAATCACACAAATCTAGAAAATGGGCTTTATTCTTGGCTCGGAGGTGGACCCTCTTGGTTAGATTTAGAGTCGGAAGTCGAGGTGCCAGAACTGCTAATAGAAGATTTGCTTTCTCCAACCTTTGAGTAGGCAATACCGAGGCCAAAAATAATCAAAGTAATAAAGATAAAGCTGAAGACATAGTATAACCAAGTGTTACTCGGCAGATCCCAACTTCCACCGCTGGTAGGTGCAGATGAATAAATAATATTATTAGTCGATTAGTTTCCAGTACGAATGAAGCTAACTACTTACTCAACACCAAGTAATTCAAATGCTGGGAAAATTTCACCAGTATATGGATGCTTGATTTTCTTTCCAGGACAATCTTTCGGGCATCCTGAGGGCAGAGAGCGACAAGTTTGTTTGTAACACATTTTTCCATCTCCACATTCAGATCCATTAGGCACGAAAGTTGGATCAATTCGAAGGGAACGATAGTTCTTGAATAGCCCCATGTAGCCACAAATGGATGATGAATAATTCCGGATACCCGAATAGAGAGTATTAAACATTCCAACTGGAAAACAAAAGAATATCAATTGTAAGAAAAGAAAATTTGTTTATCACATTTTTCTTTCTAACCTTGCAGATATGGTCGAGACTCATTTGTAAATTTCATCTTTCCACCAATTTTGATTCCTGGTTGTGTACAATATATCTTACCACATAGCTTATCATCAGAACTACAAGCAAAATATTCTTCTCCACCAGTTTTTTTACTCTGGAAAGTTGGACCACATCCTCCCCATTCTTTATCATTTTCCAAATTCATTTCATAGCATTTATCATCGGCATTACTACCATTCAAGAATGCCCACCCACACACATCACCACGATTACCACACATACCATTGAAGCAATATCCTTTCTCATCATAAGGTCCCTTGCACTCATAGCCATTGGCCACAACATAATTGGGAGGACATTGAGTTGACTTTCCATCACACAGCTCAGGAATGTCACAAAAATCTTGAGATGCTCGACACTGTGTTGTGTCATTGAAAACCTGACATCTTGAGACATCACAGCATGGACCATTAGCGCAGTCAGATTTTTCTAACAATTTACAGAATTCAGTACAGCAGCGTTTACACTCACCAACAACGCAATCACATTCTTCTCCATCTTCAACCAAACCATTACCGCAATAAGGTTTAGATGATTCGATCTTCTTTTTTCTCAAGCATGCAAGTCTTACTCTATTATTTTTTAGATATTCGATCGAGCATCCCCATTTCAATATACCAGACCTTTGTGATGCTCCTTGATCTTCCATGATCCAGACAACACCTTGTGGAGGCTTTCCACACTTGTCGTAATCCATATTAGGAATGCCATATACCCTTGCCATGCTATAGAGAATCGCCTGTTGCTGCAATTGTAGAGCGATTTCGATGCTTTCATTGATGTGTTTCACAAATTGTCCTGTGGTATCATGACATAGTGCCTCTATTTTACTATCAGATGTTCGAGACATATCGACTAGGAAAAGAATCAGATGACAATCAAGTGATAAAAATTTTTCTATGCCCTTACCTGGCCCAAATAGAATAACAGCATCATGAACACCATCTCTATCATATTCAGCATATTGGTCATCAGTGAAAGCTTTTATCAGCTCTCTAGTAATAATCTTGTATTTTGCTGAAGCTTCAGTCCAACCTTTATAAATGATGAACAAATTGAGTTCTAACATTTTTTGATTCACACTGTTAACGTAATACTGCAGAAACATATCCATTTTGGACTTTGGTACCAGCTCATAAGCAGATTCGCTCACAACAAATATAGTGTTTATGTAGCCAGTTTCATTTTCGAAAAGCTGTCCATATTCTGGAAGTGGCTTGAAGTATTTGAGACTGTTTACGTTTCCTTTGGGCATCTCTTCATCTGGTTCACCAGCTGACTGTTCATGAGGTCCCATGGATGAGCTATCTTGTGGTTCATAATTTTTGATAATATGTTCTCCATTTGCACCATCCTTTTTCGGTTCTATTCTAGAATATCGGCTGATACTCATAAAATTTCCTTGAACTTCAACACCACACTTCACAAATGAAGCAACGTCCCACTGTGAACTATTCTCACCTTTTCTCAGGATGAAACATTCACAATTTTTGGTCTCAGCAAGATGACAAAATGGAGCTCGTCGAAGAGGTAGCTCAATAGTTTCATCCTTTGTAACAATTTTCAGAATTAATTTTTCCTCTCCACCTTTGGTCAGCCATTCGAAGGAATCCACATCGTTTATTTTAACGAGATACACAATCCGTGTCACTAGTAAAAGAATAAAAACCAAATATTGTAACATTCCAATGAGTAAGAATATCAATTCTATGATCTGAGACACAAAAAATTAACTATCAACTTAATATGATGTTTCCATATGTCAATCACACACATTCAAGAGTTAATCTGCTACTGGATAGTAAATTCGCAAAACAATTTCCTTTCTGTTTCTGGTTACAAGATTTCTCTAAGAAGATATGAAGAAGCTCAATAAATCCTTTATTTTCCTGAACTAGAATCTTTATTTGAAAGAAAATATCACATAAAGAGATGGATTCGAGAGTAAACCTCTTCATTATACATTATATCATTACCAGTACATACATAATTATCCTGGTTCATGTGGAACCAAAAGTATATCATCTGATGGAAAGAGAGAGGGAGAGACAGAGAGGAGATTATATGGGAATTTTTTAGGTTTAATAATGGTGGATGAACAGATAAGTGTATTCGTTTGCATGATAAAATTATTTTCTCTTCGTCTCTGAATCTTTCCTTCCTTGATTCATTTAGAATTCTTGGATTTATCAAAAGGCATGACCTATTGGTTTCAATGTTTGTTCGAATTGATATGCTCTGCCATGAAGCCAGTAGAAGAGGAGAATCTGAATCATGCACAGAGCCAGAACACAAATCAGATTTTCGACTGATGTTAGACAAGATGAGTTCATGCAGAGTCAGAAACTTTTGGACTAGTTTCTTGTTTATTCGTTTGACTTTCAAATCAAAGTCCATTATCATGGAAGTCAAATTGAGGAGAGTCGTCAAAGTATCACATTTCTAATTACGAGAAACATGAACAGTCGATCCACCAATAGATTCGTTACCTTATCCATTCATGAAAACACTGGAAAATTAAGATCAAAAATTAGTTTGAATGTTCAAAATAATAGCTTAGAATGTACATTTAAAGATTTGAAAGGAGTTTTTCCCATTTAGATAAACATTTTTCATGAACTAGAACTTCTAGAGTTCATTATAAGGTTTTTGGCTTCAATTGGATGGATAAAGAAACAGTGGAGTGATGGAAGGTGTCTAAGAGACGAAATTTCATGAGATAGAGAGCTATTGTCTATGTTACGATAGTGAAAAAAGAAAGAGAGAACAATCAACCAGGAGATCATATCTGATTTGGAGCGTTATGAGCGGTTATTGTGTATCAGAATTGGGAAATTCTGAGGCCCATCAAGCGAGTAGCCAACTGATATCATGCCATGATGTATTCAGGCTTTGATAGCCAGATTAGTTTGGATATATTGAGGTGGATATCGAATGAGAAAAAGCTTCTTTTTAGAGAGATTACAAAAAACCCAAGTACTTTGAGGACTTGAAGATTTCCAAAAATTATGATAAAGATGGAAAGATTATCATATCTACTCACTTTTCGAGAAGAAAACCTTTGAATCAGCAGTCATTTCATGTTTTTCTCCTTTTCGGAAACTCACTGTTGATGGTTCTTTTGACAAATTGAGTGGTCTTACAGGACTTGTATTCGTTTTATTGTTTTTCGATTCATCGGTTGCTCTCTCAGGACTTTTATTTTTTTTCGAGCGGCACAGAAATATTGTACCAGAAATGAATAAAATCGGGAGAACTACAGCCAAAGAGTATTGCCAGAAAGGAAATGGTTCGGTGTAACTAAGAATTGAAAAATTGTTTAAAAATTTTGGGTTCCCATCATGTGAATATTTGGATAACATTATTTACATTTTGAGTCAAATAATTCAATCATAAGAAAGAAATGGCAAGAAATACCGGCTTACATGTCTGGTACAAAATCATTCCCCAATATGAAGGCTGGAAAAAATTCACCAGTGTATGGATGTTTAACTCTTATTCCAGGACAATTCTCCGGACATCCATAAGGCAGAGGAATACATGTTTGACTGACACACATGTTTCGACTTCCACATGCAGATCCATCTGGAACGAAAGTGAGATCATTCGAGAGACCACGATAGTATTGGTCGAGTCCAAAATAGCCACATGACATATTCACGATATCTGAAGGTTTTATGATTCCCGAATAGAATGTACTATAGTAACCCCCTTTTAAAGAGAGAAAAAAGTCAAGTATTTATTCGTTAAGGAGATAACTTTTCGTAATATTTTCCATGAAATTACCTGTGAAATAGGAAGAAGATTTGAACTTAAAATCCAACTTCGATCTGACTTCGATTCGCGGCTGAGTACAATATATTTTACCACATAGTTTATCATCAGAGCTGCATGCAAAATATTTTGCTCCACCAGTTTTTTTACTCTGGAAAATTGGACCACATCCTCCCTCATCTGTATCTTCTTTTAAATTATGATCATAGCATTCATCATCAGCAGTACTGCCATCATTAAGAGCCCAACTACACACATCTTCACGATTCCCACAGGTACCGTTGAAACAATATCCATACTCACCAGCAGGTCCTTCACATCCATACCCGTTGGCAATCACATAATTGGGAGGACATCGGCTTGACCGCCCGTTACACAACTCGGGAATATCGCAGAAATCTTCAGATGCTCGACACTGTGTTGTGTCATTGAAAACTTGACATTTCGAGACATCACAGCATGGACCATTAGAACAGACAGAGTTTTCAGTTAATATACAATCTTCATCACAACATTTTCTACAGTCTTCCGCTACACAATCACATTCTTCTCCATCTTCCACCAGACCATTACCACAAATGGGTCTTGATGGATTGATCATCCTCCTCAAACATGCGCAATGAAAATTGTGAGATCTGAATGAGTCAACAGAACAATTTGCGAATTCCAATTTCGTTGTATTTTTATATGATTTCCTGATCAACATAACCCAAACAACATCACGTGGAGGAGATCCACACCTTTCCTGATCAATTATTAACTGTATAGTCTTGACTCGAAAAACCTTCGCGATGCTGAAGAGAAAATTCTGTAACTGAAAACGTACAGAAATCGGATTTTTCTCTTCTATATATTTTATGAAATGTCCCGGAGTGCCTACGCAAGATGATGAGAATTTTTGCCAATATTCCACAGATGCGGTCCCTTAAATATAATTAAAGATTAGATATTCATCAAATTTGATCGATTGACATTGCTAAAAGTGATGGAGAAAAGAGAAATCCATTGCTCATTCAAGTTTGTTAAGTTCTTACCTGGTCCAAATAAAATGACCGCTTCGTGAATATTTTCATCATCATAAAAAAAATATTCATCTTTTTCAACGAAATTTTTTGCAACATCATCAGTCAGATTGGTGTGGTTGGCTGAGGCTTCTACCCAACCTCGATAGACTATTAACAGATTAAGCTTTGATATTACTTGGTTAGCATTATTGACAAAATTCTGTAGATACATATCAACATCTGATTCCGCAACAAACTTATAAAGCAGTTTGCTCACGACAAACTTTGTAGATAAGTAGCCAGTCTCATTGACTGAAAGGCCTCCATATTCTGAAAGTGGCTTCAAGTATTTGGAATTGCTCGGGTTTTCTTTGGATTTTTCCTCTTCTTCAGCATCCAAGGCTTTTGGTGGCGTTTCACTTGATTTGGTTCCCGATTTATCAACCGAAATTTGATAATTCTTGACAATATGCTGCCCTGATTTCGTCCCCTTTTTCGGTTCTATCTCAAAATATTGCATGCTACTCATGAAGTTTCCTCGAAGCTGATCACCACACTTCACGAATGAAGCGAGATTCCACTTTGAACTATCCACACTTCCTCTCAGAATAAAACATTCACAATTTTTGGAGGCAGCAGGATGACAGAACGGAGCTTGTCGAAGAGGTATTTCAATGGTCTCATCCTGGACAATAACTCTGAGAATCGGTTTTTTCTGTCCATCCTTGATTAGCCATTCAAAGGAATCCACATCATTTATTTCAACGAGATACACAATTTCAGTAAATAGTAGAGAGATTAAAATTGAATATCTTATCATTCCTGTTTTGATGAAATTCATATGATGATCTGGGATAATGGGAAACCAATAATGGTTAATCAAAGCATTATCGTGATACCACAAAATCAATCAATTTTCATCATTGTTAGGAATCCTGCGTGATTTAGTCTTACTTCTCTCGAAGATTTTATCATTGTCATACATCATATATTCCGCAAAATGCGAATGAAGAAATAAAGGGCTATGCTAATAGTGGCTCATGCTCGAATTTCGATTAAACATCCACATCAGAAGTGATCAAGTAAGATAGGACCAAAAATGAAGATTAGAAATCTGCATGACTTATACTTGTTGAGATATAGCAACTTTCTTATTCACCTCTCATTTCTAGAATGACTGATCACACCAAGATGAAATTGATGTGATACGAATTCATATCGAAAATATGATAGAATGAGGGATAACACGTTGAATTATCATGATGATAAGGTGCCGAAAAATTGATCGAATGCCATTGCATGAAGAAGAGGTCTGAAGCCAAAAAGTTCTAACACTTTCGTCTCTCTCACAATCGGTAAGATAAGAGTGATTGAATAAAATTCTTTTTTAGAAAGGTATTTCCTTACATGAATGTGAATCAGTGAATGGAAAGAGCTAACACAAGTCTGATGTTTGCGAACCAGTAATATCATGATTCCTGTTCAATAAACTATTAAGACTTGAAAAATCAATAGTTTGTTAGTATAGATTATCAAAAGTAAATCATAAGGATGAATCGAGATTAATTTTTCATGAAGAAGCATTTGACAGCACATTGCCATTAAGATTTTGATTATACAAGAAATTGATTTTTGAGAAGCGTTGGTACCATGGGAATGGATGTCGAGAATAATTTTCCATGAAAAGCTTGTGAATCCTCCAGATTTCGACCATTTGGAATGTTTATTTTGATTCTGAAGTAAGCTGTTCTTTACTTGGTTTCGGGGACACTACGGAATTGTTCTCCAGTTGATTTTTGCTTTTCTTTTGATGAACAAAATAAATTCCACCAACTACCAGTGCAAGAAGGAAACAACCAACTAGTAAGTATAGCCAGATAGAACCAACTGAGCTACCTCTTCCACTGTTGTTATGGAGAGTGAATTATTGATTAATTCGTAGTTTGATCGATTGATTAGCTTCAAGCATTCATCTATCATCAATCAATTGAATCACCGAAAATCAATTCTTGGCTCACCTAACATCAGTTAATTTGAATGCTGGGAAAATTTCACCAGTATATGGATGCTTAATTTTCTCACCAGGACAATTTTTTGGGCATCCTGAGGGCAGACGGACACAAGTTTGCATGGAGCACATTTTTCCATCTCCACATGAGGATCCATTAGGTACGAAAGTGGGATCATTTCGTAGTGAGCGATAATTCCTTTTGAGTCCCATATACCCACATATGGCTGATGAATAATTCTTGATACCTGAATAAAAGGTGAAACCTAATTTGAAAAATTGATCGGATTCTTTAGTATATTGCATTCGTCCTCCCAGCTCGATTCCTGGTTGTGTACAATATAATTTACCACATAGCTTATTATCAGAACTGCATGCGGAATACTTTGCTCCACCAGTTCTTATACTCTGGAACGTTGGACCACATCCTCCCCAATCTTTATCATTTTCCAAGTTGATTTCATAGCATTCATCTTGAGCATTACTACCTTGGTAAAATGCCCATTCACACATATCTTTTCGATTACCACACAAACCATTGAAACAATATCCTTTCTCACCAGAAGAACCTGTGCACTCATAACCATTGGCCACAACATAATTGGAAGGACACTGAGCGGAATTTCCATCACAAAGCTCGGGTAAGTCACAAAAATCTTGAGATGCTCGACACTGTTTTTTCTTGCCAAAAAATTGACATTGCGAAGCATCACAACATGGACCATTGGAACAGACCGAGTTCTTAGTCAATTTACAGTTTTCAGTGCAACACTCTTGACACTCGTCAGCAACACAATCACATTCTTCTCCATCTTCAATCAGGCCATTTCCACAAGACGATCCGGATGATTTGATCTTTCTCCTTAAACATGCAAGTTTTAATCTGTTCTCTCTCAGGACATCAATAGAACAATTCGCCCATTGCAATGTACCATTTCTCGTTGATGCTCCAAAATCTGACATGATCCAAACAATTCCTTCTGGAGGCTCTCCACATCTTCCCTTATCTATTCTTGAGATACCAAAAAATCCCCCAAGACTGTATGGAATGGCCTGTAGCTGGTACCGTGCACTCGTAGAAGTTTTTTCGGTGAAAAATTTTACGAATTGTCCTGGACTATCATAGCAGTGAGCGTTCGGTCTACTCTGAGATGATCTCCACCAATCGGCTGTAAGATAATCGAAAGTGTATTAATCAATCAGAATGGCTCAGTACATCAGATTTTATCTGAACGCATTTTTTCCATATTCTTACTTGGTCCGATTAGAAACACAGCATCATGAATATCATCCTCGTCGTAGACTGCATATCCATATTTATTTACAAAAAAATCCACAATGCTCTCATTCAATTGAGTGTACAAATCTGAGGCTTCCACCCAACCTTGGTAGACGATCAACAGATTGAGTTTCGATATTTTTTGATTAGCATCGTTCACATAATTCTGCAGATACACATCAATTTGGAACTTTTCCATGTGCTCATAAACCGATTTGCTCACAACAAACTTGGTCTTTATGTAGCCAGTTTCATTTTCGAAAAGTTGTCCATATTCTGGAAGTGCCTTGAAGTATTTTAAATTGCTTCCGTTTCCTTTGTGCCTCTCTTCTTCTTGTTTATCGGCTAACTGTCCATGAGATGCTTCAGATGAGCTATCTCCCGGTCCATAATTCTTGACAATATGTCCACCAGATTTACTCTCCTCTTTCGGTGCTACCTCAAAATATCTGCTTATACTCATGAAATGCCCATGAATTTTATCATCACACTTCACAAATGAAGCTACATCCCACTGTAAACTATTCCAATCTTTCTTCTTCCTTTTATTTTTTCTCAGGATGAAACATTCACAATTTTTGGTGGCAGCAAGATGACAGAATGGAGCTTGTCGAAGAGGTAGTTCAATAGTTTCACCCTGTACAACAACTTTTAGAGTCGGCTTTTTTGATCCATCCTTGGTTAGCCATTCAAAGGAATCAAGATCACTTACTTCAACGAGGAAAACAATTTGGGTAATCGAAATTATAATAAAAATAGAATACACTATCATTCTGATGGTATAAATTGTTAGGTTGTCCAATGCTAGTCAAAATCAGCTTAAGCAAACACCCGATATAGCTGAACACTCTTCACTAACAAGATAATCCCTATTATCAACAGATAGTATTACTCTTTCTCATTTACAATTCTACATTAATTGATTTTCCCAATACTGTCATGAGATTTCATAGCTTTTCATATTCCCATTATCATTAAACAGGCAATCCGGTGAGAAAACTGGATTCGAGAGTATGGAAATTGATTAATTAGATAGTTTTGTCAATACAGATATTATCATCCTTGCAGGGAAAAGATCATAATAGAACGAGATATAGATATGAACTTTTTTTGTTTGTATACAATCTTTGAGGTTTTCAGTTTATCTTTTCCAGTTGGAACTTCGTCACTAGATTCATGATCTGAGTGGTTGACGGAGTGAACAAGAATCAGTTTCTGGTGATAAAGCAGATTAAGGTAAGTGGTTTGTACTGAATTTTTTCGAAAAAATTTTAAGCATGTATTGTCGGTATCGAAGAGAAAAAATGCTCAAAGAGCCTGGTAGTTGGACATTTTCATCTATCAGGCGTGATATCTAGTCAAAAATTGTTTTTTCCGACCTGATCTTGTGGTAAAGAATTATCACTAGAACAAGAGAAGTGAAAAATGAACTGTGAGTGTTGTTTGTTCAATGAATTCATTTTCTTCACCATTAAGTCTCCACTTTTCGAGCTACTTTTTGCTCCAGTAACTTCAACTAATAGCTTTTTCATCACTCGAATCTCCATCTATTTCTATTTATGCTAATTTTTGGATTTTCTTAGCTTACTTCAGCTCGCTATCAATGGAAACTTCAATATCGTAAAGGGTTAAGTCTACTCTGTACTCATTTGCTGGAGCACTTGTTTTCTTTTCCCACTTTCTCCAACGATACACTGATAATCACTCTGCATATATTTGGATGAAAAGCTAAATTTTATCAGTACTGTTTTGTTTATTGTCAAATACGCTTCAAGTACTCTACTGTATGATATTAGGCCATCAATATATTGATCACGAAGGGCAAATGAGAACAAGAAGGTTCGAGAGTATACTCAAATGATGGTCAATCGAAGTTTCAAATTGTTCGTCCGCGAGAAAAGATATAGCAAAATTGCACAAAATTTGCTAATGAAAATTTTGTCGCATATGGCACACAAATATGCAAGATTTTTATGTGCAAAAAGCTAAAAGCTTTATCGATTTCATGTCATAGTTACATATATTTAGCTGCTTTTTGTGCAATTTGAGTATAAGTTCGATGCTGCAAAAAAATTCTCAAGATCTCGCTGAAGGAAGACAACTGCAATCGAATTGAAACTTTTGGGAATCATAAAATTTTCATAGAATCATCTTTAGTTTTTTGTTAATTTCATGAAATCGAGTTGATTATCCCACAATTCCATGAAATATTTTCGTTTGAGTGGATAATCAAAGATTTTTTGACAAAATTTCAGCCAAAAAATCAGAAGCAGCAAAATTATCATAAGAATGTTGGGAAATGGGCAAAATTTGATGAAATATTTTGTAATTTCAAGCCCAAGAGAGATTTTTCATTCTACTCAATCATCCAATGAGTATGAAATTAAGCTCCTCGAACGATTTTTCAGTGCTTGAATTTTTTTCTTCGATATTGATTAGGTAAGACCAGCTGTATCTGATCGATTACTTTTCGAAGAACACAAGCTCTTCCTCGAATAGAGGCAAAATTGAGACCATCTTCGAAGCTCATTTTTGAAAAATATTCATCACTGCAGAGGACAAATTTTTTCTTCTTCCTGATGAGTACTTAGTCATAACCCATCTCTTCACCATCATAATAAGTTGAGCATCCAATTGAATTGCACTCATATTTGCACCCAAAGAGATTTATGTTCTCGGGAACCTCAATTATTTTCTCTCTAGTTCTATCCTCACGGACAGGAAAATCATCAGACAATCCGAAAACCAAATAGGGTGCAAAATGACCAATTGATGGATCAAAATTCTAATTTCCAACACATCTAGGGCAAGAATCCTCATCAAAAAAATTGTAATTTTCGAGGAGATCTTGAAGTTAATCATACTCTCCAAAATCAACTTGAGAGTGTGATGGAAGAGAATTCGGTGAAAAATATTTGCTTGAAACCGCATCGACAAAAGCCATTTGATCTCATCTCGGTTCTGAAAAGATGATGGAAGCTATCTCCAAAACCAAGAGCAGCGAATTATCTCTCGAAGAGTTCCAAAATTTTTTCCATCGCTAGATCTTGATAAAATCCAGCGAGTGGTGTTTGCTCGAGGAATTCATCAAATCTAGCTGCAACTTTCATAAATCCAATTACCTGGCCAGGAGAATTCACTTTTTCATTAAAATCTATCTTTGGATGGGTTTTCTCAATTATTTACTCTCATTCGTGACATATTTTTGATCTTTTCTTCCCGTTTTGCATGCATTTTTCTGGAAGAATGAAGATAATTAGAATAATCAATGTTAGCCTCAGCCGGTCAAGGCTAGCCTTGCTCTGAAACTTACGGACTGCTCAGAAATATGATTTTGAATTGTTTGAGGGCCCAAGTTTGTTCTCTGCTATGATCGATTGTTCTGATGACTCGATCCCAATTTGACGACTTAATTAAGGAAGTTGCAATTTCTATTATTCGTTTCAAGTCAGGAATATGTATCAAAGCTTGGAGACAGCTCAGTAACCAACAATGTCTTCCATCATAATTCACAAGGCCGATGCAATTGAGATTTGGTGTCCAGATGCCATTTGAGAGAGGATGAATGAGAATATCACGAGATATCCCATTCATTTTGTATTTTTCAACTTCACTATCAGGGATGGATGGATTGCCTTCAAAATATCTCGTTTGATGGATCGATTCATCATCAATTGTTTTGTATGAGAATTCAATTTTCATGCTTCTCTGTCAAGGATAGCTTACATTGTTGAGCCTTACTAGTTCTCTCTCGATGAATAAATTATTGAGCAACATTTTTGAATATTTCATGGGAAAGAGATGAGCATAATGCTGACGATAGATTAGGAAAAACTTTGGCCTGTGAAAATTGTTCGATTGGAGAGGAAAATTGAGTTGGAAAACTTCAGATGATGACTGATATTATGATGAAAAATTTATTTTACATGACCGGCTATGCCAAATAGATACAGAATGATATCGTCTTACCTCATGATTATTTCTCACACAATTAAACAGAATGATCAATCAGTTGCATGAACAAGAACTTATCAACAAAGTCAAATGAAAAGATTTTTTTGATTCTATCACAAAATGATATCACTTCGAATGTTTTACTGGACTTGGCATAAAAAAGGTAGCGGAAAGATATGTTTCCAATGGTTCAATGACAATAAAGTGTTCTGAAATCAGCTTAATTTGGCCAATTGTTTTGATTATTAGATGTAATCGAGGAAATTTGTCATCAATTCGGAAAAAACTATCCTCGAAATTTTAAGAATGCGTTTTATCTGGTTTTCAGTGCCTTCACAGGATGGGACCAGTATTCACCTTCTAGAAAAACTCAATTTCATTGAGATCAGAACAAGTCGAGCTTCTCAACAGCTGAGCCAGGCTCAAGAACGTTGTCACTCATATCTCTGAGACGGTTAGAGATAGAGACTCGAGAGCATCAACATCTTGTTTCTCATCAGAAAATAGATAAGAAAAGATAAGATTCTGACCATTTTAAGCTGGGGCCGAAATGGCTACTATTCTTTAACAGAGTAGTGAAATAAAGAGCTCTCGTTTATTTGTGATCTGATCAATTGCATGATAGGCTCACTTATATTTGGATTTCGGATTTTTTCATCAGCTTAACTTCTTCTCTTGGTTTTTTGAGCTTCCAAGAATTGATCATTATCATCATTTGTGTTTTAATTGCCAGCTCTTGGGATTGAGAATGTACTCCTTTAGCTGACTGTTTCAGAAAACCTAAAAAACTCTCATATTTATGAGCATCCATATACTTGAGAGGATCAAATCTATCTCGATCTTCCGGAATGTGAAAACAAGCATGAAGATTATAGCGAAAAAATTTTTCTGGATAATCTAATTCATTATATAGTTTACAGAATACAGTCTGTCCAAAAAAGATAGGGCCAGCATGAAATCATGAAAATTTGAGTGAATATTGAGAAATGGGAAGAGTGAAAGATAGTAATGATCATCTCTATTCATAGAAGTGGATATGACAGAAAAAAATCATGTTGATTGGGTCATTTTTCATTGAAAAATAGGAAAACCAGAAAATTGGGTGTCCATGAAAAATAAAGGCCAGATAAAAAAAAGGATAGAAAAATTGTCAAATCTGATCGGAAAAAATTTTTTTGGGCTCAATAGCTTGTTGGACCTCCATTCGCTGTTAGAAGCTCAAAAATTCGTTTTGGCATTGAGTGAAACAATTTTTGAATAATTTCGATATCTAATTTCATCCATTCAGTTTCTATCGCTTTTTTCAACTCGAATTTTGACTCAAACTGCCTTCCATTAGAATAAACATTCTTAGCCAATATTCCCCAAAGATTTTCGATTGGGTTCAAATCAGGACTTCGAGCGGGCCAATCCAGAATATCAACTTCATGATCACGTAACCATTCAGTAGTTGAGGCAGATCTATGAACTGAAGCATTATCTTGCTGAAAAATCCAATTATCACCTCCAATTATGGATGCTATTGGTAGTAGATGTGTTTCAAGAACTTCTTGATACATTTCAGAGTTCACATTACCATTCAAAAAGGCGATATCGGTTAATCCCCTGAATGCCATACCACCCCATATCATCAACGATCCACCCCCAAACTGACGTTTTGAGAAGATCTCTTTTTCCTTTCTCAAATCATGCCAATAGTAGCTGAAACCATCAGGACCATCAAGATTGAACTTTTTCTCATCGCTAAATATGACATTACACCATCGGGTATCCCATGTCATATATTTTCGTCCGAACTTCAGGCGCGCATCTCGATGCTCATCCGATAGAGGTGGCTTACCCTTTCGCTTTATATATTTGAGTTGATCGGAAGATGATAAGATGTTGTGAACAGTTGATTTAGATATCTTATCATCGAGTAGAGCAGAAATTCTCCTCACAGATTTATTTTCATTCGAAGCCAACGCGAAAACTCGACGTTTATCACGTTCAGTATAGCATGAACTACGTCCCGTTGGCTTATTAACACCATAATTTTACTTGTCTCGAGCATAATTTTACACAACACAGCAAGAACGATTAATTTTCAGAGCAATCTGATTAATTGATACACCTAACTCAAGAAAAGAATCTAGCTGGCCGCATTCGTATTGAGTAAGTTTTTTACCTCAGCCCATCATGAAAAAATCACTATTCGATGAAAATGAAAAACTTTTCTAGCAACAACTACTGTCAAGAACAATGAAAAAACTATTGTGAGAGTTTACAGCGAAAAAAAATATGATTTTCTTGGCCAAACTAATCCTAATTTTATGTGGCCGCATTTTTTTTGGACACTTCCTCAGGCATAATCTGAGAATTTTTCCATCCATGAGAGCCTTTCAAGACTAATCCGCTTTCTGAGAATCGAATTAGTTCTCAAAATGCGGCAATGATCAATATGATTAGGAAAAAACCAGTATTTGGATTGTTTTCTGGAATTTTTACTAAGCCTTATTCTTTTTGGACAGACTGTAGCTCTGGCTCTTTCTTAGCATCGGATAAATCTTGCTCACTTGATCTACCTGTTATTTGACTGGTATTCGACAAAAATGTGTACATAGAATTAGAGAGGAGGAAAAAATGGAAAGCGTAGCGATTATATAGAATTTCTGGGAGGATTATCAACGAATAGAAAAATAAGAAATCGTCAAATTCTGAAGCCTCATAAAAGCTAAAATTCGTGAGATCACGAGGCCTTCTGGTGAAACATGATGGAGATCGAATTTTGGAAAACTTCCGATTGATTGTGCTTCTTACTCTCAATTTTTCGATCGCAAAGGCTTGATCTGGCAGCTCACCTAAATAAATCATATCAGATAGATAGTGTTTACAGTCATTTCACTTGAAGAAGATCATATTTCGCTTAGAAGCGCAACCATTTTCAAATGAAGTAGAATCCTTTTGATCAATTTTGGGGGGAAAAGAAGATGCCTGAGATGAAGGGAAACTAATTTCAAAATGACGGCAACCATTTTGCGAGCTGGTGAAACCCAAAAAATTGACAAACACTCAAATCATATTGTTGAACTGAATCATGCCTGCAGTTATCCCCAGCCCAGTTAAACGCTTAATTGTTGAAGCTTACCATGATGGGATGAGGATTTCAGCTATATCCAAAATGGTTAAGCTCAAGGAAAACTCAGTGAAATCAGTGATCCATAGGAAAAAGAAGTGGGGAGTCATCAAGCGGATTAGGAAAGGGAAACCCAAAAAACTCCAACAAGTTCACATAGATGCCTTGAGGTCATGGGTAGAAGAGGACTGCCAACGGACATTGAGTGACCTGAGTGATAAACTCGAACAGGAATATGGAGTCAAAGTTTGCCCCTCAACCATCTGGAACTACTTGGATGCTCTTCACTTTTCCGTGAAAAGAATTTCTCCTATTCCTGTGCCAAGAAATACTGAAGAAAATATAGCTGTTCGACGTAATTATGGATTAAAGTTCATGGAAATGGATCAACATCGAGATGATATAATCTTCATTGACGAAACTGGAATATGTGTCCATTGTCGCACCAATTTTGGTCGTGCACCAAGAGGACAACGTGCCAACTTGGAGGTGAGAGCTATTCGTGGTGCGAATTTTTCAGTGTGTGCCGCTATGAGCTACAATGGATTGATCTCTTACCAAGCACTGAACAAAGCTTACAATTCATTTTCTTTCTCTGAGTTCTTGAAGTCTCTCTTCGAAAAACTTGAAGAAAGATCTATCGATCATGCCTATCTTGTGATGGACAATGCTAAATTTCACCATACAGAGGAGGTTGAGAATTTGGTTTCCTCCAAGAATCATGAGATTGTCTTCCTGCCACCATACTCACCATTCCTCAATCCGATTGAGAATCTATTCAATCAACTCAAATATTATGTGAAAAGACTCAAGCCTGCCAATGCCGATGAAGTTCATAATGGTCTTTCTCTAGCTTCGGAAGTGATCTCTGAAGATGATTGTAAGAACTACTATCGTCATATGATGTCCTACATTCCTAAGTGTATCGATAATGTTCCAATCGAAAATTGAAATATTTTTGGGTTTGGTTGCTTTCATTAACAAAAAGGTTTTGCTTATTTTGAAAATCGGTTTGCTTCATTTGATGAATTGTCTTCACCCCTTCATGTCTTGCTCACTCGGGTTCGTATTTTTTGAAAACAGTTTCTCTTCTCATGAAAATAGTATCCTCTACAAGTGAAATGACTGTAACTATTCTCAAGGGAACGATGTGCATATATTCACATAGAACATTTTCTATCGGATTGAAACCCACAATTTTTTCCAGAGCTGAGTCTCCTGCACGAACTCCCATGTACCCTGAAGAGAGATTCCCGAGCTCAATTTGACCACAAATCTCGAAAATAGAAGATTCGGAGCGCAACTGAGATGAATTAGCCTTTTCAACAATAAAACGATACAAGCAATAGTCATTCCTGGTCCATAGTTAAGGACATGTCACAATTCCGTCGCCACACTTCAACACCTGATTCTGGCCAAATTAGCTGATTTCAGCTTTTTTTACTGAAACCCTTTCAAGAATTGGCCAATTGGAAAAGTTCAGATATGCAGCCTGACTCGATCGGCCACTCAACTCACTGTCAGGGATAGAACCACCAATTCGCCACAGATAAATTGACTTTCTGGCTTATCCAGCCAGTTGTTCATCTCCTATCTTCTCGCCTATTCCTTGTTGTTGTTCGGGTGAAATTTCAACAATTCTTTTGAAAATTCCGTGATTTGCTGAGAGTATTTTTCGAAGATTCTGATTCATGGTTTTCCAGGATTCTCCAGGAGAGATGAAGATGCTCATATCTTAAATGTTTTCAAGGTATTATAATTGATCCACATATGTGTCTACGAATGAGATTCATGAATCCAGGAAAAAAACTCAAATTGCTACATTAATATGTGTTTTGTCAAATATTTTTCATATCATCATACAAAAAGTTATAGCATACATGTATGTTGCATATGAGAATTTTCTCTTCATTCTACTGTTGATGACGCGAGTGTTGTCTCACGTTGAAATTATTGATCCCGATTCGTTTGATTGGATGGTCAAAAATGGAGAGAAATGGCCAATCCTCAGAATTGTTGTCAATGGTGAGACAATATTATTACCCCTTCGAGAGGCTCCTTTCTGTCGTCTTGCTGATACGAGGGAATGTGAATGTTTTATACTCAGAAAAGACAACGACAGCTCAGATTGGGAGGTTGCTTCGTTTGTGAAATGTGGTCATGAGGTTAGAGGAAATTTCCTGAGCACTAAATATCAGTTCGGAATAGCACCGAAAAGTGGAAGTAAAACAGGAAAACACATTGTTGAAAAATATGAGCCAGAGGATGATCCTACTGAGACAAGTGCCAAAGTGCTGTTAGATGAGAAGCAGGAGAAGGTTACTGCCAAAAATGCTGAACTGAGTTATGGATTCCTCAAGCCACTTCCAGAATATGGCGAACTTTTCAAAAACGAGACTGGTTACATGACCGTCAAGTTTGTCTTGTCCAAGTTGTTTCTCAATCGAACACTAGATATTGATCAGACTCTGCAGAACTACATCAACAATGCTAATGAATACTTAATGGATCTCAATTTGTTGGCAATATATGAAGGCTGGACACAGGCTTTGGAGCCTGAAACAAACTTGACTATTGATGCCATCCATGCTTTCCACCGTGAGCGGTACGAAAATTATGATAAAGAGAATACCGTCAATGTGGTCATTCTATTTGGTGAACGTGAGTAGAAGCTCCCCTATGGCACATTAGAAATATCTTTCCATCACAAAATTCTTGTCTCTGTTGTGTTTTCTTATCTTCGAGTCGATGGAAAGATTGTTAGATTCATCTTCAATCTTTTTTAGATGAATGGCTCCTCGGTACAACTTCTGAAGATGGTTTCTGCTCGGGTCCTAGTGGAATTTTCGTGAACATTTTACCAGTGATCGAATCTATATATGGAATTGAAATACTGTGGCGCTTTCTCTTTGGTATTGGATTCAATATGGGGCTTTCTCCAATCAATAGAACAGTGTGCGATCCTGGTGAAGGTCACAGGTGGATAATGGATAGGGAACCCAAGGTGCTGACCGCAAGAATGAAATGGTCTGACTGCAGCAAGGAAGCGATGCAAAAAAGGGTGAAAAAGCATCTTGCATGCTTGAAAAGAAAAATAGAGCCCAAAAAGCCACGTTGTGGTAATGGCTGGGTTGATGATGGAGAGCAATGTGATTGTATCACAGGAGGATGTCGAAGTTGCTGTGATAGCAACTGTAAGCTAACTAAAGGATCGAGATGTTACAATGGACCATGTTGCGATAAGTTAACATGTATGTTTAAGTATTCTGGAACACAATGTCGAGCCGCTGATGACTCTTGTGACATTCCTGAGCTGTGTGATGGCAGATCAAGTGAATGTCCACCTGATTTCGTTGTATCCAATGGATATGAATGCCAAGAATCACCACAAAGATCATACTGTTTCAGAGGAAAGTGTGGCTCACGTTCAGATATGTGCGAATGGACATTCCGGAATGGTTCTGTTGCATCGGATAGCTGCTATAAGCTGAACACAGAGAATGGCAAGTACTATGGAGGATGTGGGCCAACTTTTCAGAGATATGGAAGCAATATGTCTAACTATGCATGCAAAGCATCAGATATGTATTGTGGTAAAATTTTCTGTCATGTTGAAGGAGCCTTTGAGCCAACAGCCAAATCGAAACGTTATTTTGCTAGTAAGCTTCGTTGCTTTCAGCTGTGAATAAGTTTTTCATTCTAGGATTGTTTTTCCAGGATCAACTCTGAAGGAACTTAGCTTGATAGAAGGCGATGAGAAGTGTTTCTTCTTACAGCTTGATAAATATTATCGTTTCCTTCAAGAAGATCCAACTTTCGTTCCTAATGGATCAGAGTGTGCTCCGGATCATATGTGTGTCAAGCAGAGATGTACTCCTTTACCGGAAGGATGTCCACAAAATTGTTCTGGGGTACCAAGAATCCATCCATACACTAAACAGGTATTTCCCGCACATGAAATAGATTGGCAACCCAGACCGAGGTATTGCTGAGAATTGAAATTAATGATAAGAACATCCTAAAGGAAGAACATTCAGAACAAAACTTTTTTTCCGGCAGAGAAAGTGGCCCATCTTCAATTATTTGGCTCTACTTTCTGGTTGGCTCGCTTATACTTATGTCGATTATCGGTGGATTATATTATATTTATCCAGAGTATAGCAAAACCTTACCAGAAGCTAGTACAGATCACACTTCAAGATTTACTGTACCTTCTGAATCGATTGACACTACTGTTCGTACATTGAGCGAGCCACTTCAGTCTCAAAGATTATCTGATGATAATTAACTTTCTGCAAAAAAACTTTTTATAAGATATCTCTCTTGGTATCAGAATATGGTTATTGTGATCATGGTTATTGATTATTTATGAAGAATATTTCCTAATGGGAACAATCACAAACTTCGTCTAAGCAAACGTTCTTGGAAGGGTTAAGATTTTCCAATTATCGAACAATGCATGGGGTAGTCTCAGGGAATGGAGCATAAACATCGAGTCTCTGTGAAAATTATATCCTTTTATTGAGCTTCCATGTATCTTTATTTGATTTGATTAAAAATCTTTTTCCTCGCACATTCCTTGAAATAACATTCAACTCATACTCTATATATATTTATAATATAAATAGAATATATTTTTGCAATCTTTCGGCTAAAGATAATCTGAAATTATATTTGTCTCCACCCAAAGTCAAATGTCTCTCGTTGTTCGATATTGGAATATTTCATTTTCATCGAAATTATAGCGAAACCCTATCAGGAACGAGTGCGAATCACACTTCAAGCTTTACCATTCCTTTTGAATTGCCTGGGCCTAGTGTTCGTATATTCAGCGAGCGACTTCAGTTTCATGGAATATCTGATGATTATTAATTTTCCGCAAAAAAGCTTCCTGAAAGATGTCTCTCATCGCATGAACCAGAGCTTGTTCAGAACGAAGTTCTCTCTTCTAATTTTCTTGTGAAAACCATTTCATATTTTCGAGCTTCCAGGTTTCCTAGCATGTCTCTATGACAAAATTTTTCCTCTCTCATACATTTCTTGGTGCCAATAGTTCAAACCATCCTCTTTGACCCACTTTTTTGCATTCCAATGCGCAAAATATTTTACTCAGCTATGGCATCAAGGTGAATAATCGGAAGAGTAAATTATTAAAACTTTTCACATCGAAAATCACTAACAGATTTCTCTTAGCAATATGGAAAAGGTATCGGTAGATCATCAGTATCATCTCTCCCAATTCTGGCCAACTTCTCGGCTGGTTTCCTCATAATCAATTTTTATTTTGGTGCAATGTTATCCATCTGCTTGTATGATAGCGAAACTTTAGCGAAGGGAAGATAAATAAGACCTCTGAAAGCTTCTCAATTTTTCTATGATGAAGGAACGATTGTCTCTACTTCCAGCTATTTACATCCATGTTATTGAGCAATTCATTCAAGAGAACATAACTTTTTATCTCTAGAGACGGAAACGCTATTTTTGTTGTGGATTCAATTACAATAATGTGCAATGAATGCTTTTTATCATGAATATTCTTCAGATTCTCCTATTTCTCTCATCAAATTGTTTATTTGGATTATCATGCAACAAGTTAAACAAAAACTTTGAATTAATTTGAATTTCCTGAGTAGAAAGATCCCAAATGATCTTATAAAATAGACGAGCAGCTATATGTTCGAGTGTTTTTCTTTTTGTATTCTTATCCAAGATAAAAAAGGCATTCGACAAAGTCAATTCAGTTGATGAAAAGAAATAAATTTGGGCATACTATAGAGGATATGACCAATTCAGCTTCATGATTGTTTCCACTGACAATGTCACGAAGAGCCAGAAGCAGGCAAGATACTTGACTAGAGAAACGAAGCGAGAATAGCGGTTCAATATTCTGTTCATCTTCTATTTCATGAACTTTTTGAAATGAGGCAGCCAGTACAAAAGTATTTCCAAGGTACAAGACAGATGAATCGAAGAAAGCATGCGATTTTAATAAAATTTAGACATTGAATGATGAGATCGAACTATTATGAGATGATGAGGATGAGCTCATCTCTTGTGGTTCTTCTGATTTTTGAGCAGATATTCCAAGTGTTCCCGACTTTTGGACAGTTGGTTGAGATGGCCTTGATTTCTGAACAGTCAACTGAGATGTTCCTGACTTTCGGACGGTTGGTTGAGGTGGCCTTGATTTCTGAACAGGGGCCTGAGATGCTACTGACTTTTGGATAATTGGTTGAGATGGCCTCGATTTCTGAACAGTCGCCTGAGATGCTCCTGGCTTTTGAAGAGCTGGTTGAGGTGGATGAGATAATTCTAAACTTTTTCCAGGCTGGTCTTGTGATTTTTTGTTCATTCTAAAATAAATAAAATACGCTCCACAAGCAAATGACATGAGCAGGAGAATCACAGCGAAAAAGTATACCCAGAAGGAAGAACCCCCTTCACTAAGGAATAGCAGAATGTTGAGTAGTGATGAGTAGTCGTTCTAATTCAATATTCTAATCTAATTCTAACTATTTATGCATTGGATGGATGACTTTAACATGTAAGATGGGAAAAATTTGAGCTCACCCTTCATGTTTTCGAAAATCTTCATCATATCCTAATATGGATGCTGGAAAAGTTTCACCTGTGTATGGATGTTTCATTTTTTTCCCAGGGCAATTTTGGGGACATCCTGAAGGCAAAGGACTACATGTTTGGTTGACACACATTTTTCCATCTCCACATACAGATCCATCTGGAACGAAAGTGGGATCATTTAATAGACCACGATAGTATTGGTCAAGTCCAAAATAGCCACATGACTTATTCACGATCTCTGAATAGAATTTATTACGTTGTATCTCTATCATGAGAAAATGAGAACAACAATCATGAGAAAGGGGTATTTTTTCTAAGATAATATATACAATCTAACTTACTGGTAAAAAGTTGGTAAAATTTCTCTTGAATTTTCATCTCTTTCTCTTCCTCTATTCCTTGCTGAGTACAATATAATTTACCACAGAGCTTATTATCAGAGCTACATGCAGAATATTTTGCTCCGCCAGTTCGTTTACTCTGGAAAGTAGGACCACATCCACCCCAATCATTACCATTTTCTTGGTTAAAATCGTAGCATTCATCTCTTGCAATAGTGCCAGAGATGAAAATCTCACTACAAACATCCTCACGATTACCACATATACCATTGTAACAGTAGCCTTTATCATTAGAGGGTCCTTTACACTCATAACCATTGGCCACAACATAATTGGAAGGACATTGGCTTGACTTACCGTCACACAGCTCAGGAATATCACAAAAACCTTCAGATGCTCTACACTGTGTTTTATCATCAAAAATTTGACATTTCAAAACATCACAGCATGGACCATTAGAACAGACAGAATTTTCTGCCAATTTACAGTCATCATTGCAACACTTTTTACACTCATCCGCAACACAATCACATTCTTCACCATCTTCGACCAGACCATTACCACATGCTGATTTGGATGGTTTGATTAATCTTCTGAAACATGCACGTCTTCTTTTTTCTCCTTGAAAAGAGTTCACAGAACAATCTGCAAATTTTAACGTTCCATTTCTGGTTGGCACTGAACCTTCCATAACCCAAACAATATTCTCAGGAATTTGTCCACACCTCTCCTCATCACCTGGTATCACTATAGTTTCAATGAAAAAAATTTTTCCCATACTAAAGAGGAGAAATTTCAATTGATTACGTGCAGAGATGTAATCTTTATCCGGTAAAAATACGACGAAATGAGCAGAAGTGTCAAGGCAGATTGTTCGAGATGAATACGTAGACTTGACAGTTTTTTCAGCTTGAAGGAAAATATTAACAATTAGTGACAATCAATCAACGGTAAGAGACCGTGTTATTGCAAATTTTTTCGTTTTCTTACCTGGTCCAAATAAAATGACCGCATCGTGAACACTCTCATGATCATAGCGGATGTATCCATATTTCTCAACGAAATCATCTCGAACACTTTCAGTTATATAAGTATGGTTGTCTGAAGCCTCTACCCAACCTTTGTAAATGATCAACATATTGAGCTTCGATATTATAAGGTTGGCTTGGTTGACATAATTTTGCAGATACACATCCACATCCGGTTCCGAAACAAACTCATAAAGTAGTTTGCTAACAACAAACATTGTTGTTATGTAACCAGTCTCATTTTCGGGAAGCATTTCATATTCTGGAAGAGGTCTGATATATTTGAAACTGCTTTGGTTTCCTACAGGCTTCCCTTTCTGTTTATCATCATCTGATTCTGATGTTGCATCAGCTGAATTGCTTCTTGGTCCATCTCCCGATGGTTTGTAATTCTTGACAACAAGCTGTCCTGATTCACCTTTCTCTCTTGGTGCTATTTCAATGTATTCGCTGTTGCTCATAAAACTGCCTTGAATTTTATCACCACACTTCACCAATGAAGCAACATCCCACCGTGAGCTGTCCTGATCTTTTCTCAGAATGAAACATTCACATTTCTTAGTATCGGCTAGATGACAGAATGGAGCCTCTCGAAGACTCAATTGGATGGATTCACCTTGGACACTAATTTTTAGAGTTGGTTTTTTCGATCCATCCTGGGTTGACCATTCAAAGGAATCCACATTTTTTATTTCAACGTGAGACACAATTTGGGTTACTGATAGTGGAATGAGGATCAAATATCGTATCATTTCCACTCTAACATTATGTGAAATGGAAAATAGTTGTTGGAAAAATGTTTGACAAATTACAGAATTACAGAATCAATTAATTTCGTAAGAGATTGAGCTTCATAATCCTCAAGGAATCTCATCAATACTGATCAGTGAATCCAGCGCAAGTTATTGTTTTCGAAAGGATATAAATTTCACTCAGAAGTTTGTCACTTAAAATGAACCCTCAATTCCAATATAATTATCCTGAATAATTATCCTGAGAAAAAAAGAAAAATTGATGTGTTTTCTTGTGAATCAGAAAATGGTCGCAATTCGAAAAAACCAAGAGCATTAAATTTCAGTCCAAAAAGAAAAACCAAGAAATAATAAATTATTTACGCAGCTGATGGAAAATATTTTCCCAATATTCCCATCACTAAAGTTATCGATGAGTCAATTGGAAAAAGATTCATTTTTTATAATCCTTAATATTTTGGCATGAAAAATGCGATTGATAATCGTTCTAATTCTGATATATGTTCCCCATAATCTACTAGATGGATCGAGTGAAGTCATTTGGAATACCATGGAAGGAGATACTATTCCCACGCTTGAGGTTAATTTTGAGGGAAAAGTTCTGATAATTCCTCTTCGAGAGGCTCCTTTTTGTCATATTTGGACTACTCATAGATGCCTATGTTTTATGCTGAGAAGAATTGATGGAAATTCAGAATGGATTTTGGCTTCCTTTTCACTCTGTAATGAAACTATTCGAGGATATTTCTTAAATGGAACTGATCTCTTCGAAATTAATACAATAGTGAATGGGACCTCACGAGAATACACAGTGACCAAGCTTCCTCCAGACAAAAATCAGACCGATCATCTGACTGATGATATTTTTATGAATAATGAGATAGATTATGGGAATGAAAATTTCCCTTACTTCACACCTATTTCTGAATCAGGGCTGAAAAACTATGAGACTGGTTTCATACCTTGTGTATTTGTAATTGAAAAGGAGGTTTTCAAACATGTGCCGGAAGCCCAGATCGATTTTTTGTTACAAGATATGATCAATGGTGCCAACGAGTACCTTCATGAATTCAATTTGGTTGCTGTATTTAAAGCTCGAAAGCGGGCTGAGGGTGAAGATAATGAAGTGAAGAATGAAACAGATGTGGACAGATTCATTATTCAGAATTATCGCCACTATATTGAAAAAGATACTCAAAATCTGGTCATTTTGCTCAGAGCGGGACCAATACCAGGTAGGTATGATTACTGTCCACAAAATATTGTCATGAACGTCTTGATGGAACTCACTAGAGAATCATCAACCTTTAGTTTGCTTAATATCATGATTACGCTGACGGTGTTCATTGAAGAAATTTGACTGGTATCCTCTAAGTATTTCTCTCTCTCTCTCTCTCTCTCTCTCTCTCTCTCTCTCTCTCTCTCTCTCTCTCTCTCTCTCTTTCTCCTAAACCTGTGTACATTTAGGAATTGCTGGACGGGCCGCGGTCTATAGTATTTGCTATTCCTCCATCGGAATGTTCGTTTCTTTAGAAATCTTTGCAGGCAAACTATCGAGACTAAGTCGAGTAATAGTTCTTGCTCATGAAATCGGGCACACACTTGGACTATGGCATGTCGAAAATACAACATGCTACGATCCAAACATGAATTTTAAGGATGTGTACATTATGTATGAGAGTCCCCTCACACGTATTCTTCTTTTGGAAGCTTTTCATAGCAGCTACAAAATTTTGTGGTCAAACTGCAGTAAAAAGGTGGTCCAACAACGGAGGCCCACCTACTTCTGTTTACGAGAGAAAATAAAGCCTCCCAAGCCATCCTGTCGAAATGGTGTCCTAGAAGAAGGTGAACAGTGTGAATGTGTCTCAGAGGAATGTCGAAAATGCTGTGATGACAAGTGTCAATTGACAAATAACTCAGTATGCTCAAGTGGTCCATGTTGTGATGAGAAAACGTGTAATCTCAGAACTTTAGCTGAAAATTATACATGTCGAGCAGCCAAGGATTCATGTGATATTCCAGAAATGTGCAATGGAACTTCCATTGAATGTCCACCTAATTATGTTGTTGCCAATGGCTTCGAATGTAGAGATTCTCCCGAGCGAGCATACTGCTTCAATGGTATGTGTGGAAATCGACAAGATTTTTGCAGTTGGATTGATGAAGATGGAATTGCTGGGGAAAATAAGTGTTATGAAAATAATTTGAAAGATAATAGTGACTATGGATGTGGTCCTGTTTTCAGAGCAAACGATAAAGTTCCCAATTTTGGGTGTCGAAAGAAGGATATTTTGTGTGGTAAAATATTTTGCAGTTATCCTAGAAATAGGACTCGGAACTACACCTTAGAATTTGTGATTGCAAGCTGTAAGTTTTCGAATGAATTTCAACAGACAATGTGGAAATTGATTCTTTGAATGAATTATAATTCCATTTTTTCACAGTCTCGTATGGAATTATCGATGAGCCGGTTGATGGAGGTACATGTGTCTACCTAAAACCAGGGAATAATACTAAATTCATGCGAGAGGATCCAACATTCGTTCAAAATGGATCAAAGTGTGGAGAAGAGAAGATGTGTGTTAAGCAAAAATGTGTTTCCCTGCCTCCAGGATGTCCCAAAGAATGTCCTGGAGATATAATTAAACATCCAGATACACATAAGGAGCTACCTGCATTCATACTTCCAGAATCCGGGTGAGATTTCTCAATACTCTTTACTAGAATCGTTTCCAAAATTTTGGTTATTTGATTAATTTCAAGGCAGAAAACTTGCAACTTCTGTAGAGCCAGAGAAAGCCTAATTAATAATTTGTGTTTGATTGATTAACAAGAATCATCGATTCGGTCATTTAATGATAATTTTGATAATCCTAGCAATCTTGACAGGGAGGAACGCAATCCATTTCTCGTTGGAAATGAGCGTCATTACATCACATGAAAATAGACTCTACCCTGACACTATATCTGGCTTCAGAAATTCTTATAATGATAATTTGATGAGTAGATGATTAAAATTTATACAATTATCTCTGATAGGTTCAGTCCACCTTATGATGATGACGAACCAGTGGAAGAAAAACCAGGCTCACCATCATTTAGGACTCTTTTACCTTTTCTGGCTCTACTTTTTGCGTTTACTATGCTCTTCATACACAAGAAACAATCAAAAAAACAAGATGCTGATGAGAAACAGGTTGCTGAGAAGAAACAGGATGCTGAGAAGAAACAAGATGCTGAGAAGAAACAAGATGCTGATGAGAAACAAGATGTTCCAAGTGATTCGCAAGAATAATCATTCTTAATAGGCAAATAATGAAAGAATCTGGGAAGATGATCGAGATCACCTATTTTGATACAAGACACGATTCTGGTGACTAAAATAAAAAAAAATATCTCATATTAAGGTCTAAGAATGTACAATATGCAGGACTTGTGAAGCTTGAGAGTCTAGAAAAATTGTTAGATTTAGCGAAATTTTAAATTTTTTCTCTTTTCCTCATCTAATTCAAAAAGTAACAATATATTTATCAACAATGAATTATTGTTAGTAGTTCACTGATTTTTTTTCTCTCTATCTACGATTGTGAAGAAAATTTTCCTTTTTTTCATCTAATAAATATCCTCCCACCAAAACCAAATGGCTGACTATTCGGACAAAGATGGAAACAAGAGAACAAATTTCATAAACCAGCCTATTGCTAAAAAATCTGTTAAAGCATTGCCCGGTGTTGAAGGAATATTAGCGACAAGATTGGAACAGGCTGGCTATGATAAGGTATGTGAAAAATATAACAGACTATCAATTAGTCTCATCAGATCCATGTGAGCTACTTGAATTCATATTGTCGGTTAATTTATGGTTGCCCTTTGTGATCTTGAACTATCATTAGCGAGTAATTAGGAGTTTGATGTATAACTTTCAATATGTTCAGGCTTACATCGTTTTTGGTATGTACCTTGTATTGCAACGAGAGGAAGCAGATTTTGTCAGATGGTTCGAGGAAGTAACAGGAAGCTATGAGAAAATGAAATCCATGATGTGTTGGGAAGCCCTAGATAAATGGTATGAAGCCCACATGATGTTCAATGAAGAAGAGGAAGAAGAAGAAAATGAAGGTTCAACTAAAAAAAACTCAACCAGAGAATCTAGTGGTGGCACAATTGGCTCAATCAGACCACCAGACCAAACTGCATGAGCTCATGTGAATCGTATTTCATTTCCTAGAAACAATTCTATCATTGTGCAATCATTTACTGTGAGCTGTATTCAATTAAAATCTTTTGGGATTTCAAAACTTGGATATTTTCAATCAAAGCGATTGTTATCATAGCATCATATTGGTTGGTTGGACGGTCGTTGGATGAGCATGAAATATCGTGACAGTTGCGTGAACTGTGTTAAACAGTTAGCCTTATCGAAAAAAACCTAGACAATTAAACAGAAGCCTCTTGTAGACAAATATTTGACATATTCCTCATCAGGGAATTCAATGGACATTGATGGCTTCAGAAAGAGAGAATCGGCCAAGGTGAAAACAGAGGACCATGGACAGAAGGAGACAAGAATGGTGGGCATATCATGATGTATCAAAGCCTCTGCTTTCAACCAACCGGAAACCAAAAAGAATGAGAAAGATTAGAATTATTAGACACGAATGGAGAAGAAATTTTCAGATTCGATCCTGTTTTCTCACGTCCAGAGAGATCAGACTCTTTCAAATAGATTGGAAGTCAGGATAGGAAATCAAACTTCGCACGGAAGCTGAGTGTTCCTGTCTTCATCTTGTTGGATTCTCTCATCTACTCAGTAAAGCGAGGTTTTCAAATTAGAGGCATGAGAGGCTAATATCGCATAGTGAAAAGCACCATTTTAAGACTGATTGAGGCATCCAAATTGAATTGTGCTCAAAAGTTAACATTGACAAGTTGAGAGTTTACATCTATTGTGTAACTGAATAGAAATAGTAAAACAGTTACCATTTTCATTCGGTTAGCAACTAGCAAATAGGCACATGGAAGATCAACAATCATTTCTCGTTTGTTATAAACATAAGGGCTGGTTCCAAACTATGACTCTGATGCAACGAATTTGATCGGGATTTTTACTTCCAATCAAACAGATTTAACCTTTAAAAATTTTCATTTTCTCGCAAATTCAGTGGCTGATCGGAGTAACATACAAGTACCTCGCTTGACTTGCTTCTGAGGTGCTTTCTTTTGACGACGACTTGATTTTCGTCCACGACTTTGCAGAGAGTCCTCTATCTTCGCTCTACTTTGATTAAAAATATCACAAATGTAATTTTCTGATTCTAAGATTAAAGCTTGTAATTCCTCACTCCGTTGAGAATTGCCAAGAGCAAGATCTTCCAATTGGA
Organism: Brevipalpus yothersi; assembly: GCA_003956705.1. Lineage (NCBI taxonomy): Eukaryota > Metazoa > Arthropoda > Arachnida > Trombidiformes > Tenuipalpidae > Brevipalpus > Brevipalpus yothersi. The sequence goes on from QZCP01000098.1 coordinate 57,371, forward strand.
AAAGAGGAAATGAGGAAGGGAAAACATCATCACCCGTTGATAACATGATTTGCGTACTCTGACTGATCACGAGGAAACTTTCCAAGAACTTTTTGTATCGACTTTGCAATGATTTCTCCTCCTCAATGAGACTAGACAAACTTTCGATAATCTTTTTCATCTTCCAACAGTTTCCTCTCTCTTTTGCTATCGTTGAGGCAGATTTTTTGGTTGGCTGTATCAAACGAATTTTCACATCATCCTCATGCTCAAAATGATTCGAGATATTGTTTGATGATAACTCAATTTGATGGGTCCTCAGTAGTGAAGGCCGAGGTTTTCTTAATGGCTCATGTGGTGACAATGTGTCGGTACAGGATGAAAATGTTGATGAAACGAGTGATGCACTTGATGATTCCAAGGAATTTAAGCCTAAAATACCTATCAAGAGAACATGAATGTTATCATCGAATCAATCAATCATGAGGAAATATTTTATAAATACCATTTTTATATTTTCCCACAAGTGTTGATCCCAATGATATGGACTCACAACGATTGGCAAGTTCATCCTCCGAATTAGGTGAAAGAGGACGAATAATATTATGAGGACGAAAAACCACTCTCAAATCAAGGGGAGATGTGTCCATGAGGATCAACTATTGGATTTGAGCAACAGTCCAATTGAACACTTGATAACTTTGAACAATATCAGTTACACCTGATAATCACTTTAATTATATTCCACACCCAAAGTTTAGTACAAAGTGATTCACACACTTCAGTCTGAGCTACATAACATTCACTGATTTCAACACAACGCAAACACAGACACACTCTGATGAAGAACGAAGTGTGACAACTGGCTGATAAAATTTTATCCCCTTTCTACAAGCCAAACCAAACAATCAATCAATCAATCAATCACTTGATTTAATTCAAAATAGCCAATAGTGATGATGACAATGTGTGGACAATGTTACCAATGAGATAGAGTTCAAAAAGAGCCGCCAAAAAGGCAGAAAAACGTGATAATCAGCTGATATTTTGATTGTCGATCAAGTTGCTGTAGTAACAACTTGTACACACTGTTGGAGGAATCGGAATCTTTAACATTCAATGAAATCACCCATTAATTGTGATTGGATCAAATATGAGGTGAAACATAATCAATTTAACACTTGTTTGCTGATCAATTTAAATGTCTGCTTTTTGATGATGAAAAAGATGATCAAAATTGCATATAATTCAAATTCAAAAGAGGGCGCAACTTTTGTTAGCGGGAAAAAACTTTTTCGCTCTTTTCGAGCGAAAAAATTTTGATGAGAAAATGTTTTTACTGTAATCAAAAATGTTCAAATTAATTAGATGATGAACCTAACTGCTACGGGAATATGTTATCGTTAGTATACTATGGACAAGGAATGAAGAAGCTGGGAAAGAGTGATTTTTTGAATCTAGGGAATCTTTTGGTACAAAATCTGTACCATGCAATACATGAATTGAATGATTATAAGAGAAAAAATATATAATTTTATGAGCATTCTAATTGAACGAAAGTCTTGTGGAAGCTCTAGGCTTAGATCATTGTAAAAGATATACTTTTCAAATTCAAGATTTTTTGCTCGATATTTTGCCTTCATACTATGAGTTCTTCATTGAGAGACCTTTTTCATTGCATTCATACCTATTGTCAGGTGGAAAACAATCGATTTTTCTCAGATAAGTTGACAATCATATCAATAAAGTCAAGTGCATATGAAACAGTCTGAATCACACACACAGTTTGAGTTGTGATCCAAGCGAAAGAACATGGAATTTAATGAAAAAGTGGGAATATTAAAGCAAAGTTTTCAATTAAGAGTTGGGAGTGGCTTTGAAGGGGACTCATTTTATGTCACCTTTTTTTCACAGAAGAACTCTGAGGGCAAACAGGCAAAAATCTGAATAAGACCACTGTAATGTCCATCTAGGAGAGAGATTGGTCAGTTTTTTATAGTATTGTTTTATAATTTGAAAGTGATCGATGTGCAATTAAACTGGACACTAATGGCTGAAGCAGACTTTCACCGATGAGCTCATATCATGATTAAAGAGAAAGGAAGTTTCCTGTCAAATTACATGAGTTTGAACTTTTTTCTCAACCTTATTGGCAAGGATTCTCCTGATTGCTTGTCTCCCTTTCGTGAAGAGTGTTCTTTATACTTGATGCAACTGGGCAAAACATTAGCCAATCGCGATTAAAGTGTATGTAATGTAAACAAAGTGAGTTTCACAGGTGTTAATTTTTTTTGTTTCAATACTTTTTGTGGTTAATTTTTAATCATGTTTAGTCAATCTTGAACCAATTTGATTTTAGTGGAAGTAATACCACTTAGTTTATCGGAAATCAATTTATTATGTGTAAATTTGCTTATTGTGTTGATTTGCTCACAATTTTTTGCTTCATCGACCCATTAATTTAATATACTTTGTTTCCAACACCATGAACGACCACGATAAGAAGGTAAGCAGTGACCAGTTGTTCTGATTGTTTTGATGACTAATTGATTAATTGGATGGTGCTATGGGGCTATTTGTTGAATTTTGTGTAGATTTTCAGAGAATTGGTTTCTCTTCCACCATCGAGAAGAGAATTAATTATCAAGCCTTTCTTAGACCAATCGGTGGGCTATTCATTTCTTGAGGAGCCATTGTTTGATGAGAAATATTCAATATTTGGAAAAGATTCAGATGAGGAAAGTGTTGATTTGATTCCGTACCGTCACCAACATGCTTTCACTTTCCATGGAAAGAGGAATCACATATCATCTGATTCAGACCCTGGAAATCAGAATGACCATGAAGAAGATCAAAATTCAGGTTCAATTGAAAATGAAAGTGGTAAATATACACGAGCTCGGACTTCAAGAGGAACGAAGAGATTGCCGAAAGCATTGAAGCCAAACGATTCAAGTGAAGACAATGACACTGATTTATGGGACTTTCCACAGTATAAAAGTGAAGGAGAAGATAATTGTGATTTTGAAGAAGAAGAAATGACATTCGAGAAGGGCTGCTCTAGGGAAACTCATCCTAAGATGAATGCTAATTTATACAAGCCACTGGAATATAAAGCTGATTGGAGAGAGGCCAAGGAAACTGTTGAAACTAGTGAAAACTCTAACCCTAACCGTGGTGACAAGATTTTGAATACAAAAAATCCGAGTAATGATCAAACTCCTAGTTTCATCAGGAGATATGCTTCTAGACATTGTAAAAAAGAATTGAAACTAAAGAGATCAACTCAAGGAGTGAGTATTTGTTTATCCAACACATCTCGTCTGTATTAAATCACAATTCTCTCGAATTTCTCCAGATGAGCAACACATTTGGTTCACCAAACAATCAAGTAATTAAGGCTGAGTCTCAATCGTCAGAGAGTTTTGAAAGTAGACTAGTGAAAAATAACTCTGAGCCAGTGAATCAACATCTTGTGCTGAAGGGTGGACGAAAGAATATTCTCAGATCAAGAGGTGTAGATGAACTGACTGTTTCAACTCAAGAGGTTAATAAGAAAGAGAACGAAAGAACGATTAGAGCAATGAAGATACAAGAACTTCTCCAAAATTGTCCAGCAGCTCAAAATAAAGAGCGATTGATTCTCGATATCGATCACAAAACAAATGAGCCTCGTGTTGAAGTTCATTGTGAGTTGGTCAAGCATCTCAAAAATCATCAACGTGAGGGAATTCAATTCATGTACACCAATACAATTGAGAATATTGAATTGCTGGAGGGTGACAGTGAAGGTGGTGGCTGTTTACTTGCACATTGTATGGGTCTAGGAAAGACATTACAAGTAATTGCGTTTGTTCACACTGTTCTCAATCATCAGTTGTTGAAGGAAAAACTTGGTAGAATCATGATTGCTGCACCTGTCAACACTCTCAAAAATTGGTATGATGAGTTTTTGAAATGGTTACCTGATTCTTTGGATATATATCAGATGGCTGATCAAAAGAAATATTCCAACAGAATCAAAACGATCAGCAACTGGCATAAGTATGGAGGCGTTTTGATCATTGGGCTTCAAGCTTCCACTCTGTCCTCTAATATAAAGCTTGAGACAATGACGAATTCAGATAGTGAAAAGCTACCGATTGATCCAGATCCCAATATTCTGATAATAGATGAAGGACATACTCTGAAAAATAGTGAGAGCAATTCATTTCAAGCCTTTTCCCGAATGAAAACCAAACGAAAAATTATCCTTACTGGCACACCTCTTCAAAACAATCTGGTTGAATATTATACAATGATTTCTCTGATCAAACCTCGGCTGCTTGGATCAAAGAAAGAATTTGCTAATCGTTTCAAGAATCCCATTGAAAATGGTCTACATGCAGATTCTACTGCATTAGATGTAATGAAAATGAAGTCAGCCATCTCAGTTCTCAATGTACTGCTAAGTGGCTGCGTTCAACGCTTTGATCGTGACATATTGAAACCTTATCTAGAGCCGAAATTTGAATACTCCATATTTGTTCAAGCCACAGACCTTATTATCACTTTGTACAACTACTACCTTGACAGTGTAACTGGTCCAAAGAATCGTAGGCTATTGGATGATTCTGTGAAGCTTAGACTTATTTGCAATCATCCAGCTATCTTACCAGCCAAAATTGAAAAAGAGGCTCAATATGCTGCATGGATCGAAAAAGAAAAACGTACTCCCTCAACCAGCTCTCTAGATGAGCCTCTCGACCGACATTCTGCCAAGGAAAAGTCGTCTGAATGGTTTTTCAAGTTCATGAAAGATGGAACAAGTTTTAAAGAAGTTCATCTGAGTTCTAAATTCGTAATATTCTTCTTCATTCTGGATCGATGTATAATTATGAAGGAAAAATTGGTCGTTATTAGCCAATGTTTGGAGACCCTCGATCTTATTGAAGAATTTTTAGCCTCTCCAACGAAAATCCGAGATTTCTCCTCTCAATCAAGAGAGCTTAAATGGATTCAAGAGAGGAACTACTTTCGTATCGATGGTTTGGTTAGATTTGATAAGCGAAAGTATTATATCGATTCTTTTAACAATCCAGAGAACAAGGAAGCAAGACTGTTCCTTCTAGCCGTGAAAGCAGGAGGATTAGGTGTCAACTTAATTGGTGCTAACAGAGCCATCATTTTTGATACACATTGGAATCCTACAGTTGATATGCAGGCAATATTCAGAATATATCGACTCGGACAAACTAAGCCTACCTACATCTACCGCTTGATTACCAAAGATACCATAGAGGAAAAAGTTTACTTCAAACAGATTCTCAAAACTGGCCTATCAATGCGTGTTGTGGATAAAACTAACATTCAAAACTCAGTCAAGAAGGCAGATGTCGAAGAATATTACTCAATAAGGCCTAATAAGTGCAGTGAGAGTAGGTTGCTTCCTTCTTTGCCAAAAGACGATCTTCTTAGTGATCTGATCTCCTTCCATAAAGATTGTATTGTCGATTATCGGGAGCAAGATTCACTTCTTCAGAAAAGGCCTGAAGAAGATCTTGATGAGAAAGAGCGTCAAAAAGCTTGGGAGGACTTCAAAAGGGAACGAGATTTAGAGAGAAATCGAATGGAAATGACAGAGCAAACCGCTCTCACTGAACATGAATACTCTGACAGTGAACTCAGCGAGAAATCACAATCAATTTCTGTTTTCACTTACAATCCTGATTCCATGGATGAGATAGATGTACTAAAAGATAGGAGCAGCCATGGTTATAACTCAGAAGATGGTACTAGTGATGTCTCGAAAGAACTCGACCCTCTAACTAGTGAAAATGATTCATCGGATGAGGAGAGCGAGAAAAATTCTGAGAGGAGTTGCTCTAAGAACAAAATTAATCGCGTTTTGAAAGAATTCAAACGTCTCTCCGGTGGTATTAATCGGAATAGAGAAACGAAGGAAAGTAGTCAAAGCTCTGAGAGTGATACTCCCAAAAGCTTGATAAGTGATGTTTCCAAACATCTTGAGCCTTTTACCACTGATATCGACTCTTCCGATGACCAATCCTCTAAGACTCAATTTGTCAAGAAAAAAACTTCAAAATTCAGGGCAAAATTCTGGTCCGAAGTAATTGTGCTCTCGAGTAGTGATGATGACTAGTAGATGGAATATCTCACTTAAATTGAATCATGACTCTGGTGATGTTTTGGCAAACTTTTCGCGCGAACAAATCAACACCGAAAGGTTATTGACAAGACTTCCACTAGTTGAGCCCAGACTGCAATTGATGGCTTCTCAGTCCTACCCTATTAGCTCTCATCGAACTTATGTGAGAAATCGAAATCAAACCTGAGGATTTGGAGAGGAACTTTTTGACGAGCGGTAAGATATTGTTTCGAATGATTCAAACATGTTTAAAAAGCAGACAAACTCCCAATTTTATATCACTCCACAACTCCGTCTAGGTTGTTAGTTTATTTCATGTGCAGGAAACACTCGTTTAGTGTATGGATGGACTTTTGGTACACCAGGACAATTTTTCGGACATCCTTCTGGTAAAGGAGTACATCTCTGCTTGACACACATATGATCTGGAGCACACTCTGATCCATTGGAAACGAAAGTTGGGTCCTCTTGAAGGGAACGATAATATTTGTGAAGTTGCATGAAGACACACACGGTTTCATGATTTGCTACCAGAGTTCCTCCTGGAAAAAAATCCATCGATTAGAATGTCAACAATTTCTTGCTGTGAGACCTTGAAGCTTACCAGTAAAGTAACGCAAAGATTCTGGTGTGTAAGAATAGTTTCCCTGCTCAGTTCCTTCGAAATGATACATTATTTCGAGATGGTTTCCGAGATTTGGGTTTCCTGTTCACCTTTCTCGGTTGAAGTTTCCTCACTCAACCTGAGCCTGAATGCAGATCTGAGTAGCTGACTTAGTGAGCGGGAATCAGTTACACGTGAAATAGAGGATTGAGCAAGTGGAGCTGAATTTTCCCTTAAAACTGTAGTATCATTCAAGCAGATGAAATATATTGAGCCAGAAACCGCCATAATCATCACTAAACTAACCAGAAAGTAGGGCCAAATGATTGGAGGTGGACCACGTTTTCTGCTTAAGAGGAGATATATTTTTGAATATTGAACAGTCTCAAATACCCTTATGACCCCATGAACTCCCAGTTTCATATCACTCCATACCTCGGTTCGGGTTCAGGTTGTGAGTTTATTTCATGTGCAGGAAACACTCGTTTAGTGTATGGATGGACTTTTGGTACACCAGGACAATTTTTCGGACATCCTTCTGGTAAAGGAGTACATCTCTGCTTGACACACATATGATCTGGAGGACACTCTGATCCATTGGAAACGAAAGTTGGGTCCTCTTGAAGGGAACGATGATATTTGTGAAGTTGCATGAAGACACACACGGTTTCATGATTTGCTACCAGAGTTCCTCCTGGAAAAAAATCCATCGATTAGAATGTCAACAATTTCTTGCTGTGAGACCTTGAAGCTTACCAGTAAAGTAACGCAAAGATTCTGGTGTGTAAGAATAGTTTCCTTGCTCTGCTCCTTCGAAATGACAATAAATTTTACCACAATACATATCTGATCCTTCACATGCATCGTAAGATATTTTTCCCTTCCAATAACTCTGAAAAGTTGGCCCACATCCACCGTAATGCTTGCCATTCTCTGAGTTCAGCTTATAACAGCTATCTGGCGCAACAGAACTGTTCTGGAAGGCCCATCCACACATATCCATACGAGAACCACACTTTCCTTCGAAACAGTATGATCTATATGGTGATTCTTGGCACTCATATCCATTGGCAACAACAAAATTAGACGGACATTCACTTGACTTGCCGTCACACATCTCAGGAATGTCACAAAAGTCATCAGCAGCTCGACATTGTGTTTCAGCATCCGTGAACATGCACGTTGACTTGTTGCAACATGGGCCATCGTAACATTCTGACCGTTCGGTCAGTGTACAGTTCTCGTGGCAGCATTTCTGACAAGCTTTCGTCATACAATCACACTGCTCTTCACCATTAACCCAGCCATCACCACAAAATGCCCCGCGAGGCTTTATTTCTCTTTTCAAACACGCGAGATGCTTCCTCAACTTCTTTTTCATAAATTCTTTGCTACAATTAGACCAAGCCATGGTTAGGTTCCCGAAACGAGGAGGATCTTCCATTATCCAATAGCCCTCGCCTGGATCACATACTGTCCTGTTGATCATGGGTAGCCCGATAGACCTCCCAAGAGCGTAGAGAAGAATTTTCAATTGCTTTCTTTCTTGGCCGGCTAGATAAGCCACAAAAATTCCACCAGGACCCTGACAAATACTATCTGCGACACTTCGAGTCTCATATTGTTCATCTACAAAAAAATGTGGTGCCATTCATCAATCGAAGAAAAGAAAGCTTCATATGCACGGGGAACGCAATTTGTGTGATAAAGGATGATTTGCAAGATTGTTACTCTTTTTCTCCATATTTGTGTAGGAAGCTTTTACTCACATTTTCCTAATAAAATGACCACATTGAGGACATTCTCTTCATCATAAACTCTGTACCGCTCGCGAACAAAAGTTTCGATGACCTCATGATTTAATTCGCTGTCAGGTTCCAAAGCTCGAGTCCAGAGTTCAGGTACTGCCAACAAATCGAGTTCCTTTAGATAATCAGAGAGCAATTGACTCAAGAGAAAGAGATCAGTTTCATACTCTGGGACATCATCTAACGACTTGCTCAGGACGAACTTGAATGTTATATAGCCAGTCTCATTTTCAAATAGCTCTCCATATTCCGGAAGTGGCTTGAAGTACCCAAAACTTGGTTCAGCTTCTTTTAGAGTCTTCTCTTTTTGCCTCTCATCTAACATGCCTTGAGCAATTCTATTAGAATTATATTTCTTTGCAATGTGTTGCCCTGATCTACTCCCTTCTTTCGGCATTATTTCGAAGTGATATCTAGTGCTTAGGAAATTTCCTCTAACCTCACCACCACATTTTACGAAAGAGGCAATTTCCCAATCTGAGCTATCATTACCTTTTCTCAATATAAAACATTCACATTTCCTGGTTTCTCCAAGTTGACAGAATGGAGCTTCTTGAAGGGGCAATGAGATTATTTCACCATGGACCACGATTCTGAGGATTGGCCTTTTCTCCCCATTTATCGCTGTCCAATTAAAAGAATCGAGATCAATAATTTCAACTTGAGACAATACTCTGGTTATCAAGACTAGAATGGAGAATAAATTTTTTATCATTCTCAACCATCGCAACATTGACTATGAACTGTCGTATGAGATGATAAATATCTGCCAAAATACATTTAAACAATTGGAGTTACTACTCGTGCTTCATGGATTCCTTTAATCTCTGCAATTGAATTCACAATAGGGATACCTCCATCTTTCTCGAAGAATCCTGAAAAACTGTGATAAAGAATATACAAAGAATACTCTCAACAAACCGCAAAATTCGAAACTTTGAGAATTTTATTATTTTCCATTTTTTAAGTTTCTTCCAGCCCTGAGTTTTGTGCATCTGAATTTTCCATAGTTGAAAAAGAATGAACGATGGTTTAATTGCTTTCAACTTTGATGTCTAGATAATTGATTATAGTTTACATGAGCTCTCAAGAAATTGAAGGGAGAATCGAGAGTGCTGTCGCATCGATGGAGGGTTCAACGAAAATTGTCTATCGTTTCTTTGATCAATACAGAAAACTATGAAGCAAAGCTGTTTCTCTTGAAGCTAAAGCAGGAGGATTAGGTGTCTATTTGATCAGTGCAAATAGAGCCATTATTTTTGATATACACTGGAATCCGATGATTGATATGCAAGCACACTGATATATGAGACTCTAGCATCTGAGACAAATCAAGCCAACCTACATTCACCACTTGATCACCAAAGATACCATGAAAGCAAAAGTTTACTTGAAATTCTCAGAACTGGACTTTCAATGCATGTTGTGAACAAAACTAATGTCCAGAATTCTGTCAAGAAAGCAGATGTCGAAGAGTATTACGCTACGAGACATTCTAGTAAGCTCTCTTCTAGCCCACAAGATGATTTGCTCTGATATTTGATTGTCGCCCATCAAGATTGTATCGTTGAATACAGAGGACAAGATTCTCTTCTCTGGGAGAAGATCTTGAGCAAAAGCGTCAAAAAGCTTGAGAAAATTTTGAAAAAGAACGAGATGAGGAAGAATTGAGATGGGGAAAGTTGAGCAAACCTCTTTCACTGGACATGAATACCCTGGCAGTGAAGTAGTTAAGCGAAAAAGAACAATCAATTCCATCTCCCAAAAACTATTCCAATCGGTTTTCTTGAAGGATATGCACTGGAAGAATAGAATAACAGAGCCCTTATTTCGTAATTAATTTTAAAGATGAAGAGGAACAAAGAAAACTCTAAATGCAAATCGATCATCAAAATTCTGAACTGATAAACTGATAAAAACTTTTTCGGAAGATGATTCCATAACCATGTTAGCTGGAGCTCAATCCAAAAATGGTAGAATTGATATCATGAAAAAAAGTACAACCACTCAGCCTCTATCAGTTTCCGTCACCAGTGCTATTCTCACTTCCGATTCTTCACAGAAGACAGTTGAAACATGTGAGTACAAAATTGAGTACAGTAATGAGTAATGAGTACAAAATTAAGCAGCTTTTAGAGGTTTTAATGATCTTCTCTTTGCTAAAGTTTTGGTATTATACATATTGCACCAGAATCAGGATTGAGTATGAGGAAACTAGCAGAGAAGTTATCCAAAATTGGTAGAGATAAATAGGAAGATTTTTTCGTTGCTATTGGAAATCTATTGATGCTTTATTCACATGGCTGGTTTTTACAATCTATCCTTCCGATCATTCACCCATGAAATTGTGGTTGAGAAAAACATTTTGTCTTTTTGAACCTAGAGAAGGGTGCAAAAGAGTATGGGTCGAATGTTATTCCAAGGAATGTGTGGGAGAAAAGATTTTAAATTGAATCAAGCAAACATACATGAAAGCTCAATAATAGGAAATAATTTTCACAGAGAAATTACAGAAACTTCCCTCCAAAACAGGAAAAAAATTGTGGAAAGATCCCGCACAGATATTCGAGTTATATGTTGCCTATTACTAAGAGACAGCTGATCTGGAAACTCGATGTTTATGCTTCATTTCCTGAGATTTCATGACGTCGAGATATTAGCACTTGCATCCCAGGCATTGTTTGATGTAAGCAGCTGTAAGCTGTAAGTAGAGACCAAAGTCTCTTCATGAGAAAATTATCGAGCATCAGAACGCGGAAAAGTTGGTCAAAGTGGATGGTTTCAACCATTGGGGCAAAGAAATGTATGAGAGGGATTAACATCTCGCTTTCACCAAAGAATCATGAGATACCATTCAGAGTCAATTCTATTTTATTTGTGGCCACCATTTGGACCAATCACCATAACAATCTTCACCTGATTGAAGGAAATTTTCCTTACTAATGGAGGCCTTATTTACAGCACCCAAAGAACCAAATATGGAGGCTCCTAGCCAAGAGGCATAGTTTTCTTTACACAATAATTTATGAAAAAGGAATTTATCTAAGGTGCCCAATTTTGAATAACGATTATCTGTAGACTTAAGATGATCAAGTTCCATTTTCAATCGATGTTTGAAGCCAGGTAGCATAGATGTTCCTCCAATAATCACTATATTCGAAGCAAGAGCTTTACGGGTATCAATTGGACAATTGAGTAAAAGTTCTAGTACCATACTAGCAATTGTTTGCTCTCCTTCATAATGCTCGAAAAGAATTTCAGCAACACTTTCTCTCAGAGCACCGGGAATTGTTATATCTCTGACACCATCTAAATGAAACTTGACATCAGGTGGACACCCACTTGGTTCTGGTCCAACTGAACTCTTAAAAGCAGCCATCATTTGTCCTCTCTCAAAAGGAGCCACAAAACATGTTTTCACTTTAATGTTTTCGATCACATTTTGACTTAAATTATCAGATTCATTGAATTCACGCTCAACAGGACCAATCTTTATTTTTGCTTTTCTCTGAAAAAGTTCTTCTCTAATACGCTTATTGATTGCTTCACCACCAAGTCGAGCGTATTTAACCGAACTAAGCAGCGTTTCACCATCAACTATCGGTATGACAAGTGTTTCTGTGTAACCAGAATCGATCACTATACCGGTGGACAGGAGACAAGGAACCAGTGACATAAGATGTGATGGAACAAAAACTAGTGATGGGACTTCAAGATGATTGAAAAAAATATCAACCAAAACTTTTTTTATCTTACTGTTCAAAAACAGAGGCTCAACCAGCACAACTCTCCGTTCTTTTGAGTTGATACCCAAAAATTGGAAATAAAGGCTCTGTATAAATAATTTAAGCTTATTTGTCAGCTCATCATCATCCAATGTGTCACCTTGCTGTTGATCACCACAATCTCGCTGATCAACCAAAAGATTCACCTCTTTACCAAGTTTATCGGAATAAAATTTTGTCCTCACAATTGCTCTCGGAGCAGGATCATGAACAAAACCAATCCTGGTAAACTGATTGCCCAACTCAATCACAACACAATTCTTATCGGACATCATCATGATACCCTTTTAAAATTATCACACACAATTATCATTCAAAAATTAATTGTCCACCCATCAAAACCATCCTCCAAAAACATGTGTCTGTACTTAATTGAATAAACATTCAAAGTTTGTTTTGATTATTAGTTACATTACCTGTCCACCAGGTGTTCACGTGTGATGAAAATTTTTGATTATTTTGTTTTGATTGGAAAAAGTGAAAATTTTATCAAAGTTCATTGTGTGTATGTGTGTGTAAATAGATTGATTACTGATCATAATCAAATGTTGCTTGTTACTGATAAATTAAATAATATATATCGATTAAGTGTATAGATGTAATATGTGCCTGTAGGTTAGATGAAGATAGTCATGAATGAAGATGATAGAAAGGTAAGCAAAATTTGGTGTTGAATCGAATCTTATTGTTGCCAAAATTGGCTATTATTTTTGATTCGCTTTTTGGGGCATTTTATTGATATAATTTTCTCATTTTTACAGATTATTGAACAGTTGTGGTCATTTTCAAGTGATCGAAGAGAATCTATTTTCAAAGAATTTCTGAATCAAGCTTTCAGATTGCATGCTGATCAATTTATTGATTTCACTGGAGATGGATATCCGACCAGTTGTTTTTGGGAGCAAAAAATTGAACTTGAGTCACTTGGAAAACCTTCTCTCATCGCAGATGAATCTCTCTCATCAATCTCGTCATCTAGTAATGAGGACTTGTTCGCACCACCATGTTCACCGTTGCACGATGACATAACCAATTCACCCTTTCCCAATTTTGATGAGTCTGATCAAGCATCGATTGCCTCATCATTAGTTCACAAAAATCTTCAATCACAAGACGTGGTGAGGAATCACCAGGAATCATCGCAGAGTTTGCAGGAAGAAGACATTGATCAGGTGAACGAGAGTGGGGAAGAAGTTTGCGAAGAAGCATCTCCATCTGACAGTGGCCGATCTGAAGCTTGGAACGAAATCGAATCGCTTCTTAAGAAGAATGAAATATCATCATCAGATCCTCTTGGTAGGTCAGAAGATGATGATAATTCTCCTCAAATCTTAGAAACTTCACCTGATAATAGTGATCTCAATCAAGATTCTCTTTCAACGATAATCGAAGCATCTGAATCAATCCCAGAGGAAAGCATTCCTTTTCTTGACCCAATTTCAGCAACTACTGAGGTGGTACCAGACAAAGATGATGAGAATCCTGAAGAAAACTCTCTGGATAATGTAACCGATTCTCAAAAAACTGATGCATGCTCCTTGTCTCAAATTTCTGAGCTATCGTTCCCTGATATTGATGGATTGTATGCATCTCAACCGCCTGTTCTCGTTCCAAACAAAGATATTCCAGGTCATGTCCCAAGTGAAGATATCGAAGACAAAGTCTCGAGCAATGAACCAAGTACTGATTTGATTGGTATAGGAAATTCAAAAACAGTCATTGAATATGTTCGAAACCCGATTGAGGAAGTTAAGAGTTCCGTGACCTGTGAATCTCAGGAGCCCGAAATCAGTAGGAAGTCTAAACAATCTTCTAAACCGAAAAAATCAGATGTTCCTCCAAAAAAAGTGAAAAATTCATTGACTAGTGAACCATCATCTGATCCTCCGACAAGAGCTCGTTCTCAAAGGGGTGAGGTACCTTTTGACACTTCTGAGCCAAGAGCAACTAACAAACAACCAAGGAAGAGATCAGATGACCATGAAAGCCCTGATGAAGATGATGATGCTTGTGATGTTAGTTTATGGGAAGCGTTTGATGATATTGAAACTTATGAGGGTTTTTCTCAAAGTCGGAAAAGAGTCAAGAAAAATTCTCCTATTGAACGTTCCCGGAAGAAGAAAACATTTGAGGAAAAATTTTTTGAGAAATATCCAGATGCCAAATGTCAAATTTACAAACATGAAGCCAAAATTCATGTTCTAAGAAGTCAACTATGGATGTTAGAATCAGATGATCCAGCCTCTATAATCGATGAAACTTACACTGCCATGCATAACAATATGTTTCGAGATGTTGTCCGAGAAAGTGCTCTCCATGCTCATCGTGAATCATTTGCATTCAATTCCTTGCCACCGCTCGATGATGATGATGATATTATGGAAATTCCTGTCATGATGCGCTCGAATATAAATGTGAATCGGAATCGTATTCTCTCTGACTCAGAACCTGATAACTCAGATAACGAGATCAATCATGACGATGATCAACCATCAACTTCAACTGGACGAAAACGATCCAAACGTGTTCGAATGTCAACATCAAATCGAGCAAAGAAGCCTCGAAGAGTTTCTGATGATGACTCTGATGATAAAACCGATGATGAACCTTGGAATTTACCTCAATACTCAGGAGGTGATGATGATGATGATGATGATGGGATAGAAGAGGTTGAAAAAGTAAGAAAAATTAGAGAGAAAAATACCAACACAAACATATCCACGAATACGAATACAAACACGAACACAACCATGAGCAAAAAAACGAACACTCACACAAACTCACTTACGAACATAGACACAAGCTCTGAGCCTCGCTTTAGACGAAAAAGGTCTTTTGATAGCGGAAGGGAGCAGAGTTCATCATTGAACTTCACAAAACGATATGCCTCTAAATTTTCAATCAGAGAACGACAGTTGAAACGAATATCATCTATGGTAAGTAGAATTTGATCTAATTATGCAATCGTAAATATCTCCTTTGAAATATCGAATTTTTTCTCTCAGAATAATGGAATTCGTGGCTCAACAGACGATGAAATAGCTATCAATTCTGACAATCAAGGAGTAGAAAATATACCACCTGGTTCGAATATGCCTCAATATTTACCTATTTCTGTCACAAGTCCTCTGAAGAGAGGTAGAAAAAATATACGCGATCTCAAAGATGATGATGAAATCACAAAGGCAAGTCGACGAGCAAATGAAAGAGAAAAGAAAAGATTGCAGAGGGTTATGAGAATCAATAAGCTGCTCGAAAAATGTCCAGCTACCAAAGATGAGAAGCGTTTAATTCTTGATGTCGATCCTAAAACACACGAACCTCGTGTTGAAGTCCATCCTGAGCTAGTCAAACATCTCAAAGATCATCAATTCGAGGGAATTCAATTCATGTACACCAATACAATTGAAAACGTTGATCTATTGAAAGAAGATCACGAGGGTACTGGCTGTATAATTGCTCACTGCATGGGTCTCGGAAAGACTTTACAAGTTATCGCCTATGTACACACCATCCTGAATCATCCATTGTTGAGAAATGAGTTTCGAAAGATAATGATTGCAGCACCAGTCAACACTTTGAAAAATTGGTATGATGAGTTCAGAAAATGGCTACCCAATCCTGATGCGTTGAACATTTATCAGATGGCTGACCTAAAGGACAACTTAAATCGAGCCAAAATGCTTGGAAGATGGTATGATCAAGGTGGAGTTCTGATCATCGGTCTCCAAGGTTTCACCAGCCTTTCAAAATTTTTCAATTACAAGACTACAAATACTCCATCAGCGTTTAAGAACATAGAGGTTGCCTTCATCAATCCAGGACCCGACATATTGATAATAGATGAAGGGCATCTCCTGAAGAACGACAAGAGTAAAAATTTTCAGGCTTTCTGTAAAGTACCAACTGAGCGAAAAATCATTCTCACTGGAACTCCTCTACAGAACAATTTGGAAGAATACTACACCATGATAGATCTGATCAAACCTCGACTTTTAGGAACCAAGAAAGAGTTTGCCAATCGTTTCAAAAACCCCATAGAGAACGGTCAGCATGCTGACTCTACTCGTGAAGACATCTTGACGATGAAGAGACGTTGTATTGTTCTGGATAGGCTTTTGACTGGTTCTGTTCAGAGGTTTGATTATGAAGTGCTCAAACCTTATCTGGAGCCAAAATACGAATACTCGATTTTCGTTCAGGCAACAGACTTAGTGATTGAACTATACAACTATTATCTTGATAATGTCACGTCCAGAGGATATCGGGGTCTCTTAGGTGACTCTATTCTTCTTCGTCTCATCTGTAATCATCCAGCTATATTACCTATCAGAAGTGAAAAAGAGGCTAAATTTGCTGCTTTGAGAGCCAGGAAAAACATGCAAAAAAGTGGACGCACCAAAGAATCAACGAATCAAGAATGTGACCTTTCTGAAGAGCCTGATGAGGATCAAATCATAGTGATAAGAAAAGATCTCGTTGATGAATCTAATCAGACCATCCCAAACACAGCCAGTGGATCAGACGGGTCTGCTCAACCAGCGGATAAATCGATTGATGATAATTCAGCTGAATGGTTCCGTAAATTCATGAAAGATGGAGAAAGTTTCCGGAAGATCGAATTGAGTGCCAAATTTGTTTGTTTCTTCTTCATTTTAGAGCAATGTGTCATCAAAAATGAGAAATTAATTGTTGTCAGCCAGTGTTTAGAGACGCTGGATCTGATCGAAGAGTTCTTAGCTTCCCACAAAAAGATTCGAAGTTCTCCAACCCAAGCAAGAGAGATAGAGTGGATAAAGGATAGAAGCTACTTCCGCATCGATGGAAGTGTTCCACCCGATAGGCGAAAGCTCTACATTGATACTTTCAACAATCCTAACAATCGAGAAGCAAAAATGTTCCTATTGGCAGTGAAAGCAGGAGGACTAGGTGTCAATTTGATTGGTGCCAATAGAGCCATTATTTTTGATACACACTGGAATCCGATGATTGATATGCAAGCAATATTCCGGATCTATCGTCTCGGACAAACCAGACCAGCATACATTTATCGCTTGATAACCAAAGATACTTTGGAAGAAAAAATCTACTTCAAGCAAATCCTCAAAACTGGCTTATCAATGCGTGTGGTAGACAAGACCAACATCCAGAATTCAGTTAGAAAAGCAGATGTTGAAGAATATTACTCAATAAGACCTCAAAAAAGTAGTGAGAGTAGCCAGCTTCCTACAGTTCCAAAGGATGATCTACTGGGTGATTTGATTCTGGCTCATAAGGATTGTATTGTTGAATATCGAGAACAAGATTCTCTTCTTCAGAAGAAGCCCGAAGAAGATCTTGATGAACAACAGCGTCAGCAGGCTTGGGAAGATTATGAAAGGGAACGAGATGAAGAGAAACGACGAAGTGAACTCGCAGTGCAAGAAGCCAAGAGAATTGCTGACTTGGAGAAAAAACTCATGGAGGATGAATCTAGAGCAAATCCTAGCGGAGTTCAACAGGCAAATAGCGAGACTGATTCTGCGGAAGAAAGTCCTACTGGAGCAATCCAGCAACCATCAGTGTCCACAAACACTGTTACCACAACTTCCAACTCCCTGCAGAACCTTCCTGCACCACGTAAGTACAGAATTGACATTCAAGTTCTTCAACGTTTGTTGTCCTCTACCCATGATTCTCTCCATCTCCTCTCTGTTTCTCCAACTAAACTGAATTGTTATTTTTCAGAACCTCAAATTTCTAGTCATGAGAGTAACGGAAACATCCCACCTGCAAACAGAATTGTTCCTCAAATATATTGTGGAAACACGGGAAGTGTGTCGACGAATAGTTCCACACCTGCTCAAGCATCAACTCCATCCACCTCAATGGGTACTACAGCAGAACAGTCTAGTGTACACAAGAAAAGCAGGACCAAGAAAAATTTGACTCCAGTAAAGCCGACATCCTCTGTGTTTGCTGAGAACGAAGCTCTCCTCAATGCTTTTCCAACCAGAAAAACTTATTCTTTTGAAGATCCATCTCGCCAAAGGGCTCATGTTCCTCCTAATCTAAATGGCACTGCCAATATGAGAATGGCATCCAAATCTTCTACATCTATCAATTCAGCCAACGAAAATCCTTATCGACCTGTTCGACCCATCCAACCTATCCGACCACCTGTTCGAATTAGTCAGCCTAAACAGCCAACAATATTGCAGAAGACGAGAGACGGCCACCTTCAAGTGACATCTCATCCATATCCAGCCCACACTACTTCAATATCTTCAATGCCACAACAATATGGGAACTTGCAACAAAATGTTGTTAACTATTCTCGCTCTCAG
The DNA here is from genome assembly GCA_003956705.1 of Brevipalpus yothersi. Taxonomy (NCBI): domain Eukaryota; kingdom Metazoa; phylum Arthropoda; class Arachnida; order Trombidiformes; family Tenuipalpidae; genus Brevipalpus; species Brevipalpus yothersi. The sequence continues at coordinate 76,021 of QZCP01000098.1, forward strand.
TATCGAATGGATAGTAATATGAATGGTCAAGTATATGCACAAGGAAGAGTTGAACAATCACAAGTCACGAATGTTATACCTCAACGAAATGATATTTCTCCTGTGGTTGATAGTGAAATCGGAGATCTGATAAACAGATACCTTGGTGATGCAAATTTGGAGGATTTGACTTCACTGGTTCAAGAAGCTTTCGATTCGACTGCAACCAGGTCAGATAAAAGAGTTGTGTCAAGAGAGAACCAATCTCTAACTTCATCTGTAGGGTCGAGTCCTTCTAGCACGATGCGTCTTTACAATTCCACATCATCCAATTCGGTACCAAAGGTGAATGGTCAACAAAATTCTGGTCTTTCAAATCCACCAATGAATCCACCTGCATCAACATTCCCTGCTTTTCCATCGAACGTTCAGCAACATCCTCCTCCCTCTCCAGTTACAGAATCTCAGCCAACTCATCGTCCAAATCATAAAATCTCGGTCTTCTCGAATGAAAAGTCCTCAATCATAAATGATGAAGATTTGTCCAATGGTCTTCTTCAAGGTCTCTCACTTGTAGATTGTTCTCTCTTTCAGCTATGTGAAAAGCTAATCGACTCTAATATGAGATCAAGAGCTGTAGATCAAGAAGCCATTCTGAAAACCATTCAAGATTGTCTTGAAGATTTTATTGACACCGTTAGGCATAGAAAATTTCAGGCCAGCATTTCTAACACAATTGTTAACCTTAAACTAGCAAGCTCTTGTGACAAAATTCTAAGGCATTTAGATGAAGAGTTACCGGAAGCTAAAATCTCAGATCCAACCACAGGTGCTCCTTTTGTTCTCGATCGAGATATAACCAGAGGAGCTCTCAACATAATTGCTCTTCGACTTGTTATCGATTGAGCATCAACGTATCGTTTGTAATTAAGCTCTTTTGTATCGTATAGAAAGTAAATAATTTTGTATATATTTGTAATTTATACCTACTACCGTGATTCATGCATAGATGTTGAATGTTTTAGAATAAAATCATTTCAAATGTTTTATATTGTGAGAATCAATAATGAGTCATTTTTCTAGTGGAAAAAATTCTGATTTCCGCTTCGATCTCCTATGAGTGACCAGAATTGATAGATAATTCAGTCTTGAGAACACGCAAAATTTAATAAACTTTCAAATTGAAGGTTTAATTTTTCGACCAAGAACTAATATGCATAATTCGATGGATGAAAAATGAAACATCTGATCCCATGATCTGATGAATTCATGATGAAATATATTCTTCAAGTTTGATGTAAAAATAGATGGCATTTATGTCTCTTTCAGGTGATTCTGATTGAATTTTTTTAGTACAAAACACTAGAAATTTTTGTATCACAATTTGAAGGTTGAATTGATGATATTTCGTTAAATAAATTGTAAGGATCGATTATTCCATCATTTTCCATGTAATCTAATTTAAGTTTTGATTTTGTGATCAATTGATATGCCTGGTGCCAGTAAGCGAGAGGAGTTAAGACAAGAGCTGCTGGCAATCCATCGAAAGCGTTCTGCTCTTGAGAAAGAGATTTTGGCATTCCATGAGGTACTCAAATCGGTATGTTACATGATGTTTTTGAAAATAATATATATTGTCTCCTCGATACTGTGACGATCAATTGATTGTGATTTGCGTTCCCACAGCAAAATGTTGGATTAACAGATTCGCTGGTAGATGAGAATGATTTTCCTCGAGAGGATCTGAATCTCTATCAAATTCGTACAGCAAGGAACAAAATAATCTGTAAGTTTGTCCATTTGGATTATGTATTTTCCGTTTCTGGGAAGGAAGATGCTCACAGCATATTTGAGATCGAAATTCTAAGTTCATCATGATCTCAGCATTGCTCACCTTTATTCGTGATATAAATATGTTCATTCATGAGCAATTACCTTGAGCTCCCGCCCAAACATAATTTTATCACATCTCGAACCTTTTTCCCATCTAATTTGCTTTCCTCACTTGAGCGCTCAGAATTTCAACAATTTCTGCACCTGTTGTCTACCTACTGGAAGATTATAATGTTGTACTTCGATGTTCTTTTTGATTCTTGGTTAATTTTTTCTCAGTCTTTAAGGAAAATTTCAGCCTAATAGTTGGACGAGCTGTTGATTGAACCCTTTCTCTCCTCCACAGGTCTCACGAATGATTGTCGATCGTTAACGTTGGAAATGGAGAGGAAAATGCATGAATTACATTCTATCGATAGAGAAGCTCAGGAGAACTCGTCAGCCAAAACTCAGCCATTTCCAAGTTCTAAGCAACAATAATTTATAATTGAGCTTGATCATTTGATATTTTCCACAAAATTTTCATTGACATGATTCATAAAATTGGCAATTGAAAAAATGATTTCAGACCTTGACATATTTGTCTGGAAGAGTTTTAGTACTCGAACTCCCAAAAGAAATAGTGGGAAAGAATGTCAATGCGTGAGAAAAATCAAATTGTGAAAAAGAGAAAGAGAGAAAGAAAGAGAGGAACCCAAGATGGTCATTCAGAAACAACTCGAAGAAAATATTGAATATTGAATATTTGCTTGTGAAGGAAACAAATCAGCCTTACAATATTAAGCAGACCTTTGTGAGTGGCTCAAGTGCTCAAATTTTTTTGCACATCTCGTTTGAATTTGATCCGAATTCTTCGCTAAAAATTGACTTATGGACATCATTCCACTCTAACGAATCAGTGGAGAATAGTTCTCTCATTATGATTGCACGTAACATCCAGTCTGGTTGAACGCCATATTAACCAAGTTCACTTCTCATAGCTATCCATAATTCTAGGAAATTTAACAATCAAACGATTTGTGATGCATACTTCATCTTTGTGCATATCTCAAAAGTTTTTGAGCTCAAAACTCTACTTTAAATCTCTCTTATCTTTTTGAGAGAGAAAATTGGCATTTTTTAATGGAGAAAGAAGTACTCACGAAGAGTGTTTCAAAATTGTTCCTATTTAAATAGCATTAGTCTTGAGCGATCTTATCGGTTTGATCCCTCAATGACCATGACGATGGCTCAACAAGTATAGCTCAATATGATACTCGAAAACAGCTACCGGTAGTTGTGTCTTGGAAACTGATTGCTCAGAACAATTTGCTCTCCTCTTCGTAACTTGTGAGAGGAACGAAAATTTCATTTTCAACACTTCCACCAAAAGATCATGGAAATAAGTTGAAATTTTCCCACCGTTTTTCTTCTCAACCATTATTTGCCATAATAAGCTTATGCAAGTTCAAGAGTTTTCTTTCTAATGCATTTTGGTGTTTTCCAAGTTGAATGAATTTCAATTCGAATGAAAGCAAGAAGCAAGATTCTTACATACAATATACTTGGCAATCAAGCGATAAGCTCTGAGCCACATACACAAAAGTTTTCCCTTACCAATAGAGTTATCTAATAGGACCACATAAGCAATCCTGGTAGGAACCATGTAAGACCCTGTAAGACCCGGTCCTAATAGCCAAAAAATTTTTTTTGGCTTCTTTGGTGACCTCACTTGGTAGCCGCCATATTTGATCCTCCTTTCTTTCCCCTCTCTTCCCTCTCTCTCTCTCTCTCTCTCTCTCTCTCTCTCTCTCTCTCTCTTCCTCTTTCCCTTTCTCTTTCTCTTTGACTTCGCCCCTCTCTCTTCCTCTCTCTCTCTTTCTTCCATCTTTTGCCTATCTTCTTTGTTTAATGATAATGATGATTATTGTTATCAAGTCACTCTTTGGGTTTAAATGATGAATAATGTTTAACTTGACAATTAATCAATATCAAGTCTTTCCTTATAACTACTGTACTATCATCATTTGACTGTATTTTCTCAATGGATCCACATCATATGTCACACAATCAATGTTTCTCTCTTCTGTACACTTTGCCTTCAATTCAGTTGTAGTAGAAAGCTTTAAAATATGATGTGGAATGTGGTTGAGGAAAGTAATTGAACACTTGTACTACATGTATTAACCGGATAGTAGTATGGATATTGGAGATCAGTGTTTAATCGTTCGATTATGATGATGTGTTTGTATATGTAGTATGAATGACCATGAGTTGTGTGTGAATGTATGTTTATTTGGGTAAATGGTGATGGTGATACAATGTTTAAATGGTGATCATCGAATCCCGGGTGGCTACTATTAACATCAACATGGAAAGTGTTAACAGTGGATCTGGTAGAATAGTGTATCAAGATTGTGGTGATTTTACTCTCTTTGATCCGGAATGGAAAGCTCGAGAAGAAGTTGATCTGTTGGAAGCTGTTGAATTGTACAATTATGGCAATTGGGGTGATATTGCGGAATTTATACCCAACAAATCGGTTGATCAAATAAAGCAACACTTTGTGGATCATTATGTGCGTGGCTGTTTGGGTCGAGTGGTATGGGAAACGGTTAAAAACAAAGGCAATACCATTCATGATCATACATCAACCGAAGGTTCCCTATCACCAACACTAGTCCAACCGTTGCCTGTGATAAATGAATTGGCTCCAAATCATCAGCAACAATTGGGCTATATGCCCAATCGAGATGATTTTGAACGAGAATATGATAATGAAGTTGAATCATTGGTAGCAACATTGTCCATGAATGTTAAGGAAGAAGATGATTTGGATCGTGATATGAAATTGGCCTATATTGACATTTATAATCGACGATTATTGGAGCGGTCTAGACGTAAAGAAATTGTTCGTGATTATGAATTGATCAAGCAATTTTATAAGAGCTTACAGGAAGAGGAGGAAAATAACATATCCGCCTCCGATAATGATCACCACCGACCAGATGGTACTATGCATTCCGAGATTATTAAGACAGAGTATGGTAACAAAATAGATATATCACCGTCTTCCAAACTCAACGCTTCCAAGCGTAACAGTAACAGTTCTAGCAAGAGTAATTCGCCCAATGTAAAATCCACTACCGATAAAGATGCCAAGTTAAGAGAAACAATGAAAATATTCACACAATTTCTCAGCCGATCTCAAATGGAAGAAGTATTATATAATCTTCCCCGAGAACGCGATCTGATCTCACGTACCAGAGAGCTGATACGATTAAGGCGTAATGGTTTCCGAAAGCTATCCGATGTAAGCCGAGATAAAAGAAAAGAGAATAAAAAATATGAGGTATGTTTACTCTATGAACTGACTAGGTAGGCCACTATTTACTATAGGTCTACTTATTAAGGCAAATTTGTTGAAGATGAAATCAGTCATTAAATATCGTTCAGTTTCCAGGGGAGCACAGGAAATACTGGCTTCGGTCCCAAGTCAATGGCACATGTGACGAAATTGCACGAGATGGACTCTGTGATAGGGAAAAATTCGCTCAACAAAAGCAGCTCGAGCAACAAGACCGCCAGTCCAGTAGGAATCAACTCAAAAAACTCAAGAACAATCATCAGCTCGGCCCATTCCGGTCGAAAAGAAGGAAAAGAACATCTACGTCAAGGTGAATCGAAAATGACTTCTGGTCTGGATTTTAATTTCACTTCTAGCAGTAAAGCTAAGACTGCCGTGCATTCGGCTTCCAAACTATTATCGATTCGCGAGAAGAAATTGTGTTCCTCGCTAAATCTAACGCATAGGCAATATATTCAATTGAAAACGCTTATTATCAAGGTAATTTGCCTCCCACAACTTTGACTAGGAGAATGATTCTCATCAAAAAGTCCAATCTTTTTCTAGGAGCATCTGAGAGAAGTTGGTAAAAGCAAATCCGCTCTGGAGAACGTCGATAAGAATGTTCGTCGGAAGCTGGTCAACTTTATCGCTCAAAATGGTTGGATCCCTTCCAAAAGACAGTGATTGTTTGCTTAAGTTAGCTCAAAAAAGTTGCCTTGAATGTTTCTTAGAAAAACAATCAATTGGGGATCACTTGTGCGATAGTTTTTCTGAATTTCTAGTCTTCTCAATCATTCATTTGCATCCTTTGATGAAAAAAACAGAAAGATCTCTATCGTCAAAGTTCTTGTATACCTGAGATATTTATGAATCTACTCATTATAATGTCCAATCCATTTTGAAATGAGTTTTGGATATCGCAATAAATGTTGCATCACAAGATGAACTTAAAAAAATGATTTCCTCATCTTTTTGCCAAACATAATGTAATTTATCAACAGCAATTGGGACAATCTTAACATCTCACACAGAAACTACTACTATTTGAAGGTTTCCAAACCATGCGTCAGGATTATTAGAGAGACATGGTGATTTGCTTTTTTTTGTTGAAGCAGAAACTCTTGTGGGTTAATCGGAAGTACTTTCCTCTGATTCTTCAAATCTATGGTCATAATAACAAGAGTAATGTTCAATCAATTGTTGAGACAAGTTCGGTTCATGAACTTTTGTGTGAGATGGAATATTGATTCAACACGAAACAGAAATATCTGAAAGTTCTTCTGATTGTGCGAAAGTAGATGCTTCCAATTTAACTGTTTCGAGATTCACGAAGTTCATCATGATCTCAACAGCAGTCACCCTTATTCATGATATAAATATGTTCATTCAAGGATGATCACCTTGAGCTCCCACCCAAAGAAAATTTTTCATCACTTTTGGAACCTTTCTCGTCTACTACACTTTTCTGACTCAAGCACTTTGATAAATCAACTGGTTCTAGCACCTGTTGTCTACCTACAGAAAGATGAGGGTGATGTGACGATGTACCTCGATGATTTAGTTGATTCTCTCCTATTTTATCATATAAATATATAAATATAGGGAGAGATACAGCATTTCATGATCTTTGGTTAAGTACAATGATTCGAGTAGCAGTGAGTCAAATTTTTGTCTTACTTTCAGGTCAGAGAAATGATTATCGATCAAGTGGATGACTGGAAACGAAAAGGAAGATGTATGAATTATACCAAATCAGCAGAGAGGGTCAGGAAAACTCATCAAATAAGGCTCAACCCTTCTTAAAGTTTCGAACAATAGTGATTTACAATTGAGCTTGATCATTTAATATTTTTCAAAAATTTTCGTTGATATGATTCATAAAATTGGCGATTGAAAAAAAAATGATTTTGAACCTTGACATATTTGTCTTAAAAAGATTGCAACTAATGATAATATTCAAATCTCGCCATTAATGGACCCAAGTTCGTTCTGTTGTTTTTGTCAAGTCTATAACTTGGAAGAAGTAAGATGAGAAAGGATGAGTAGCTAGACGATATTGAGAGAGTGAACTCTAAAGGGGTTTATCACAGATTTCTCGCTAACAAGACTCAACATACTGGTAATAAAAAGAGATGAAAAAAGATCAGAGTTATTGGTAAGAAGAGGTAATTTACTCCTTGAAATGAGATCGAGCTTCAATAGCTGCTCTTCTCCTTGGACGGGAAGTTTCATTAAGAATATTCAATTTCTGAACACGATCTTTGTTCTTGCCACTCCTTTGAGTTGCAGTCGGATAATAATCTCGTGAATCATTTAAACAGAAAGAACTTGAGCTTCTGGATTGTGCAAATCTGCTGGCAGAAGAATCAGCATGAATTTCATCGAGACGAGTACATGATGCATGTTTATCGCTCATCATTGGCTCATCACTATTATGGCTTTCATCACTGCTAGAAGAAATATCTAGCTCTTCGAAAGCGAATCCATCAGAAGCTGAATCTTTGACATCCTCAATTTGCTCGGTAATTTTGTGTAGCCCACTAGTGGATGCAGCTGGTGGCAATTGAGGATTTTGTCTGGATAGCAAGTGTTGATATCCAGCACCAATAGCTCTTGATGATGATATGATTGATGGAAGAAAAGTGCTGGCAAAAGATTCCTCCATATTGGGTGAGTTCTCGGGGGTTGTCTTATTGGTCAGACCCGCGAATACCTGGAAGCAATGGAGAGAAAAAAAAGTTGCATTGAGCAAATGAGAACCAGTTTGGCACAAGATAGTGATGATCGATGACTAGTGGATTTTCTTCTCTCATTCATTTCCACGAATCATCGAGCAAAATATATAGTGTATCAAATGGATGAGTGTGGCAAAAAGTGCAAAATAAGCGAAAAAATAACTATTGATGCTTTAAATAGTGTTTGCATGCCAAGAGTAAACAATACTTGGTTATCAACAGATACAAGATGAGGGTGAAATGAAAACACACACACTTACCAATCGAGCCACAACAACTAGTATGGCATTTATGGTCTCTGAAAATTTAACCACAGCTATTTTGAGACTCTCAAAACCAAGGCATGTCGCTTGCTCGATGTAAGAATCGATAATCTGTATAGATTGATGAAAGTAGATGATGGGAAATTAGAAATCAAAAATTCGAATGAATATGCATGAAATATGGTATAAAAACTCACGATTTCTCTTTTATCAAGTTCGGGATGAATGATTGCTTTGTACAAAATTTTTGCTCCATTGCCATATGATGACAATAGCCATAAAATGAATAAAATTTTCACTTCAAAGTAAAATGGGAACCAAAAAGATAGGAATATATCAGCGATAAACTCGGCTGCACTGAAAGCTCCATAGCAAACCCAATACATCATCCAGCGTGTCTAGATATATCAACACCAGAAAAAAAGAGAAAAATCAAGTAAGAATTTCAACAACAAGAAAGGATCAAATACAATCATTACGGAAGGTCAAATTATATTTCCGTTTCAACGACAAAATTGTACGCACAAAGTTGGTGTGAAAAGTGAGAATCAATGTTCAAAAAATTTATCTCAACGATCATCTTTCATCACAAAAAATAAATCAACGAAACATTAATTCCCTACTCACATATTGTTTAACATCTTTTCGCTTTATCGCTTTGTATGATGCATACGCTGGATATAGTGTACCAAAAACTAATTTATAATTAGTGTACAAATAACGAGATAGACAGCCAAAGGTAGCACAAATAATAATAAAAAAGAATGCAATTTTGGTGGTAGTTATGTAGCAAGCAACATTATACATTGTGTGTTGAGGTGTAGAGTAGAGATAAGAAGAATAATAAGAAGTTTTGAAAAATCTTTATTTCTTCTTATCAACATCAACACATACACACACAAACACAGACCACAATCTTCTCTCCTCTCTTCCGGGGTACGTCTTTGGGTTATGAACCCGGATTGAGGAAGATGAAGATGATGATGTCTATGGAACCCTTAACATCAGTGTGAAGACGACAGAGGAAGATAAAATATATACACACACACACAGCTTATCAAGCTTCAAGCCACTTGGAAAGTTGACAAGAAAAGAAAAAGTCACTCAGCTTCACTCTCTCTGTTAATGAGCTGTTGCTGTTGCTATTACACATAAAACGTTACTGAAGAATGTTTACAAAAAGTGTTCATCAAAAGAATTCCTTTTTTGTTTTCCAGCTGATACTAGTATACTAATTAGTCTTCGCTGTGGTCACTCATTTGATGTCACTAGTTTCTATGTAAACAATGCGTAGCAGTAGTACCGTCCTCTTAAGGAGCTTTTTTTGGTTTACTTTCAAAGCTCAATGCTTTAAGCAGCTTCAAGCTTGTCAGTTGAAGTTGATTCGTTTGAAGTGAAGAAGAAGAACTTTTCTTCTTCTCAAGAACGAGAACGTTTCGAGAGTTTAAAAATTTTCGTATCGTTCATTTTATTGATTATCAAATTGATTAATTGATTAATTGTGTACTCGCCTTTTGTTTTGTCAGTGATTGACTTTGTGTAAGGGTTTATGTGGTTATAACTGATGTTTATGGTGGCTTTCATCACTTGGATATGGATATTGATCCAAATAAAGTAAGGAGAGGAAGTGATATTGAAGTGTGTGAATGTTTGCCTTGAGTTTGATGTTCGTTGTTTTTTTCTCCTCTTGTTTTTGTGTTTAAGTTTTTGAATTTTGATTGCACAAATTGGTGTAATTTAACGTGCTTTGATATTATTCCTTCTCTTTCTCACTTTCTTACTTTCTCTCTCTCGTTCGATCAGATAGCTGACATACTCATTTCATTATCATCGAATCAAAGAAAATTGGTCATCAAAATGATAATTGATAAAATGCGGCAGTTATCAGATAAAAATAATAATAGTGATTATGCTGATTATGGCTTAATTGATTTCACAAGATATGGTTTACCAAAAAGATGTTTTTGGACTGAAAAAATTTGTCTCGAATCATACGAGGAATCTTCATCGCTACCTGTTGACGATTACTTACCCAGCTCATCAACTCCGATCGACCAATCGCCATCGGCAAGGATTGACCAATCACCATCACCACCAATCAATTACACATCGCCTCCACTAATTGATTACACATCACCCGTACCAATTGATTACTCATCATCCGCACCAATTGATCATACATCACCATCACCTACTGACCAATCACCATGTTTTCCACCTCCGATAACACCGGAAAGCCTAGATATGGATCATCCACTCCTAGAGCAAGAGGTTAAAATTCATACAATCATTCTTCCCGAAAATGTTCTCGGTATACCGGCAAGTAAGGCTGAAGAGAAACTCGGTCATTTGGATCGAGAATTGGTATACGATTTGGCAGCCAATGGGAAAGTTCACACTTTCACTAATTCTAATTTTGATCTCGAAGAAATGATAAAAACATATCTACACGATGAATTTTATAATGGTGATTCTGGACTAATATTTCCTCCTCCCATGATTCCGTTGAACAATTGTCCATTAGGAGAGGAAAATTTTCCTCCACTTTAATCCATCCATTTTATGTTAATTGTAAAGTAATGTTGCAAATCTTAAAGGCAGTAAGAAAATTTAATTTATTCCTGCTTACAAAACATTGATTTACTTTTTTCTTCTTTAGGACTAGCTCAATTTTCCTAGTTCAATTTTTCGGAATAATTCATTGGTTGCAAAAACAATGGAATCAATGATTCCAGCAACTGTAAATGTACCACCAACAATAGCACACACAGATGTTAAGAAAGTGTAGAAAGGTTTTCTTCTTCGTACATATTTAACCGTTATCGGTGTCAAATCATAACGAAACCAAATGGCTGGAATTACTGCACCAGAATGATGGAATGCTATGAAACTTTTATAAGCTGATGAGTACTGATAGGAATTCAATTTGATTGACGCATCTTCATAAACAGTTGGCACAAATTTCATGTGATACTCATGGGAAACAACGGCTGTAAAATGAAGATAAGAAAACTTATTGCAACATAACCAATCATACATATGATAATGTTATCAATACCACTACTCACCATTTGACATGGTCATATCTCGACCGGCTAGAGTGTTGAAGCCTCCTTCCAATTCTAAATGTCTCACATCATCACCAAATCTGAGTTCATTAATATAATGGCTCATATCTATATTTGTTGGTTGTGATGATGCGGAATGAGTGGATACATGAAAATTTCCGGGAACTTTATTCACAAAAAAATGACCCTCAAATCTGCAGCCTTTACCATCCTGGAGAGGAGTCTTTTTAGTATCTTGAACAAATCCAACCTGCAAAAATATCATCACAATTAGAATGGTTCTCAATTGCATTAACTACAATCTCAAGACGCGCCAATCAATTATTCTCATCAAATCTTATGTGATGAAAAGTTTACACATACCTCATGTCGACCCATATCATCTTGAATATCAAGACCAACATCTGATCATTCAAAGGTTCATTTGATATCAGAGTTCAGTACATCCACAAGAAGGTAAAAAATAAGAAGAGAAGGAAACGAAAAGAAAAGAGTTCAACTTTAGTGAGTTTAGTCTGATTTATTTTTCAACTAATGGCACATCAATTTTCGAATTCAAATCATGAACATTACTCACAAGAACAATTGAGCTTAGGAAGCGTGATATCCAATTGAACAGCAATTTTTTCGTCTACACTGTCCGCACTTTCAACGTAAAGTTCACTAACTCTACAATCATGAGAAGATGACAGTAGAGAAAAAGTAAGAGAAAAAAAGAAAGAGAAAGAGAAAGGAAGGAAGAGAAAGAGTATGAGAAAAAAAGGACCGTGAAAATTCCGTCGCACTTAGTGGACATGAAGTAGATTCTGTTGAATGATTTTTCTATTCTCCAACTTTACCATGCAGTAACAATAGATGAAATATCAGAGAATAGGAGTGTATACAGATGTACACTTTCTAAAGTCACGTTTGAACGGTGAACTTACAGCTCAATTGAAAGAAAAGCCATGAATTCGGCAATCAGCAGATAGGAAATAAATCCAATGCATATTAACGATATGATTGCCCCAGTAGCCGTAGGCTGAGTTAATCCTTTATCTATCTTACGATAGACATCTAATCTAGAGGGTGAAAGGAAGATGGGAAGAAGAAAAATCATTGAAAAGATGAAGAGGGGAGACTTTTAAATTCGTTTTTTTTCTTCCTTTCAAATTCTCAGAAAACTTTAAGATTGTCAATGGTCTTGGGTATTAACTCTCAAGATAATGGATATCTCAATCTTCGACGGATCAAGATTGCCAATGTGTATATCTGTGTCTGTATGTTTAAGGATTTTCATACATTGTCAATGACATTTAACCTCACAGATCAATGGTCAACACTGATTGATATGTTGATAATGGTATTGATAAGGGAAAGAAAGGACGTCAATCAACTTACTTTCGCCAATCAAATGAAAAAAGAAGAGTCATGATAAATTATGAGATTTCAAATTCCGTCTGGATTAATGAACACACACACAGATAGAAACACAGACACCAAAAGTGTGAATATTAATAATTAACACACATACAAACAGATGCTCAATAAATAATATTATAAATATATGTATATACTTTTATAATTTATACTGTATTTTTAAAATAATTCAATATTGACAGCTCATTTCATGAGTTTTACCGGGTGGACACTTTAAGATCCAAAATTACATACACAAAATTGTACATTAAAATTGGAAACAAAACATACACACGAACACATACAATCACTCCTAATCACAATATTATAGCTAATTAATGAGTGTACACAGTGTAGACATCATCTGGTAATTAATGTTACCAAAGGTAAGAAAGAATAAGGTACAATATAAAGTATTGATGGTCTTGATTGCGTTTTTAGTGTATGTGTTTGAGAGATGAGAAAGTGATTTCGTGGTGATGAAAAGGAAGAGAGAAAAAGAGAGAGAGAAAGAGAGAGATGAGAAAATGCGCAAGTGAGAAGAGAGAGAAGAGAGAGAAGAGAGAGAGAGATGTGAACAAAAAATGATGTGAATTGAAATCCACATCATGTTAACATTGATGATTATTTGGTGAGCATAAATTTTGCTCAAATTAGGCTGATATTTTGGATGAATTTGTTGAGAGAATTTTGGTGGCTGATCATTATGTGATGTATTCTTCTTGTATGCTGCATTTTGTTGCCATTTCGACTGTTGGAGGCTGGAAGGTTATCGTTCTTGACATCCGGCATGAGCCAATGTCCACGTTGGCAGATTAGGATAGAATAAAACGACTCGTTAATGTGACAAGTTCCATATTCCATCTATCAGGAGGAGAGAAAATAATTTTGGCAGCTGGTAAAACACAACAGGGAATGAGAGTGAGAGTGAGAGAGGAAAAGTTAATCAAGCGGATATCAAATTTCATTCGTTACAAGGGATTGAATGAGTGGAAAACTCGATAATTTTATTCGTTCATTCTGATTGCTAACAGAGAAAAGAAAAATTTTTGGATTGAATTCTTATTTTAGGAGCATTTTTCATTATTCACCTTGATCTACTTCGGTAGGATCTCTGGTTATTAAAATGTCATTAGGTGTTTTCTACTCTCTGGAATACATTTTCAAGCCCATAGAACGAATAGATATTCCAATTTTTGCAAATAGTTGAACAATGACATTGATCAATTGACTCTCCATGAGTTTTCTTAGATTGATATTCACTCAGATCCTATGATCACCTATGAATTTCACAAGAGAATTCTCTCATAAATTCTGTCCAAATTAATCGTATCAAGAAGTAAATTAGGACCGAACGATACAGCTCACAATATAATAATCTGGTAATACTCATCCAGATTTTTATGCATAAAGTAGTTTTCGAGACAAAATTATCCATGCACATAATGCACATACTCTATGAGCTTATGATCAGCTCATTTTTTGATTGATCATCACATAGATTACATTAAAAGTGTTCAAAAAATAATAAAAAAAAATTATCGTCCAAGAAAAAGTTTTTTTTCATCTCTCAACCGGCATACATGCGCGATGAAGTGATCATGAACAGATGAATTTCATCAGATCAACCTCATGTCATGATTGTTTATTATGTCTATTTTTTGATGTTTTGATGATCAAGTGGTGAAAATTTTTCTCAACAATAAGTCTAGCATGTGTAGTGAACTATTTTGATTATATTGTGTACATCTCAATAGCAGTGCTAAATATTTTGATCACTTTGTATGTCTAAATTTTGAATCGAGTGTCAATGATGTCGTCTTAAAGCTGTTGATGTTTGAAAAGCAAATATTTTCTTCATCATCTTCTGCTAACAATCATTTGGTAAGTTATGAGAGCTCATAATTTTCACTAATTCGTTTGGTTAACGAGCCAATATCACTCTATATCACCTGAAACATGTAATAGTAAGGGTCACATAAAGATTGAGTTATTGACCGTTTTTTGTTTACTTTTTTCTTACAGAAAAAAGCATTTGTTACTGATCTCATCTGAGTCAACAGTAATCACAATCATGATGGATCTGCCAAAGCCACCGGAAGATATTGAATTGAAAAATATAATCGACAAATTGGCTCAATTTGTTGCCCGTAATGGACCTGAATTTGAACAGATGACCAAACAGAAGCAGCGTGATAATCCAAATTTTTCTTTCCTTTTTGGTGGAGCTTATTTTAATTATTATCAATATCGAGTGACAACAGAGCAAGCTATTATTCGCCAAAAGCAACGTATGGACTCTCAAATGGGTAATAATAATCCAATGCCTGGATTTCCTCCATCACCAAATCTCCAATTTGGTGGTCCTTTGCCACCGAGCGTTCAATCATCCGGACCTAATCATGGTGGACCGATGGGACCTGGAAGCTCTCTTAATCTTAATCAACGACCGCCTAATGTTCACTTTGGTAATCATAATATGACACCTCCACCGCTCCCCAGTGGTTTGCAGCATCTTGATTCTAGTCAAAATATTTACAGTCAGCAAGTGCATGAAATTCAAGATTCCATACGAGAGAGTGAACAAAATTTAGCTGCTCAACATCAGATGCTGATGAAGCAACAGCAAATTGCCATAGATGAAACAATACGTAAAAGTGAGGAACAGAAAGTTAACCAAATGGCTCAAGAGTGTAACATCAATTTACATGAATTTGAAGCTATTCTGCAGCCTATTGCTGAATCTTGTACCAATGATTCAATTTCCATGGGTAAATCATGGATATTCTCAAAGTGCCAAGCACCCATGCAGTACGATGTTATAATGAGCTATATTCAATCGAAAATGTTGACTCCTGGTCTATCATTTGACTCCAAGCTTCATCTGCTCTATTTGATCAACGATCTACTCAATCATTGCTATCGAAAGCGAGAAGAGCAGTTACAGCGCGCCATTGAAAAGATAATCATTCCGATCTATTGTTATCCTTATGTGGAATCTGATGAAGAAAAACGTGGAAAACTCATCAAATTGCTCAGACTATGGGAATCACATCAATATTTTGATAAAAAATGCTTAGAACAATTACAAAATCCACAGACTGCACTAATGAATCATCAAACATCGTTGTGTAATGAATTTGCTCCTCTCCTTGCACCCATAACCTCTGGAACAGTGGCGAAATACAATCAATTGCAAAAGCAGCATCAAGAATTCACCGCTCATCAGTCAAACAAAATCCAACAGATTCAACAGCAACAGCAACAGTCACCTACTGTAGGTTTGAGTCATTCTCAGCAAGGTCCATCTCCTCATCAACAATTGCCTCATTCTCATTCTCAAGCACCTCAACCTCCTTTCATGCCTAATCAGCCCTTTGGTCATCAAGGATTACCTCCACCACCTCAACCTCCGATCCCACCAATGTTTCCACCGTTGATGCCACAGCGAAACTTAGGACCTTCCTCCAATCAATCCAATCCGAACACGTTGCCTCTCCACTTAGCGGCACCAAGCTCTCATCACGGACCACCACCACCATTCATTCCTCAAAATCAACCACTTGGCGAATCAAGTCCATCAATTAAACCAACATCGGTACCTAATCCACAATTTTTCAGCACAGTTCCCCCATCAACTCTCACAACTCAACCTCCTCCTCCTCTTCAATCACCTCAGAATCATCTACCTCTACTAGGTCCACATCAGACTCCAACAGTGCCTCCTCCAGCTCAGCTGCCATTCAAAGATAGTCAGCCTGATGTACCCTACTGGGAACTGCCTGCCGGCTTGATGGTGCCTTTGGTCAAATTGGAAGATTTCGAGTACAAGCCATTAGATCCAAGCAAAATAAGACTACCTCCACCCACTCCACCAAGTGAACGATTGCTCAAAGCGGTAGCAGCTTTTTTCGCTCCACCATCTCATGATAGGCCACGAAATGCAGAAGGATGGGAACAATTAGGATTGTATGAATTTTTTCGCGCTAAATCTCAAGCAAAAGATAAAAACGATGATCGTCGAAGTCGATCAGATCGTTCTCCTTCTTCTGAGAGCAATGATGGACATAGATCCTCACATCGTCATCACCGTGATCGTAGTTCCAGTTCCAATAAAAGGCATACTGGTCATCGTCGAAGTCGAAGTCGAAGTTCTAGCAGTGGTTCAAGAGGTGAATCTAGGTGAGTTTTCTTGCTGATTGCTAGTTTCTCATTTGCCTCCAGGTTGATGGCTCAGTTCATTCAACCAAAGCAAGATGAATTGGTGAGTGAAAATTGATGACAGAGGCCTTGTACGGTTTTTGCCGCCCTCAGGCTGTAAGATTTTCTCTTTCTCGTTTATGGAAAATTGAGAAACGTTAATTTCACTGAGGGTGTTCAGGTAAAAAGAAGGTTTAGGGAAATAATTGGTAATCACTAAAATGTTTAACTAGGTGGAATAGTAATTCATTTGAAAAACTTACCTCTCACAATCTAGTTCGGGTTCTGAGGCCTAAATGAATTCTTCTTGTATGAATCTGTCCAATTGGTTCACCTCCTGAGTGTCATTCTTTACGATGAATCGCTCAATCAATGCTCAAAGCGCTATCTTTGTTGAATACTCACACATTTTCTTGGATTTCATCGATGCCTATTTTTGTCTCAAACTCATCTGAGAACGTTCTATTCGAACAAGTTCTAAACATTGAAAATTTTTTGCCCCAACAGATCTCCTGAAAGATCTCGACGCCGTTCACGATCCAGATCAAGATCAAGATCGAAGAGTCCTCGACATAGACGTAGGTCTGGCAGTAGAAGTTCCTCGCCTGCAAGATCAGAGTAAGAATTTTTTATCATCAACAAGTGTTTTCGAAAGTTTCTAACCAATCTATCTTCTCTTCCAGATCATTCAAAAGTGACACCAGGAGATCTGATGAGTCAAGTAAGAGTAATCTACCAAAGAGAGCCAACTGGTCTGATCGAGCAGGTTTTGGATCTTCAGGACCAAGTTCTCAAGATTTATTGAAAGATTTTAATTCCAGAGATGACAACAGAGGACTCGGCAGTGTTAACGAAAATCCTAGCGATCCATTCGAAGCTTTTCGAAAAAACAAGGGACAAGCGTTCATGCATCGAGTGATGAAAGGCAGAGATGGTTGATTGCTTTAGAATTAAATTTAAAGAGATTAATCGAATTTTCTTATTCTTATTGGAAAACGAGAGAATTCCTCCATTAAAGATTTTTTGATGATTGATGGTTGGATTAATCTTCAATTATATTTGGGACAAAAATATGCAAACAAGATAGGATCGATTGTTCTAGAATCTTCCGGTCCATAGGAGCAAGATCAAGTAAGCAGGCAATAGAATTGTCGGAATTCTCGGAGTTTATTGCTTTTCAATCATTCCCAAGTTGAGAGGCAGTATCACATGTTGAGAGTCACTAAACATCATACTATCGCTCTCTCGATAGAAATAACTGAATGGTTTTTCAAAAATCTTGATCTCTGTTCTATTGCCTTATTTTCAGAATATCACCGCAATTGATTGCATATTAGAAATTCACAAGTTTCGATTGATGCATCGAACATGTTTCCCGAAACTTCTCACTTGTTGGTAACTATTAGCAATTAGCTGTTAGCGTTCGATAAACTATTCTATTACAATGCTTTGATTCTATAATGATCTCCTAGATCCATTCCCTTTTCTAGCATTTTCTCACACACTTTAATCTGTTGATTTGAAAATGCATAAAAGACTTAATTCAACTTGCATTTCAATTGCCCTCAAATTGCCTTACGCGAAGGATTGTCTCTGGCACCATCTGGCTTCTCTTATTGACCAATGACTTTAGCTATCATGTGTATTTTTAGAGGCCTTTACAAGGGTTGTTTAATTTATCATCCATCCGGTTCCTCTTCCTCTTACTCCTCTTCATCCTATACATATTCCCCTTTTTTCATTCTATCCAATCAGTCAACCGTACTCTCCGTATTCACTGTTGAGCCTCTGTGTTCTATCTGAAATCATAAGGCACCCAGTGAATGCCTAGAGTTTAAGTTTCCAATCAACTACTCTCAGTCTCTAACCTTTTCGCTGTCAATCCTCTGAATGTTGGTTACTTTCCACTTTTTGTAGAGGATCATATCTTGAATCCTTTCGAGAGGCTGAATCGAGGAACTAATCGAAAACTTTTCCAATCGGTCAGCCGAACGGTGCAGATATTTCATGAGAACGTAAATGAATTGGCAATTAATTTGCGTTCCCAAATCACATGTATGGGCTGGCCATGTGGAATGTTTTTGATGATGCCTGTCACTCAGTGATGGCAACATCGGATCATCATCATGATCCGATCAAAATGCGGCCACGGGTCAAGCTATCAGAAACGGAATAATCTTACCTTTCTCGTAGAGAAAGCTTTTGGGAATGAGAATTGAAAAGAAGAGAAAAAAACTTGTTGCTTTTAGTACTCAGGATACAAGTTTGATTAAAGATTGTAAGATGCTGGGATGTTCAGCGAGTTTGTCGCTCTGTTGTATCATAAATTACACCATCATCTTTCGTATTGATAAGAAAATTTCAATGTTTGCCCACTTACTTCAACGATGATGATACTTCATTCATCTATTTCAATTGATAACGAGAAGAGTTTTGTAAGAGAGAGAGAAAGAGAGAGAGAAAAAAAACCTCTCAAACTTATACTTGATTCTGTAGCAAGTGTGAACTTGCAGGCCAAAAAGTGGTGTCCATTTGAGATTCAAGTTTTTCTCACTGAATCAAATCAACTTCTTCTTCTTCATCTTCCTACTACTACTACTACTTCTCCACTTTACACCATCAACCAGGAAGACATTCTGCTACTTGCTTTCTCTCTCTCTCTCTCTTCCAATACATATATTCACTCACATATATATTCTAGACAAACACACATCTTCGTTTCTCCGAAAATTGCTTTATGCCTCAATAATAATAATAATAAAACCATTTTCGGATGCACTTCAACCCCTTACTGCATCCAAGCTGGAAATCTGGAAGCAAACTGGAAAGAAAATCATCTTTTTTCCCGAAGCAGAAAATCGGAAGAGAGAAAATTTTGTGTGTAATATAAATTTTTCTCTTTTTTCTCTCCAAATTGATACCAAATTATTGGCAGCATCCTAAAGCAAGAAAAGAGAGAAAGAGAGAGCGAGAGAGAGAAAGAGAGAGAGAGAGAGAGAGAGAGAGAGAGAGAGAGAGAGATCTGACTCAAAAAGCATCGAAATTTCCCTGACCAACAATTACCCATCTGAGATTTGAACATAGACAATCACCTCATTTGCTGATGTTCCCATCATTCCTGTATTCTCTCATCATTATCCGTTCTCATTTCTATAACTTTGGTCACATTTCTGTATACATGCACAGACACAGACACACACATGCCAGATTGAGCCTATGTAATTCATTCCACTTTTTGATACTGGAATCGGGGGCAGAAAAGTTGTTCCCTCCTCCGAAGGGGATCATTTTGGTGGTCCTTTTTTTCTGCTCCCTTACCATTTTGACCACTCTCTCAAAGGCCTCACTTGCTCATCAGCCATCATGATGGAAAGTAGTCAAATGCAGATCTATTATTAGCTATTATTAGTGAAGAGAAAAAAGAATAAAAAGTTGTGAGAGAACTTTCTAAAATTCTGATCATTCTATGAACCAGCAATAATTTGACCAACATATCTTCTGATAGTGAGTATCATGAACTGAAACCTCTTGATTTGACCAGTGATTTGGTCCTCTCGTTCAGTGTATTGATCAACTACATCAAACAATTTTTGGTCTCGGAATTTTGCAAAGGAAAAAGCAACTGAACGATGCGTTCCTTGACGAACAATAACAGTAAACTCTTCTCAAAAAATTCCTTCACATTCCTACCTGTGTTTTGTACTCATACTTGTACACTCTTCATCATCACAACTTTTTTAGTCATCATACCATGTCTCGGAAAATCCAGTAATTGGATGTAAGTATTGTGCAGTAGAACTTCTCTTTTCTTGCCCGTGATTCAATCACACCGTCAATATGCTGAAAGAAGAAAATGATTGAGTAGAAATTTCGAGTAGCAAACTTTTGGTTCGTTTCATGATATATTTGAGATTGAAAGATTCTTCCCCTCTTCCTTGATATTGATCTTTACTCTCATTAAAAATCAGGTGAAAGGAAGAGCTTCAGCATCACATTCTCCACACACGTGTGGGCACTCGATTTTAGCCTTGATAATGAATGCATTTCGTATTGTTTTATGTAACACTTTGGGGCATGGTCATCAGGCAAGAGAAAAAAATACCCCCAGGTTATCAATTTATCAAAAAATTATCAAAAATCAATATTTGAAAGTGGATTTTCATCGTGATGAGGTCCGTAGTGCGGTGATCATCTGAGCTGCTGAACGATCATGGATGAGATCTATTTTCGGAGGCTATATTTTCATTTTTTTCTCCATCTCTAAGAATCTTTCTTCATCAAGTGTTCATCATTAGGCAGTGAATTTTTTTTGATGATACAATCGTTCTGACTCAAGGTATTGATTATACATGAATACACTATTGATGTACATGATCTTACTTCTAAATACTCTTATGCACTGTACTTTGGCTCCTGGAAATGGTCATTCCGTTTTGATCTGATAAAAAAAATCTTCTTTCTCATACAAACACACTTTACCTGAGTAAAGTGGTGAGACATGGCATCAAAGTATTCCAAATAAGTTGACACAATATTTATGGCTCACATATATACTGATGTGAAAGATTTCTCTCTCTCTCTCTCTCTCTCTCTCTCTCTCTCTCTCTCTCTCTCTCTCTCTCCATCTTCTTGAGGAAAAAATTATTATAGCATCAATCATACTTGTATACATATCATAAGTAGATACTTTTGATTCGGAATTAGCACATAAGATTTTCTTGTTTGAGAAAAAATAAAGAGAAAAAAATCGAAAGAAGTAAGAGATGAAGAAAGAGAAGATTATGACTGAAAGGTAGATGACCCGTTTTTTTTCATGGATTCTTTCATGATTTTTCAACGATTCTCTTGTCTTTTGATATTGACGTGCGAGGAATAAAATTACCATTCTCATGAACAAGAAGAAGAATAGAATTTCAATGAAATAGAGAGAGAGAGAGAGAGAGAGAGAGAGAGAGAGAGAGAGAGAGAGAGAGAGAGAGAGAGAGAAATATCAAAAACTAACCTCTCGATTCAATAGAATAATCATTCCAATCAAATCAAATCATGCCATCTTCTGTATCACTCTCATGAATAATGTTCTCTCCTTCAATTTGATGGAATTCTTCATCACACACATCACTCATAGACTTATGAGCATCTCATGTCAAATTGTTAGTGAAGACATCTGAAATAATATATATCAGGTGATATATCTCAAATCTTAATCACCGAAACGAGAGGATCAATTTTGGCAGATTAGGTATGGTCTCTCTCTCTCTTTCTTTCTTTCTTTCTTATAAGTGTGAGAAGTCCAGCTTCCCAAAAGGCCCAGGAAAATTGAAGAGATAAAGATGGAGATGGAAGAGAGAAAAAATCTTCACAAAAAAAGTGTGTGTAGGTACCTCAAAAAAGTAAAGTGAGTCCAACAAAAAGTTACTCCCTACAATTTCCAATTTGAAGTCTTTCGTGAGCTAAGGCAATCAACTGAGCCGTTTCCGTGGCCTCAAACGAGTATGGTCATATATTGTATGAACCATCGAACAGAAGAGATAGAAAGGAAGAGAGAGAAAGATATAAAAATATATTTCTCTTCTATACGAAAGGCCTCCGAGGCTCGTAAACTGTAACAAAAGATGGGATGAGAGGAGAGTGGTTAGAACTTTGATCATCCTCTCTCTCTCTCTCTCTCTCTCTCTCTCTCTCTCTCTCTCTCTCTCTCTCTCTCTCTCTCTCTCTGGTCGCCCGTCCAAAGCACATATATATATTTTGTATAGTCAGTCGATCCTGATCTATGATGCTACTCCTCTTGATGATCCTGGCGAGAATGGCTATTGCCTTTCGCTTTCCCTCTTTTTCTCTCTGGGTTAACTATGCCATTAACTTTGTATGGCCGATGAAAAACGCCTGAATCACATAGGAAGAGAGAAAATATATTCCAAGAACACTGGAAGAGAGAGAGAGAGAGAGAGAGAGAGAGAGAGAGAGAGAGAGAGAGAAAGAGAGAGAAAGAGAAGAGGGAAAATTCTGGGTGTGCTCATCCAAATATCCTCACATATATACGTTTGGGTTGAGAGGTAAAATAGAGACTGAAACTCTCTTCATGTTCACATGGAAATGGCTCTCATTTATGTTTCTCTCTTTCTCTCTTCTCCAATGTTGCCCATAAATTGCTTCCTACGAGCAGGCCGTTAACTGTCAATTGCTGTCCAATGGATTCTTTCTCTCTCTTTTTTCTCTTCTCTTCTCTTCCTATCGAACTTTCTCTCTTTTCGTTCCCATCGACTATGTGTATATATACATCCACACACACACATGATACCATGCTTTCGAATCAGTTTATTGACCTGAGCATTCTCTTTCTCTCTATTTCCATTCCACCTTTCACCATAATTCTAGATCACTTGGTCTACCATCATACCATAAGCAATCATTGCTACTCAAGCCCGATGAGGTTAAATCACATTGCGCAAATTTAACATCACTAAATGATGATCAAAGACGCTTGTGTGAACTCAATTATCATATTGCACAGGCGATCAGTCGAGGAGCTAAACTTGGTATTGATGAATGTCAACACCAATTTCGACGTAATCGATGGAATTGTTCAACATTCCAAGATCATCCAAGTGTTTTTGGTAATCTAGTTCGTTCTCGTAAGTGTTATGGAATTATTTTCTGAATTTATTCACATTATGATACGCACATATATTGAGATTAACTAAGGCGAAAATTGACAATATTTACCGAAGCACAGATACAGTCATCTTATCAGATCACTTAGAAGATACAAAGGGAAGATAGTTTTGATTAAATGAATATGAATATGAGATTAAAAAAATTGAAAATTAGAAAAAAGAACCATTGAGTACAGCTTGTCAGCATGATGTTTATCGATTTCTAACTAGACGTAATCGTTTCTCATAATATTCGATCACAGTTTTAGGACACAATTTGTTGGTTATAGATGATGGCAAGATAGTTCGTTGACCAGATTCCAATAAACAATAATGTACAATAGTACCATTATGTTCCGAAACTGCGAGTATATCTCTCACAACACAACCTTCCAGTGGCTGATGGACATGATCCGGTGGATCAACATCACCATTCATGTGTTCATCACTAATTCTGATACCCTTTCCACCGCCAATTCGATTACCACTCGCAGGCTTATGATGTCCATTAGTTATACGATCTTTCATTTCAAATCAGTCAATAAGTCAAATTCAATGAATCAATCGATGTAGCCTCAATCTTCTAGATGAGAAATGATAAATGTTATGATGATGAGGTAACTGATGATATGAATTGATCACTTGGCAGAGTTCAACAAAACTTAATCACACACTGATTGTCACAACGTTATTCAGTGATCAACTGTTTTGGATAGAAGAGGAGAAAAGAAACAATGTGTAAGCTTGTTAATAAAAGACTTTTATTAAAAGCCAGTTGAAAGAGAAAGAAAAAAAACGCTTATCACTAAGACAAACCAATCAGCGACGATCTTGATTGCTCATCAGTCCTTGAATGATAATGTTGGTCAAAAAAAAATTGAAAATATTTCTCATTTTTCAACCGACAAAAAAATGTCCATCAGCCCTCTTGTGGCAAATTAATTGTGGTTGACATCATTAAAATGCTGTCCAGTGGCACAAGTTTATAATTGATTAAGATTAATTGATTTTGAAGTGAAAAATTGTAATTGTAATTGCGTTTTTTCTCTCTCCCATCAAGTGTGTGAGGAAGATTAAGTGATTTCGGAGAGATTTCAGACTTAGGCCACAATTTTTAGGAGGTTAATTTTGTGGAGAGAGAGAGAGAGAGAAACATGTATCTCATGAGGTGCACATGAATTTTAAGGAATTTCGAATAAAATTTTCGAAAAATTTTGGCAGAAGAATTTTCTATACAGATGCAATAATCTTGTCAATTTTCAGACCGTATAATAATTTTCATGATAGAACATTTCGAAAAACTCATTAGTGATAGAATTCTGAGAGGCAACATTTTTCTCAATGAATCCGTTCTTGATATAACTGATAAATTCTTTTCTCTTGATTCGCACTTGACCTTTACTTTGTGTGATGATATCGGGAAAGAGAGAGAGAGAGAGAGAGAGAGAGAGAGAGAGAGAGAGAGAGAGAGAGAGAGAGAGAGAGAGAGAGAGAGAGAGAGAGANGAGAGAGAGAGAGATGAGGAGACAAAGATAAATCACTAATCCTCAAGAAAAGATCGTTAAGTATAGTTATCAGTGAATCCGGATTGTTTTGATGAGTGCAACGACCATTTGCAGCCTTCACTAAAGAACGATCTCATAACCACCATTTCTGATTGATTGAAGTGAGAGTTTCAATTAGGATTCCAGAATGTAATACTCCAATTAGCGATATCAGACAACATTTTTGCTTTTATTTTAATCAGATTCGATCGTTTTTATTCCCGCTTTTATCTTTCTCTTCATTCAAAATGAAACTTTACAACCGAAGAACGTCACTGATTGCAAAATGCATACAAGAAAAAAAGACCGCTTACTGGTCTGGTCTCAATTTCAAACTGTTGATTGAGAATTGATAACTGAATAAGGACTTTAACTGTGACAATATCAATATTTTCAACATCCTCAATTTGAAAAATAATTCAACTTTAATTCGTTTCGTTTTTGACAGATACTCGAGAAAAGGCTTACATCTATGCTGTATCTTCCGCTGGTCTTGCTTATTCGGTTACCAAAGCATGTAGTCAAAGTTTGCTTGCCAATTGTAGCTGTGACAATGGGATCACAGGCAAAATTCGTGGAAAATGGAATTGGGGTGGATGCTCGGATGATATCCAGTATGGCTCAATGTTCAGCCGATTATTTCTCGATTCTCTGGAAGACAATACTACCGCTGGTGGACTCATGAATCTTCACAATAATGAGGCAGGAAGGAGGGTGAGTATTCTCTTCTCATATTTTCCGTTGGACTTCCTTAAAAGCCTTACGGTAAACATATTCTTCACAAGAAAATTGGAAAGATAATGAGTTCTGAACAATAAAAAATTCTGACAGCATTCTGATTAAAAATAGAAGCAGGTGTATAGTTTTGATATTTAATTACCGTTATAATGGCTGATGCGAGAGGGTGAATAGCATGAGGTTGAAGAATATTCACCGGAAGATCTCGAAAATTCCTCTGTCCCTAAACTTTTCCCATGCAATTGAATGAGCATGATCTCGTAGGTTTGAACATTTTCCTAACTTGCCAACTTGTTGAAAAGTGGTCTGCAAAAAAGTTACAATCTTCGACCATTGTGATAACTTCAATCTTAATTAGGCAGGTGCTAAGAAGTGAGTTACTCAATAGTTCAAATGATGGAGAGTTGAGGTTATAACGAGCTGTAATGATTCAATCATGCAATAATTACAAGAAAGCAGCTAAAGTTTATGGTCAAAAGTGGTTTCCATTGTTTAAATACTGCGCTATTAACAATTAAAAAATCACCTGTTCATGTTTGGCATCTGAAATGTTCATACTCGGAACTCTATTTTTGCAAAACTTTGAGCTCTTTTCCTGATTTCTATGGCAAAATTCATTTAAACTTCATTTCCAATAGGTTCTCAAAGCTAAAATGGAAAAAGTTTGCAAATGTCATGGAGTTTCAGGCTCTTGTACAATGCGCGTTTGTTGGCGAAAACTTGGATCTTTTCGAGGTATCGGCGATGAATTGATGAAAAAATTCGATGGTGCCACAAGAGTCCGATTGACCCATCGTAATCGCAAACCGAGGCTGAAGCCTGTCATGAAAGATATGAAGAAACCAACAAAACGTGATCTTGTTTTCATTGATAGTTCGATGAACTATTGTGAAAGAAATAAAACGTTAGTATTAACGACTTAAATAGATATTGGAAGTTTATGAGTAATTAAATTGGTGATGAAATGCGGTGAATTTAATTGTTGCTAATAATTTTTTTCATTCACTTCACAGGTTGGGTGTTCTGGGTACTCAAGGTAGATCATGTAATGCCAACAGTTTGGACATCGATTCGTGTAAAATACTTTGCTGTGGTCGAGGATATCATACTCTGGTAAAAACTGTGGAAGACAAGTGTAACTGTAAATTTATTTGGTGCTGCCGATTGGAGTGTAAAAAGTGTTTGGTGAAAAAAGAGGAACATTTTTGTAACTAATTCTTCACCATTCTACTTGTTTTGATGATTTTTTTTTGTCTCATTGTATTATTTATGGCTTGTCAATTCTGTTGATTACATACTCTAACAAGATTTTGATTTTCCTCTCTATGCTCTTTGAGCTTTTAACCGAATCTTAAATCTGAATCTAAGTGACCATCAAGCTTTAGCATATCGGTAATAGCAGATGTCAGATCAGTTCCATCTCAATGCTCGAGGTAGACTGGATTAAGATCACATATACTTGTGAATGATGCATGTTTCTAGATACATTTTTACCAGAACTTTTCGATTATCCATCCTATAAAGGATCATGAAAACAGAGATACTTGAAAATTCTCAGCAAATAATCTCTAGCTGTTGTTTATGGGTAAGAAGCTAGAATTACCACAATCATTGTTGAATTACTCAACGTTAGTGAAAACGTGGAGAGCCATTTCTGAAACTTCATCTTGTGATGCTAGATACATTGAAGCACAACTCATTCCAAGATGAATTGGGCATTATAATGAGTAGATTCATAAATATCACAGATGCACAAGAACTCTGACGATGGAAATTTAATAGAGAACACATTTTTTACTCGCGAATCGATAATAGTTGGAAGCTGAATGTATATTAATCTTAGCTTTATTGCTAGAAATTAAATTAAATTCCAATTCAGATCAAAAGCCATTTTTATTTTTTGTTCTCAATGAAGACAGTCTTTTCTAGATCTTAATGAGCTAAGCTGATGATTGTTCTTGATTTTGAGTTGATTTCCACTGGATTAGCGGTCTTGTTGCTCGAGCTGTTTTTTTTGAGCAATTTTTTTTATCACAGAGTTTGTCTCTGCGATTAGTTTCGTCCAATAAATTTACACCAGTGACAAGCCGACGAACTTCTATGTTGAGTGCTCCTTTATTCATATCTCAATTCAGGACAAAAGGAGCACCTGTGGTTGGATCTGAAATTTTAGCTGGTAACCTCTCATCTAAACGCCTCAAAATTTTGTCACAAGAGCTTGCTAGTTTAAGGTTAGCAATTGAGTTAGAAATGCTGGCCTGAAACTTTGTCATACTGTCTCATAATTATAATTAAAAAATGTTTTCTTCGCACACTTTTTCCCAGGCTCGGTTGAATAGGGCTTCTACCTTAGGGTTAGTGGAAAAATAGTAAAAAGAGATTTGATCATCAATCTTGGTGAGTGCTTCTCTGGTTATATCTCGATCGAGGACAAAAGGAGCACCTGTGGTTGGATCTGAAATTTTAGCTCCCGGTAACTTCTCATCTAAACGCCTCAAAATTTTGTCACAAGAGCTTGCTAGTTTAAGGTTAGCAATTGAGTTAGAAATGCTGGCCTGAAATTTCCTTTGTCTAACGGAGTCAATAAAATCTTCAAGACAATCTTGAACAGTCTTCAGCATAGTTTTGTCATCTACACCTCTTGATCTCCTATAAGAGTCGATTAGCTTCTTACATAGATGGAGAAGTGAACAATCAACTAATAAGAGACCTTGAAAAAGACCATTCGACAAATCTTCATCATTTATGATAGACGACTTTTCAATCGAGATGACCGAGATTTTATGACCTGGAGGATGAGTTGGATGAGATTCTGTAACTGGAGGGGGAGGAGGATGTTGCTGAGCGTTGGATGGGAAAACAGGGAATGTTGATGCAGGTGAATTCACTGGCGGATTTAGATAATCGGAATCTAGTTGACCATTCACCTTCGATACCGAATTGGATGATGTGGAATTATAAGAGCGCATCGAGCTACAAAGACTCGGTCCATCAGATGAAGCGAGGAGAGCTTCGTTCTCAGTAGACACAGAGGATGTCGGCATCAGTGGAGTCAAATTTTTCTTGGGCCTGCTTTTCTCATGTACACTAGACTGTTCTGCTGTAGTATCCATTGAGGTGGGTGGAGTTGATGCTCGAGCAAGGGTAGAACCATTAGTTGACACATTTTCTGTGATTCCAAAAATTTGAGTAGTCCTAATCCTGTTTGCAGGTAGGATGTTTTCGTTACTCTCATCGCTAGGAATTTGAGAATCTGGAAAACAGAAAGTAGTCGAGTTTGGTTGGAGAAACAGAGAGGAGATGGAGAGAATCATGAGTAGAGGACACAAGCGTTAAAAAAAATTGAACGTCAATTTTGTACTTACGTGATACAAGAACGTTCTGCAGAGAGTTGAAAGTTGGACAAAGAGTACTGTCAATACTCTTCGAAGTAACATTGGTGGGAAGTGATGATAGCTGATTAGTTTCCATCTGATTTTCTTCCAACGATTCGCTGCTTTCAGTTTCACCTGAATTGGCTTCTCTTTTTATTCCTTTCACTTCATTTCCTTCATCTCGCTCCCTTTCATAATCTTCCCAAGCCTGCTGACGCTGTTGTTCATCAAGATCTTCTTCGGGCTTCTTCTGAAGAAGAGAATCTTGTTCTCGATATTCAACAATACTCTCCTTGTGAGCGAGAATTAAATCACCAAGTAGATCATCCTTTGGAATAGTTGGAAACTCCTTAATTTCAGTCCGTTTTTGAGGCCTTATTGAGTAATATTCTTTAACATCCGCTTTTCTAACTGAATTCTGGATGTTGGTCTTGTCTACTACACGCATTGATAGGCCAGTTTTAAGGATTTGTTTGAAGTAGATTTTCTCTTCCAAGGTATCTTTGGTTATCAAGCGATAAATGTATGCTGGCCTGGTTTGTCCGAGACGATAGATTCTGAATATTGCTTGCATATCAATCATCGGATTCCAGTGTGTATCAAAAATAATTGCTCTATTCGCACCAATCAAATTGACCCCTAGTCCTCCTGCTTTCACTGCCAATAGGAACATTTTTGCTTCTCGATTGTTAGGATTGTTGAAAGTATCAATGTATAGCTTCCGCTTATCGGGTGGAACACTTCCATCGATGCGGAAGTAGTTTCTATCCTTTATCCACTCTATCTCTCTTGCTTGGGTTGGAGAACTTCGAATCTTTTTGTGAGAAGCTAAGAACTCTTCAATTAGATCCAGCGTCTCTAAACACTGACTGAAAACAATTAATTTCTCGTTTTTGATGACGCATTGCTCTAAAATGAAGAAGAAACAAACAAATTTGGCACTCAATTCGATCTTCTGGAAACTTTCTCCATCTTTCATGAATTTACGGAACCATTCAGCTGAGTTATCATCAATAGATTTATCCGCTGGCTGAGCAGACTCGTCTGATCCACTGGCTGTGTTTGGAATGGTCTGATTAGATTCATCAACGAGATCTTTTCTTATCACTATGATTTGATCCTCATCAGGCTCTTCAGAAAGGTCACATTCTTGATTCGTTGATTCCTTGGTGCGTCCAATTTTTTGCATTTTTTTCTCGGCTCTCAAAGCAGCAAATTTAGCCTCTTTCTCACTTCTGATAGGTAATATAGCTGGATGATTACAGATGAGACGAAGAAGAATAGAGTCACCTAGAAGACCACGATTTCCTCCAGACGGGACATTATCAAGATAATGGTTGTAAAGTTCAATCACTGAGTCGGTTGCCTGAACGAATATTGAGTATTCGTACTTTGGTTCTAGATAAGGTTTGAGCACTTCATAATCAAATCTCTGAACCGAGCCGGTTAAAAGTTTTTCCAAGACAGCACAGCGTTTTTTCATCAGAAAAATATCTTTATGAGTAGAGTCAGCATGCTGGCCATTCTCGATAGGGTTTTTGAAACGATTATCAAACTCTTTCTTGGTTCCTAAAAGTCGAGGTTTGACCAAATCTATCATGGTGTCTATTCCTCCAAACTGTTCTGTAGAGGAGTTCCAGTGAGGATAATTTTTCGCTCAGTTGGTACTTTACAGAAAGCCTGAAAATTTTTACTCTTGTCGTTCTTCAGGAGATGTCCTTCATCTATTATCAATATATCGGGTCCTGGATTGATAAGAGCAATCGCTATGTTCTCGAATGCTGATGGAGTATTTGTAGTCTTGTAATCGAAAAATTTTGAGAGGCTGGTGAAACTTTGGAGACCAATGATGAGAACTCCACCTTGATCATACCACCTACCAAGCATCTTGGCTCGATTTAAGTTGTCCTTTTGGTCAGTCATCTGATAAATGTTCAGCACATCAGGATCGGGTAGCCATTTCCTGAACTCATCGTACCAATTTTTCAAAGTGTTGACTGGTGCTGCAATCATTATCTTTCGAAGCTCATTTCTCAACAATGGATGATTCAGAATGGTGTGTACATAGGCGATAACTTGTAAAGTCTTCCCAAGACCCATGCAATGAGCAATTATACACCCAGTACCCTCGTGATTTTCTTTCAATAGATCAACGTTTTCTATTGTATTGGTGTACATGAATTGAATTCCTTTGAATTGATGATTTTTGAGATGTTTAACGAGCTCAGGATGGACTTCAACACGAGGTTCGTGTGTTTTAGGATCGACATCAAGAATTAATCGCTTCTCATCTTCAATGGCTAAGCAGGGCTCGAGTAGTTCATTGATTCTCATAACCCTCTGCAATCTTTCTTTCTCTTTTTCATTTGCTCGACGGCTTGCCTCTGTGATTTCAGCCTGTCCTTTCAGATCGTGGATACTTTCTCTACCCCTCTTCAGAGGACTTGCAACCGAATCAGGCCCGTTTGAATCGGGAGGAACATTTTCCATTTCTTGATTATTCAAATTGACAGCTATTCCGTCTTGTGTCGAGCCACAAATTCCATTATTCTGGAAGAGAAAATTTTGATATTTTGAAAGAGATATTTACGATTGCATCTCATTTCACTTACCATAGATGATATTTGTTTGAGCTGCCTTTCTTTGATTGAAAATTTAGCGGCATATCGTTTTATGAAGCTTAGTGATGAACTTTGCTTTCCCTCTAAATCAACAGACCTTTCTCGTCTGGAGCGAGGCTCAGAGCTTGTGTCTGTGTTTGTAGGTGAGTTTGTGTGAGTGCTCGAATTTTCGTTAACGGTTGTGTTAGTATCCGTATTTGTAAATGTGTTTGTGTTGGTATTTTTCACTTTAATTTTTCTTACTTTTTCAACCCCCCCAATCTCACCATCATTGCTTTCACCGGAGTGCAGGAGCAAATCCAAAGGCTCATCATCCATTTCATCTTCAGAGTCATCATCTGAAACTTTTCGAGGCTTCTTTGCTCGATTTGATGTCGACATTCGAACACGTTTGGATTGTTTCCGTTCAGTTGGAGTTGATGGTTGATCATCCTCACGATTGATCTCGTTATCTGAACAATCAGATTCCGAATCAGAGAGGATACGATTTCCATTCACATTCATGTTCGAGCGTACCATAACCGGAATACCCATAAAATCATCCTCATCGAGCGATGACAAGGAATTTAATGCATATGTCTTACAATTAGGCTGGCATTCTCTAGCATAATCTCGAAGCATATTGTTGTGCATGACTGTGTACATTTCATCAATCTCGGAGGCTAGAACATCTGGTTCTAACATCCACTGATCACTTCTGAGAACCTGAACTTTGGTCTCATGCTCAAAAATTTGACACTGAGCATTCGGATATTTTTTGAAATATTTTTCTTCGAACGTTTTCTGCTTTCGAAAACGCTCCACAGAACCTTTTTTCTTGACTCTTTTTGAGCTTAGTGATAGATCCTCAGAAACTTCAATCTTATCATAGTCATCCCACAAACTAATCCCATTATCATCGTCACCTCCATCAATGTCCTCAGGATTGTTAGATTTATTTTTTGTTGACTTGCAGGTTGGTTTTGAAACTTTCTCTTTACCTGGATGTTCAACAGGAGACTTCTTTCTGGTCTTTTGGCACCTTCGAGAGAAACAATCATAAGTGTTGATATCGTTAAACGCGTCCCACAAGCTGATATTAGGATCATCTTCGTTAACGTCCTTATGGTGTTCAGATTTTTTCCTTGATGAATTGCTGGTTGCTGTGAGTGTAGGCTTTTCGCAAAGGGTTTCACAATTTTGGGAAGATTCTCTTGCAACAAAATTGGACGAAAACTGAGCAGTAGATGAATTCACTTTTTTCAGGGCAGCATCTTCTGATTCCTTTTTTCTCAAATATCTAGATATAAATTCATTTTCATTCAATCTGAAAGCTTGATTCAAAATTTCTTTCATGATACATTCTCTGTTGTCAGATGGAAGTGATCCCAATTCATCAATGGTCTGTAGAAAAGAGATCAAATCAGATTATGAAATGTACCAACTGTACAATAATAAGCTCCCATCATATTTTTCTCACCTTTTTCCAATGGTCATCCATAATTGTTATCATTCAAGACTTGTAGCACTTTGTTGCACATGAAATATAAATATTTGCACAATTTTTTAATACACTCAAACCGTCTAATCACATAACACGAACACATGACAAACCCAACGGAACGAGTACACAATTTAAAGTGAACAAAGAGAGCCTGTCAAGGGATACTTTTTTTCAAACTTTGCCCCTCATCGGACAACGGCTACAAAAAGTTAATTCCGCCTGAAGGAGATACATAACTTTTTCCAGAAAGCTCTGAACCTTTCTTATCCCTTTCTGATTTCCGACGATTAAATCATGAGTCATAAGTGGATGGTATGGAAAGTTGTTGATGAGATGCCTTTTCAAAATGAACATTATCGTGGACTTGGTAACTCGCTTTCTTTTTCAAATCGATTAAATCAATCAAAATAGTAATAAATTTTTTCGGATCGTTTTGTGGACATTTTGATTCAAAAATTTCGCTTTCCATTTCTGATGGTAACATTCAACAATGATCTGCCAAGCGAAGAGTGTAATATGAAGAAGGAAACTGAATCACCAGAAGTTTTACTGAAAACTGTTCAAATCTTTAATGGAGATAATCTAACTAATATTATATCGAATGATTCGAAAAAGAACAGAATTCTACTAGTTAGGGCCATCATTTGAGAGCCTCATGAATATTTCGTTTTGAATTCCAATCTGGCTTGGTGATGGAAAAAATTCGTTGTAAGTTTGAATATTTTCTTTGAGTTATTCATTAGCTTTTTCTCAAAAAGTACTTCGAAGGTAGTGAAATTTGCGGGAAAACCATCTTCTATTATCGCTGTGATACAAACAAAATTATACAGATTCACAATATTTTTACTCCAATTATAAGTTTATGATGTTTTTGATAAATTTTCCAAGAGTTAATCACTTCTAGAAGTCACTTGGTGAGCCACGACATGAGAGTTGACTAATATTGTATCGAATATTGGAGCCATAATGGTCAGGTAACTGATGATTGGAAGCAAAATTAGGCCCCAGAACTCGACCGTATTGACCCATCGTAATCGCAAGCCCAGCCTGAAGCCTGTCATGAAACATATAAACAAATCAATCAAACGTGATCTTGTTTTCATTGATAATTCGATGAACTATTCGATAGAAATGAAACGTTAGTATTGACGACTTTAATAGATATTGGAAGTTTATGAGTGATTGAATTGGTGATGAAATGAGGTGAATTTAATTATTGCTAAAAATTTTTATCGATTCACTTCACAGGTTGGGTGTTCTGGGTACTCAAGGTAGATCATGTAATGCTAACAGTTTGGACATCGATTCGTGTAAAATACTATGCTGTGGTCGAGGATATCATACTCTAGTAAAAACTGTGGAAGACAAGTGTAACTGTAAATTTATTTGGTGCTGCCGATTGGAGTGTAAAAAGTGTTTGGTGAAAAGGGAGGAACATTTTTGCAACTAATTTTTTGCTATTCCACTTGTTTTGATGATTTTTTTGTCTCATTGTATTATTTATGGCTTGTCAATTTCGTTAATTACATACTCACACAAGATCGTAATTTTCCTCTCCAAGCTTTTTGAGCTCTAGATTGAATTCTAAATCTAAATCTAAGTTACCATCAAACTTTAGCATATTCGTCATAGCAGATGTTAGATCAGTTCTAGCTCAATATTTGAGGCACACTGGATTCAGATCATATGTTAATGTAAATGAAACATGTCTCTGAATACTCTTATATCAGAACTTTTCAATTACCCATCAAATAAATGCTTATGGAAACAGAAATACTTGAAAATCCATAACGATTGATTTCTAGCTATTGCGTAAGAGGCTGACTGAGATTACCCCAATTCTTGTTGAATGTTAGGGAAAACGTGGAGAGAGATTTCTGAAACTTCATCTTGTGATGCAAGATGCATTGAAGCCAAACTCATTCCAAGATGAACTGGACATTATTATGAGTAGATTCATAAATATCACAGATGCACAAGAACTTTGACGATGGAAATTTGATAAAGAACACATTTTTTACTCGCGAATCGATAATAGTTGGAAGCTGAATGTATAGTAACTGTTAATCTTAACTTTATTGCAAGAAATTCAGTTCATATTCAGACTAGAAGCCATGCAGGTTGTCTCTTTCTCCTTTTTGATCGTAATGGGCCAAGCTGATGATTGTTCTTGATTTTTTTGAGTTGATTCCTACTGGACTGGTCATCTTGTTGCTTGAGCTGCTTTTGTTGAGCTAATTTTTCCCCATTACAGAGTTCGTCTCTACGATTAATTTCGTCCACCAAATTTATGCCAGTAGCAAGCTGACGAGCTATTATGTTGAGAGCTTCCTTAGTTATATCTCGATCGAGGACAAAAGGCATACCTGTGGTTGGATCTGAGATTTTAGCTTCCCGTAACTCCTCATCTAAATGCTTTAGAATTTTGTCACAAGAGCTTGCTAGTTTAATGTTAACAATTGTGTTGGAAATGCTGGCCTGAAATTTTCTATGTCTAACGGTGTCAATAAAATCTTCAAGACAATCTTGAATGGTTTTCAGCATGGCTTTGTGACCTACAGCTCTTGATCCCATATTAGAGTTGATAAGCTTCTCACTTAGCTGGAGAAGTGAACAATCAACCAGTGAGAGACCTTGAAGAAGACCATTCGACAAATCTTCATCATTTATGATTGAGAACTTTTCATTCGAGATGACCGAGATTTTATGCCTTGGAAGATGAATTGGATGAGATTCTGTGACTGGAGGAGGAGGAGGATGCTGCTGAGCGTTCGATGGGAAAACAGGGAATGTTGATGCAGGTGGATTCCCTGGTGGATTTGAAGAATCAGAATTTTGTTGACCATTTACCTTCGGTATCAATTTGGATGTGGAATTATTGGGGCACATCGAGCTAGACAGACTCGATCCAGCAGATGAAGTGAGGAGAGCTTCGTTCTCAGCAGACACAGAGGATGTAGGCTTTGCTGGAGTCAAAACTTTCTTGAGCCTGCCTTTTTTCTTTACACTTGACTGTTTTGAGGTAGTACCCATTGAGGTGGATGGAGTTGATGCTTGGGCAAGTGTGGAACTATTCGTCGGCACACTTGATGTGATTGCACAATTTATTTTAGGAACGATTCTGTTTGCAGGTAGTATGTTTCCGTTACTCTCATGACTAGAAATTTGAGGTTCTGAAAAACAACAAGTCAGTTTAGTTTGAGAAACAGAGAGGAGAAAATCATGGCTAAAACAAACGTTGGGGAACTTGAATGTCAATTTTGTACTTACGTGGTGGAAGAGAGCTAACAGTTGGGGTAACACTGGAGGGGAGTGATGATGGCTGATTCGTTTTCACCTGATTATCTTTCGAGCAATCAGTTTCACTGATTTCAATTTGGCCTGAATTGGCTTCTCTCTTTTTCTCTTTTACTGTATTTCCTCCAACTCGTTCCCTTTTATAATCTTCCCAAGCTTTCCGACGCTGCTGTTTATCGAGATTTTCTTCAGGTTTCTTCTGGAGGAGAGAATCTTGTTCACGATATTCAACAATACTCTCCTTGTGAGCTAGAATCAAATCACCAAGTAGATCATCCTTTGGAATAGTTGGAAACTCCTTAGTTTCAGTCCGTTTTTGAGGCCTTATTGAGTAATATTCTTCAACATCTGCTTTTCTTATCGAATTCTTGATGTTGGTCTTATCTACTACACGCATTGATAGGCCAGTTTTGAGAATTTGCTTGAAGTAGATTTTCTCTTCCAAAGTGTCTTTGGTTATCAAGCGATAAATGTAAGCTGGTCTGGTTTGTCCGAGACGATAGATCCTGAATATTGCTTGCATATCAATCATCGGATTCCAGTGTGTATCAAAAATAATGGCTCTATTGGCGCCAACCAAATTAACACCTAGTCCTCCTGCTTTGACTGCCAATAGGAACATTTTTGCCTCTCGATTGTTGGGATTGTTGAAAGTATCAATGTATAGCTTTCGCTTATCGGATGAAACACTTCCATCAATCCGGAAGTAGCTTCTATCCTTTATCCACTCTATCTCTCTTGCTTGGGTTGGAGAACTTCGAATCTTTTTGTGTGAGGCTAAGAATTCTTCGATTAAATCCAGCGTCTTCAAAAATTGGCTGACAACAATTAATTTCTCATTTTTGATGACACATTGCTCTAAAATGAAGAAGAAAACAACAAATTTGGCACTTAATTCAATTTCACGGAAACTTTCTCCATCTTTCATGAATTTGCGAAACCATTCAGCTGAATTATCATCAATAGATTTATCCACTGGTTGAGCAGACCCGTCTGATCCACTGCCTGGATTTGAAATAATTTTAGAAGATTCACCAACAAGATCTTCCCTTATCACTGTGATCTGATCCGCATAGGGCTCTTCAGAACGGTTACATTCTTGATTCGTTGATTGTTTGGTGCGTTCAATTTCTTGCATGTTTTTCCCAGCTCTCGAAGCAGCAAGTTTAGCCTCTTTTTCACTCCTCATAGGTAATAAAGCTGGATGATTACAGATCAAACGTAGAAGATTGGAGTCATCAAGAATGCTTCGATTTCTGCCCGTCACTTTAGATATATTATCGAGATAATAGTTGTAAAGTTTAACTACTAAGTCGGTTGCCTGAACGAATATTGAGTATTCGTATTTCGGTTCTAGATAAGGTTCGAGCACTTCATAATCAAATCTCTGAATCGAGCCCGTTAAAAGTTTTTCCAAGACAGCACAGCGTTCTTTCATCAGCAAGATATCTCCATGGGTAGAGTCATAATGTTGGCCATTCTCGATAGGGTTTTTGAAACGATTTGCAAACTCTTTCTTGATTCCTAAAAGTCGAGGTTTGATCAGATCTATCATGGTGTAGTATTCTTCCAAATTGTTCTGTAGAGGAGTTCCAGTGAGAATAATTTTTCGCTCTGTCGGTACTCTACAGAAAGCCTGAAAATTTTCACTCTCATCGTTTTTAAGGAGATGTCCTTCATCTATTATCAATATATCTGGACCTGGATTGATTAGAGCAACCTCTATGTCCTCTTTGAACGCTAACGGAATATTTTTAGCCTCGTTATTGAAAAATTTCGAGAGGTTGGTGAAACCTTGGAGACCAATGATGAGAACTCCACCATGATCATACCATTTCCCAAGCATTCTAGCTCGACTTAAATTATCTCGTTGATCAACCATCTGATATATATTCAAAGAGCTGGGTTGCCATTTTCTGAACTCATCATACCAATTTCTCAAAGTGTTGACTGGTGCTGCAATCATTATCTTTCGGAACTTATTTCTTAAAAATGGATGATTCAGAATGGTGTGTACATATGCGACCACTTGTAAAGTTTTTCCGAGACCCATGCAATGAGCAATTATACATCCAGTTCCTTCATGATCTTCTTTCAATAGATCAACGTTTTCAATTGTATTGGTGTACATGAATTGAATTCCTTTAAATTGATGATCTTTGAGATGTTTGACAAGCTCAGGATGAACTTCGACACGAGGTTCGTTTGTTTTGGGATCGACATCAAGGATTAAACGCTTCTTATCTTTGATGGCTGAACAGGCTTCGAGCAGTTCATTAATCCTCATAACTCTCTGCATTCTTTCTTTCTCTTTTTTGTTTGCTTGTCTACTTGCCCTTGTAATCTCAGCATCATCTTTCAGATCGCGGATATTTTTTCTACCCCTCTTCAGATTAATCGAATCAGGCACGTTTGAATCAGGAGGAATATTCTCTACACCTTTACCATCCGTATCGATAGCCATTCTATCTTCTTTGGAGGCACGAATTCCATTATTCTGGAAGAAAAAATTTTGATTGATTGGAGAAATTTCGAGCTTCTGAAAAAATTTTTAAAGTTGCATATTTAGACCTAAAATTACTTACCAAGGATGATGTTGTTTTGATTTGTCTTTCTTTGGCTGAAAATTTAGAGGGACACCGTTTTTTGCTCAATAATGAACCTTGCTTTCCTTTTCCATCAACAGATCTTTTCCGTCTAAAGCGAGGCTCAGAGTTTGTGTCCATGTTTGTAGGTGATTTTAGGTGAATGTTTTTCTCTCTGATTTCTTTCACTTTTTTAACCTCTTCCATCTCACAATCATCGCTTTCACCGGAGTATAGAGGCAAATCCCAAGGCTCTTTATCCATTTCATCCTCAGAGTCATCGTCTGAAATTTTTCGAGGCTTCTTTGCTCGATTTGATGTCGGCATTCGAACCCTTTTGGGTTGTTTCCGTCCAGTTGAAGTTGATGGTTGATTGTCATCAGGGTTGATCATGTTATCTGAACCATCAGATTCAGAGTCAGAAAGTATACGATTTCCATTCACATTCATTTTCGAGCGCATCATGACCGGAATATCCATAAAATCATCATCCTCATCAAGAGATAGCGAGGAATTGGATGCAAGTGATCCACGATGAGGCTGAAGATTACCTTCTCTGACATAGTCTCGAAGCATATTGTTATGCATGACAGTGTACATTTCATCAATCTCGGAAGCTAGAACACCTGGTTTTAACATCCACTGATGACTTTCGAGAACTTGAACTTCGGTTCCATATTCAAAAATTTGACACTGAGCATCTGGATATTTTTTGAAAAATTTTTCTTCGAACGTTTTCTTCTTTCGGAAACGTTGAAAACGTCGATACTTCTTTTCGGCACTTTGCGAGCTTTGCGAAACATCCTCAGAAACTTCAATGTCATCATAGGCATCCCACAAACAAAAATCACTATCAACATCACCTTCATCAACGTTCTCATGATTATTAGAATCACTTGCTGACTTGCAGGTTGGTTTTGAAGTTTCCTTTCTTCCTAAACATTCAACGGAAGACTCCTTTTGAGCCTTTTGGCGTCTTCGAGAAAAACCTTCATAGATATCAATATCATCAAAAGCCTCCCACAAGCTGATACTAGGATCATCTTCATCTTCATCAACATCCATGTGATGATCAGATTCTTTTTTTGATGATTCGCAAGTTGCTGTTTGTACTGGCTTTTCACAAGGTGTCGAACAACTTTGGGAAGGATAACTTGCAGCATGGTCAGTAGACAGCTGAGTATTAAATGAACTCTCTTTCCTCAAGGCGACACTTTCTGATTCCTTCTTCTTCAAATGTTCACAGATAAATCTGTCTTCATTTGATCTGGATGCCTTATCCAATATTTCTTTTATGATTTCCTCTCTGTAATCACTTGGAAGTGACCACAATTGTTCAATGATCTGTGGAAGTGAAATCGAATCAGATCATGAAATGCACAAATAGCACAGAGTAATAGGATTCCATTTCCTCGTGATGTTTTCCTCACCTTTTTCTTATAATCATTCATAATTATCCACTGACTGAGAATTTATCCTTGTTCACTATTGATAATAAATATTCACTATATCTTAAGAATTACACTAAATCAAAACCGTCAAATGACTCAATTGAACACATGACAAACAGCAATAAGCCCAACCTAGCACACAAAGAGCTTGTCAAGATATTTTTTTGCCAAACTTTGTCCCCTCATAAATGACTATAAAAAGTCGACCCCCTTAAAAGGAGTTCATAAATTTTCCGTAAATTACTTAATTTTTCCAGAAAGCTCTGAACTCCTCTCATCCCTTTCTGGTTACCGATCATTGAATCATGAGTCATAAGCAATGGGATGAAAAAATTGTTAATGAGATATTTCTTCGAAATAAATATTA
Source organism: Brevipalpus yothersi (assembly GCA_003956705.1). Lineage (NCBI taxonomy): Eukaryota > Metazoa > Arthropoda > Arachnida > Trombidiformes > Tenuipalpidae > Brevipalpus > Brevipalpus yothersi. The sequence continues at coordinate 116,938 of QZCP01000098.1, forward strand.
TCATGGACTTGGGTTCTAGCTTTCTTTTTCATCTCGATTAAATCAATCAGAAATTATCAGAATGTAAAATTTGAGAACAGTTTGACCAGAAGCGATGAATTTTTCTGGATATTTTTGTCGATAGATTCTGATTTCAGAATCTCGCTTTTCATTTCTGGTAGAAGCGTTCAACGATTCAATAAGCCTGAGAATGATGTGAAAAGGGAACTAAATCACTGGAAATTTTACTAGAAATGACTCAAATCTTTCATAAAAATCATCACTACCCTCTATCATATTGAATATTTCTAATAAAGAGATAAAAAAGAACGAAATCTTATCAGTTCGAACTATTGTTTGACAGCCTTAAAAAAGCTTTATGAATAATTCGTTCTGAATTCCATTGTAAATAATATGGTAATGGGTCATTTCAAGTTCCATATTTTCTTTGGATTCATTAGCTTTCTTTTAAAAGAGTACTTCGAAGGTCGAAATTCGTGGGAAAACTATTTTTTATTATCGTTGCGATACAAACAAAAATATACATATTCACAATATTTTTTTCCAATTATAAGTTTTTGATGATAAATTTTTCAAGAGTTAATCACTCCTAGAAGTCACTTGGTGAGCCACGCCATGAGAGTTGACCAATACTGTATCGCATATTGGAGCCATACGGGTCAGGTAACTGATGATTGGGAGCAAAATTAGGCCTCTGAACTCGACCGTATTGAGCTTGAGTGTATCTATTTAATTCATCTTGAGTGTCAAATATCATCACAGTGAAAGGAGATCCTGGGACATGTTCTCCAGACCATTTGATTTCAATCCTATAATCTCCAGGCTCACATGGATCATATTTGCATACGATTTTAGGGTCTTTCGGATTTTCCCGCAACATATCAACTTTAAACGCTCCTTTGGGACCTCTTATTCTGACAGTAAGTCGACCAGGTCCAGCACCTCGAGTATCACACACAAATCGACTCTGATAGAGCGGCAATACGCCATGCTCAATTCCCGGTCCATAAACTCTCACTTTAGAAGGATCAGGAGGTCCAGCAACTCGAAGTGTGAATGGACTCCCTGTTATCAGATGGAAAAGGGAAAAGAATGAATTTGATGAGAAACTAATTGTTGTTAGGGGGAATTTCCGTACCCTAAATTGGTAAAAAACAATCAAAATGATGATGATACTTACCAGGAACATTTTCACCTCCATACTTGATCGTTAAAGTGTGACGACCAGATTCTTGAGGTTTGATGATCAAGACAAACGTACCGTCCATTTGATCTACCATCTCACAGAATGCAACCTTTGAGAAACCAGTACAATGAGCGGTCAAGTCACCTGATAAGAGAGAAAGATAAAATTTTTAAAAATAGGAAATAAATAGAACTTCACTATTATGAGAGAGAACAATGATCAATTACCTGGACCAGCTTTCCTTGTGTCAATGAAAACTTTTGATTCTTCACCCAAGGCACTACTCTTTAAACCTTCACCACAGCAAGTCACTCGCGATGCATCACATTTTGGCAGTATTGAGACTTTGAGGGGACACCCTTTGACTTGCTTACCACTCCAGAGAACATTAAGAAGATAAATGCCTTGTATCGGTGGGGTATATGTTGCCCTGAATATTCTTTCACTTATTTTGGTTACTTTGATGGGAATATCAGCTTTGACACCCGTTAAGGTGATATCAGGAACACCAGGTCCAGCATCAGTACCGTCCAATATGAATTCTGCTTCCTCATCAACTCGAGCACCCGCTAGCCCTTGACCACGAAGAGCTACGGTGGCATATTCATCGCTACTTCGCATATGACCAACAATTCCGATGAGAGGTGATCGAGGTAGAGCAAAGTCACCAAAATTGAGTCTTATTTGATATTCGCCCTCCTTTCGAGGAGTTAAGCAAATTTGATTGAGTAGATACTTGTCACCTTTGACCACTTCCACTGATATTGGTTCAATACGATCGTCAGGAGTTCGAAGTGAACCGTTAAGTTCGCCGGGTCCAGCAGAGGAAACATCGAAAGATATTCGTTTCTCTTCATTCAAAGAGAATTGTATATGATCTTGATGAGATAGTAGACTTTCCCAACCACCGATTGGATGTATACTTTCAAGATCAACTATTTTTGTCCGGTATGGAGATCCAGGTATAAGTTTATCATTCCAAAATATTTTTATTTCAAATTGACCAACTTCTCTGGGCACAAATGTGACCTTATATACGCCCTCCAAGTCTTCCATTATCGCTTTGGGCTCAGTTGTAGGACCTTGTACAAGCACTTGAGGTAGACCGGTCAGATTACGTGCATCCATACGGAATTCAACTGGTTGATGCACTCGACCTTGTTTCAAGCCGATACCTTCTATCACGGGGAAATGACCTTCTTGTGCGATGAAAGTTACTGGACTTCCAGGTATCTCCACACCACCAAATGTAATGGCAATCTTGTACTTTCCTGGCACGGTGGGAATGAATTCAATTATTTCACCCTCTCCATCAGGTGTTCCTTTCACCTCAATGGGCAGATGACGTCCTAATGGACTGGTAACGGTAACATCCAATTCTGCATAACCAGCATCTTTACGAGTGAGTGAGAAGAAAATTTTTTCGTTAACCACAAATTTTGTTGATTTAATCTGTTGAATTGTGACTCTGGATGCATCAAAAACTTCACTGGTATATGGTGAACCACTAACACTCTTATCAAGATATAGAACATCGATTTTGTGGGGACCTGTTCGCTGAGGTGTAAATTCTGCTAATAGGCTACCATCTTTTTGCTGGTAACACTTGACGTTAAGCGGTAGACCGGCTGAATCGGTGACTATAACGTCAAAGTTTTTGGCCGTTGCAAAGCCTCCAGTCTCAATGAGAAATGAAGCTGGTTCACCAGGGCAGCAAGATTTAAGAGCTGCTCCATGCACTATGATAGATTGAGTTGGATCCCTGATCTCGATCATCTGAGGACAGCCGGGAGCTTGATGATCATTGTATCGAACATCTATGTAGTGGGCAGCATCAGATTTTGGTACATAAGAGACAAGGAAAACTCCAGAGCTGATTTCTTTGATAGAATGAGGCACATCAATGTCACCAGCTTTGATGCTGACCATCATATTTCCTCGACCAGCCCAAGTGCAATCAATTTTGAATGACTGTTCTCGGCCAATAACACCATCTTGAACGTCAATCAATTTCACTCTACTAGGATCACATATCTCAACAAAATTGGTTTTCTCAGGAATTGGGGCACCATTTGAGTATACCTCGATACGATGTAGACCCACTTCTTTGGGAATGTATTCGACCTTTGTCTGATCTTTTTCATGGTGAATTTTGCACGGAACCAATGTTTTTTGTGGACCAAAAACTTTAACATCCAAATTTGAATTAACAATATCGATGTAAGCAACGTTTGTAGATCCTACTAAGCCGCTTGAAGTCAATCGTTGATTGGGCTGATTGGATTTGGAAGCATAACCGTTAACGTTACGTTGAATTTGATTTCCACTTTTAGGGCCAGAAGACATCTCTTCCAGTTCAACTTTGAAAGGACTGCCAGGAACGTCTTCTTCGTTGAATGAAATGTTGATAAAATGTGTTACTTTTTCTTGGGGCACGAATGTCACATCATACAGCCCTCTACTTCTCATGACAACTTCAGCCCTTAATGATGATTTGCGCGTCGTGACCACCAATTCAAGCGTACCTTCACCAGCTAACGAGGCATCGACTAGAAAGGGAGAGAAAGAGAGATAAAAATGAGATGAACAAGGTGAAATCGTTAGACGATGTGAATCGAAAGAAAATGATTGTACAAGCTCATGTTTGATGGAAATAAGTGTTGGTTATGCATGATAGACAGTAAAATATTATATAGCTTACCTTGAAAGGTTACAGGCTTTCCAACTCGAGCATTATTGAGACCGCTAACTTTCACCTTTGAAACATCGTATACATTACAATTAAATGGACACCCATTAATAATAACCCCATCAAGTTGAGCAGTTATAGCATGAGGACCTGAATCGAAAGATGATCAAAAGGTTAGCAAAAGTTATCATCAATTGAACTCAAATATTCTTCTGTTCATCGAATAAAACTGAAAATTGATTGAGTGATTGTGAATCTATTCAAGAGATTGAGAGGATAGTTAACTCGTAAAAGTGTTCATATAAGGTTGTGTAAAAGGAAATGAGCCTCAATAGGTATTGACCATATAGCCACAAATCGATAGTCAATGAAGTGTGAAATGATCGTAAGTTCACATTTGAAAATCAGAAAAAAAGTGTAGATAAATCAACTCAAAGCGAGGAATGAATTTGTTCTACCAAAAAAAATTGTCTCGATAATTCGAGTGTATCGATGGGCAATAGTTCAAAAAAGAACTCGCAAAGCCTAATGAATCAGGCGACTGATTTGACTATAGAGAAAATATATCGCTTCGATGACTATTTCGATTCATTTTGTGCGTATTTTGACTTAAAAATTATGCGAATCACGAAAACTTGTGTTTCATCATCGAAAAATGGGTTTTGCTCATAATTGAACAAGTAGGTAGAGTATCGAAGAAGTATCTTTAAAAATTTGGAATATCAAAAATTTAAACTTACCAACTTCAGATGAAGAGATATTCACTTTAAATATATCATCAAGTTTTTTGACATCAGCAACAATCTTTTTTCCACTTGGAGCTGTGAACATTGATGATATATCATTTAATACGTCGCATGAATTTGTTAACATAAACAATGATGCAACTCACCTATGGCAAAAACGGTACAATTTTGGGCGGCATTATTCTTATTATCAACAGTGAATTCAATTCCTTTGGCAAGAGATGCCATTCGAAGTGTTTCACTTGGCACCAACGACTGAGAACTGTCAATAATTTTAACACTGTATGGACTTCCTGTAAATTTGTGAAAAGCAAAAGATGAAAAGAAGAGAAGAAATGAAAATGAAATACAGAAAAGTTGAAAATAATAGTGGATTCATTAGGGCGAGAAATGGATCTTATGCAAAAAAAACTTGATGATAAGTGAGTCCATTTTTAGAGCAACGAAGGTGTGAGATACACACACAATAATGATACAAAGTAGAACAATTTGATAAGATGTACTGAATTATCCAGTTTGTACACCTACCTGGCACAGATTCACCGTTGAATCTCACACTGACATTGTGGACACTTGCTTCCATTGGTTTAAAGTTAACCCGAAATTTGGCATTCCCTTCCGACTGGACATAGTTGGGTACATTACGGTTATTCACTGACACTATGATTTCCAAATTACCAGCTCCAGCTTGACTGGCATCAACTTTTATTGTACAAGCGTGTATTCGGGTGTGGGTGACAAAGTGATGAATTTCGAGAGAACAACGGGAAAGTAGAAGGAGCGTGAAGAATAAGTAAAGTGATTTGTAGTAAGGAATGGAGGAGTTGAAGAGAGAGAGAGAGAGAGAACGAAAAAGATAGGAATGAGAGCGAGGGAGAGAAGTGATGAAGGAGAGAGAAGAAGAAAAGACAAAATACAATCAGAAACCGAATAATCTTTGCACAAATAAACTTTGATTGAATAACGAGAAATAATTACTTGAGAAGAATACTGGTTTGCCCAATGCACCACCAGTAGGCTCAGAAACATTGACTCGCTTTGCATCATATACTTTGATCAAAAAAGGACAATTGCTTATTGATTCCCCACCAATTTTCACATCGATTAAATGATCTCCAACTTCCAATGGCTCAAATGATATTTTGTAGCCCGCTTCAGGATTACCTGATAAATCATACTTAAGCGGTGAGCTGGCGGGGCCTGTGAGAAAGAGAAAGATGTTTGAAATGCAAAATTGTCACGTCTCAGAAACTCTGAGAATTCTAATGATCTAGTCTGTACTTACCTAGAAGAGAAACGAGCTTCTCATTCAATGAGACGCCATGAGTTTCAATGAAAAAGGATGCAACAGAGTTGACTGGAACACGATCAAGTCCTTCTTTATGGAGTTTCAACTTGGATAAATCATACACAGTGCAAATGTAGGGAGCACCTAAACATAGAAATAGATGGAATGATTTAGATGACTGAAATAAATTGAAATTTGACTGATAATATTCACATACCAGGGACAAGTTCTCCATTAAATTTTATATCAATCTGATGATCCTCGACTTCTTTCGGTAAGAAAGTGATAGCGTATTGACTCGCACCCAATGCCTGAGGATTGGATGTAACTTTGCCATTGTTGATTACTACTTCAAGATTACCTGGCCCGGCATTAGCTGCTTCAACTGATGTAGAGAAATGAGAGATTAAAATTTTCGAAGGAATCATGATGAAACACAATATTTACCCAAGAAAGTGACTGGTTTACCAATGAAAATTTCATTTGGAACATCTTTAACTTTTATCTGTTCAACATCATAAACTTTGGTCGAAAATGGTGATCCTGGAATAGGATTTCCTCGATACTTGATGTCAATTATGTGTTCACCAGTGGTTTTGGGATTAAAATCAATCTGTACACCAGAATCAACACGAAAAACTTTCGGCACAATCAGTCCTTTGGGACCTGAAGAGTGATAGGAAGGCAAACACAAACAAATTATAAAAACATCACTGTGATGACGACAAGCTGATTTCACTCACCTTTTATGTTCACATCGATATCACTTTCATTAATGGCATTGAGTAAAGTTAGTGAAGATATTTGATTGATGGGCGCGAAATCAAGTGTTGCTCCACTGAGAACTACTTTCTCCATATCGGCACTGATTTGAACCACAAATGGACTCTCTGGAAATTTCATAGGAGATGAAAAGAAATTCGAATTAGTCTATAACCAGAAAAAGTTGACAATACTGTCGAAATAGTGAACACTTATTCAGGTACTACTGATTGGCATACATTCACATTACAACAACAGTTTGACAGAGTGTGTTCGACGAAAACGTCTGCAAAAATTTTGACTCAATTCCAAGATATCGCATGTAGGTGAAGAGAGAGAGAGAGAGAGAGAGAGAGAGAGAGAGAGAGAGAGAGAGACAAAACTTTGCGAGGACAATCCAATAAGAGAATAAAGTCACGAATAGTCACCAGTCACAGTAGAGTATAGTAGTGTTCATGTGATCTGAACTATAACTAGTGAAAAAAAATTAAGTTAACTAACCGATCATCAAAATGGATACATCTTTCTTTTACTCAAAGTCCAAAGAAACGAATTCAAGATTCAACTTATGAACATTCAGATCATTCTGACTGGCTGCTACTTTACTACCGAATGAACACCAAAAAAAAATTCATCTTTCTATTTTTCCCCCTCTATCTTTTTCACATTCTCTATCCCCTTTCTCTCTCTCTCTCTCTCTCTCTCTCTCTCTCTCTC
>QZCP01000099.1:0-50262 GCA_003956705.1 Brevipalpus yothersi
CTTCGTCAAGTGATACACAAAAATCAACTGAGTTTCAGCAGGCTTCTAGTTCCAAAACTTCAGCTCTCAATAACAGTAAGAAAAGTTCCAATAAGTATTCATCACTTCCTCTTTCTCAGAGAATGAAATCCTCATCATCTGTTGCCTCAAATGTTTCGGAGGGTTCCAGAAACAGCCCAACAACTAATTTCCCCTCACCAAAGCGTATACCAGACTGTTTAACTCTTCTTGATGATCTCAAGTTTTGTCTCATGATGCCCGTGATACTGGATGAGAAAGGTTCCGAAGTAGAACAGCCAATTGTCTTGATTACGAAGAGCTCAAATCTATCTGATCTTGGAATTTCCCTTCCGTATCGTGTGAAATTCAGTAAGAATGAAGATTTTGCCTGGCGTCAAAAAGAAAACATAGTTCTTTTCGGGAAGCTCATTGCTGTCAGTGGTAAGTTTCAGTGATCGTTTCTCAGTAAAATAGTCATTTCCCATGAATGAATCAGAAGATTTCTGGTAAAACTATCATTAAACTCATTTCAGATGACATTAAGGCTCTGACACAAGCTTGTGAAAGCTATTTCAGCTTGACACGAGAGAGAGGGATGATAGGTTTGACGGTTTATCTGAAATTTGATTATCTAACAAAAATTTGGCCTGGTAGTGCGGAAATTTTCAACAAGGCAACTGTCATGCATTCAGAGAGTGTGTTGAAAGATCTTTTCCCCAAGGAAGGCTCAGTGTTCACCTTAGATCAAGTAAAAGAGATTCCAAAGAAGTTCCAGCCGAAGGTATCGCCAAAACGAATAGCTCAAGATGCATTGGCGTCTAGTGATGACTCAGGTTCATCAAGTAAGAGGAGGAAGCCATCAACTACAATAGTAAAAGTTTCACCTCCTGTTGCAAAGGGAGGACAGAAACAATCTTCCAAGAAAGTCAGTGCATCTCAACCGACTGAGAAAGAGAAGAGAAAAGTTTCCAAGAGCCTTGAAAAATCTCTCAGTCAAGCGAATCAATCTGAATCGAGCATCAGTGCTGATGAAGATGAGAACATTGAACATGATTATGATGTGGATTTAATGTCTCTACAACCACCTAATCTGAGTACAGATCTGAGCGTTGATCGATCCACAGCTGATGTCCTGGTGTCGGTTCAGCCATCGCCGAGCGCAACTTGCAAGAAAAGTTCCACGGCGAAAAAAAGTGCTCCTTCGAACCATGAAAGTGATGATTCTATTATGGAACTTATGATGACTGACAGTCCTCTGGGACGAGAGTTTTCTCAGGGAGAACAGTCCATCCCATCTGAAATCGATGAGTATCAGAGAGACCTTATCGAGAGATTTGAAGAGTCAGCTACTGCGAATAGTGTGAGAGAAAGCTCTCAGAAAGGTGGAAAACTTTCTCAAAACAAAAACAAGAATGTTTCTAGGTCTCGTCGATCAAGCGCAGGTTCATCCGGATCAAGTTTCCTCTATAATAGGACTTTTTCCCGCTCCGAACTATCTATCTCGAGTTTAAGCTCTGGCTCTCCTGCAGCTTCTGGATCCGGATGCTCTCAAAGTTCCACTTCGGGATCCAGCTCATTACGTTACTCCAGAAAAAAAGCAGCCGAAATGGCAGCAATACATGACGTTGCAAAGAATTGGGAGCACAACAAACAATGGGCAGATAAATCTTTCGAGGAAAGATTCAGTTTCTTCAAAAATTCTTTCGAAATTCTTCTCGCAAATAGATCGAATTTGAGCCCAATTGATCCATACTATCGGATCATGGCGTCAATTTGTGATGCGATTTTTGGAGTTTATCTTTTGCAGGACAAAATTCGAACTATGAATCGTGCTTCTGATGTTTTTTTCATTGACGCAGATAATGATCAAACAAAATTGGACAAAGATAGGGTTAGTTGAGCGTATTTCCCCCCATGAACCTTGAATTTACTAGCATTCATTACTCTAGAAAGTTTCTCGAAAATTGACTGAAATTGCCTCATGAGAACTCTCATCATGATTTCTCGAGAAACTTTCCTCTTATCTCGAGAACCTCTCCACTGAACAGAAGTGCTGAAACATGATGAAATTTTCCGATTTTTTTGTTTCCATTTTTTCCTCTCTTACTTTTTCATTCCATATATGACTCTGTTTTTCTCTAGAAAACTCTCTTGATTGAAGGTATCATGCCTTTAGACGTCTATGCTGTTGAAAAAGCATTAAAACGATCAAATCAGCGAGATCCTACATCTATATTGTCACACATTGTCCGGATTGCATTTCCACCACATTTCTATTCGAATGTTCAGCTTGGTGTTACACGGCGAAAGAATCGCAACATAAGAACAGCCAAAACCTCATTGCCAGTTGTATTAGGCTATCCAGATCCTTTGAATCGCCCTTTCACTGGAGATGTGGATAGTAAGCTAGGAGAAAAGAGAATTACTGCTCTGATTGGTAAAGTTTTTGATGAGCTTTTATTGCAAAAATTTCTTCCCTCACAGCCATCGAACTGATGAGAAAGTTTTCCGAGGTTTTGTGAGAAATTTTCCTCTCTTTGAAATTATTTTTCTGATTTTTTCCTCTCCAGAGTTTGCTATGAGGCTTGGTGAAAAGTTCACATATGATGGGAATTATATGAAGGAGATGAGGAAAAAAATGTCAAAAGCACTCTGGGACCTGGATGCCAGGAAGGATGATCCGAAAAAGCGTGATTATCCAGTTCAAAATCAGATAAATTATCTGAAGGAAAGATTCGGCGATATAATTAAGGATGATGAGGATGATGAGGATGATGAGGAAGGCGAGAAAAGCGAGGAAGATGAAGACGATAATAATGGTAATGATGGAGGTGATGGTGATGGTAATGGTGTTGATGAGGATGAGGATGAGCATCAGACAGACGATATTCAAGAGTGAGATATTATGCAAAAATAGTTAAAAGGGCTCGCCATTACCTTGCCTACCTATCCAAGGAGCTGTGTTTCGAGAAAGTTTCCAAGAGTCAAATTTTGATTATTTCTATACAAACAGATTTTCCTAAAATTTTCAAGATTTTTTGAGCTATTTTGTCAGCTGGAATCATCAGTTCCATTCTGGAGTAATTAAATAATCAAGTTTTTTACACCAATCATGAATTAGCATCTCTCCTCTTCTCGGAATCTTTCTTCAGATTCAGAATGTGGGAAAGAATCAAGTCTGGAATTCATTTCCAGCTGTTTGAGGAAAAAAAACTTGCTCGGAATCAGAGATCTTCCGCCGAAAAAAATCAATTCTCTCATTTTTCTGATGGAATCATTCTAAGTTTCCAATTCAGAACTAGCTCTTCATTCCAGCCTTGAATCATTTTTTCATTCCTGAAAAAGGGGGTCTGAAAGTAAAAATTGGAGCCTGAGCTACATTGTATGCGAAATCTTCCTGTTTTCCATGCTCAGAATCACTTTTGGCTCAAAAAGAAATTCGAAAGATTCCTTGTGGAACTCCGAAACTTAGAAATCTGTTGGCTGGGTCTCTATGTTCGAAGAATTTACTGATACTATGATTGTCCATCCATTCAATGACTCAATATGCTACAATCTATGGTTAAAATCATGATTCAGATAGCCTCTTTATTGGCTTTTATCGGCTTTTAATGCTCCATGAAAAGAGATAGAGAAGAGGACAAAAGGGATTCCAAGGTAATCTCTTACTTGCTGAAGTGTGGTGAAGTAGAATGATGATGAGAAAGGGAGAATGCCGAATGTCGAAAAAAATATCCGAGGAAAAACACTTTCCATCTCATGGAAAATCTGTTTCAGTATCTGATAAGGTGTACCATGTGTGATGAATATTCTAGCCCTCTTATTCTGTATTCTTTCATTCATCATTGCCTTGAGTCTTCTCTCTCTCTCTCTCTCTCTCTCTCTCTCTCTCTCTCTCTCTCTCTCTCTCTATTATCCTTTCAATATATTCACAGTGTATCGAAGAATGTTTACTCTTGATGTCATTCGGAAAGAGTCAAGTATCAATTGAGAGAATGTAGATGAATTGATACTAGTTTTTCAGGAGAAAAAATATTCTATTAACCTTTTTCGTAGACTAAATTGGAGGAAAATAAGATTCTTATGCAAAATTTTCATCACCAGAACTTCATCATGCAAAATCATTTAATATGCTAACTCATTGAGCTATAGCTCTTTCCCTCTCTTTCTACATCAGCTTGATGCCAGTTATGAAAAGTATCTTTTTTCCCTCCACTTATCTACTTTGAAGAGTGTCAATTTTAATACTCATTATCTTGATGTCATGATATTCGCTGCTTATTTCTATGGGCAAAAAACATTGGAAACTATCGCTACTTTATACATATGACCAAAATTGGGTCCAAAAGGTTAATCAAACACCTCAAGCATAATGATCTATCAGCCATGTATATAGCTTCCTTCTCATCAATAGACCAGAGGCTGATGATGGTGTCAACAAATGTTAAAGTTCATTTTAAGGTGATCCTGATAGATACATTGATTGATCCAATTTAATGAGTATAGAGTCCAGTTTTTTTCTCCATCATCATCCTATTTGATCGAATGTGTATACATCAGTGTGTATAGATGCATCAAAATTGTTACAGTACACTTGGTCAAACTGATTAAATTTCTTGAAGCATTGCTGATTTAAACTTAACAGGCAGCATTCTTCTCGATCAAATATCAACATCAACATATATATGATTGGTAAAAGTTTGATTGGATGTCCAAAATTTCAACTATAAATACTATATGTACACATATGCATAAGTGTGGGTATGCATAATGAGTGTAGAATTTTTGATTACAAGAATATTAACAGCACACAAAGTGAGCCCAAATTTTCATTCTTACGCAACATTTGACTTCTCTATCATCACCAGTCAAGTTTGATATATGACATGATTACAAGCCAATAATGGACTTGGTTAAATTTGATCACATGATCAGCGGAAAAAAAGTAAAAATACTCTCTTGAGAGCATAGACAGAATGGCACCAAAAACCTCCAGGGCATGTAACAATATATATATATATAAGTGTAGAAATGTGTATACTGTGAGCTCAGCAGTTAGCTTGGAAATGTGAGAAAAGCACATTTCAAGTGGCCATTCCGATGGATAAATAATGTGAATACAAAATCTTATGGTTGCGTAAGGACATGAATTCTTGAATATAAATATATACATTTTCGTTCTTCTACTGAATGGGATAAAGAGTGCCAAGTTTGCTAGATAATAGGGCAGATATACACCTTACACGATGCAGTACAGAAGCAAAAATATTCTCTTCTCACTGTTTTGGATTCACTTTTTTCTCCAAGTTTTCAGCAAACGTCAACAGTTGGCCCTGTAAGCAAATCTGTGACAACTCAGCATCATTTCATCTTAAGCTGCCACTGATTTTCATCTCAAAAAATTTGCATGAACTCATCTTTCCATCTTTTCTCATCTCTTCGTCTGTTTGTCATCATATTTCAGCATTTTCACTTCAGTCCATAGACATTCACACTCACGCCTCTATACATCCAGGCACCTACACAATTCTTCATCTCAAGATGAATTCCCATTGAACAGAAAAGAGAGAGGAGATTTAACCTTTCATCACCGTCAAGAGGTATATCACTTGTCTTGATGCTTATATATTCAGTGTATTTCCTAGCATGAAAGTGTGTGTATTCCAAAAGTGCACAACTTCCATGATGTTTTTGATGATATTTACCATTCCTCAGTTGTCAGCTATTCTAATCCTATTTTCCATACCCATTGAACAGTAGCAGTGTTCATCACTTGGAAAGGTGGATCACTTTTGCATAAGTTTGTATAAAATGTAGATCCCTAAAACTCACCAGTGGATGATAATTGAGATTAGCAAATATTGAAACTGTGTCTGGAAAATTTTCATCGAATTCACGATGACGTTCTCTTGTAATGAGATAGAATTTCTCCACCTAATTTGGCTACATATAACATAAGTGATGTATAAATTTCGATTGGAAGCTTACCTTACCATCTGATCAGCTTGAGAGCATTCTTTTGATGTGTGTATACCTAGGATTCTTCCACTTTATACACAAGCTCATACAGCTAATCGAATTTTACCGTGAATTCTATTCTAATTTTCTCTCATCTTCTAAAATTGCTTAATCACACGTACTGCATCGAGAGCTATAAACGAAATGCTACTCAAATGGGAATACACGAGGTTCTTGAGAACCTCAATATGTCCATGGTATATTCTCTCTCAATATACATGAAAAATGAGCTTTAACAGCGGGAAATGATGGAATGATCTCTCAATAGAGTTCATTTTATTGCACGTATAAAGCTTATGGAAAAGCTTCATGGCCCTATTCAATACTTGAATTGTCTTAGTTAATTGCATGTCTCGACATTTCCTCAGTGAGAACTTTAACGAAGTCCAAGCTTTCAATATTACGAATTATTATTATTAAACTTCTCCACTCACATTATCAGAGCTCATCAGCATCCTGAACTTACATGAAAACGAAATAGTCCTAAATGATCACTCAGAGAATATAGTTTAAGAAAATCAATGCATAGCTTCTCAGGAAAGTGAGCATGCTAACCACTAATTCTCTGCAAATTATCCTCCTGATTTCGATTGTATTCCTTCAAGACGATTTGAAGAGATCACTGCCTCGAGGTTGAATACAAATCGTGGTTAGAATTTGTTGGAAGAATAAAAGTTCATCCGTAATTCTCCATGAAAAACCTCAAAATAACAGGTTATTTTACATGGAATTTGCATTCTTATTCATTATATTCGTCTAAGGCTTGTTAGCCTTTCTACTTTCAATGCTGCCAATGTGACTTACCCATTGAATAATATCAGATTGGAAGGAGGAGTCTTTCTCTTTGGTATTATTAGAGCTGATATGCAATTTTCTCCACAAAAAACACTAATTCATGCCTCTTGTTCTGATTTCCGTTGGCATTATCTTGAACACACATATATCTTACCAGTCATGCTGGTGTATCATGGCTGAATTTAGATGAGATTACTCAAAATCACAAGCCAGATGAGCCTTACATGCGTCTCAAGGGCTCACTATCAACATGAGACTAGCCGAATTCATCCTCTTCTCTTTTTTCTCTTCTCCGCTGTTTTACTCATTGGAGTTCAAGCATTTGAATGGTAAATTAATTTAGCATCATCAGATATTCAGCTTGAAGATCACATTTCTACACAACATTTATTGTATTCTCTCCACTACTTTTCTTTCTCGTTTTTATTCCACTAAATTACGTGATAAGGTTCACAAAAAAGCGTTCTGATCCTCTCTCTCTCTCCCTCTTCAAGTATCGATCTTGTCCAACATACTGGAATAACTTTGCATTCAACTTACATCTATTCTTTGATAGAAAAAATTTTTCCAGTCCTTCTCTCTCTCTCTCCCCATTGATGAAGACTATCTGAGGAAGAATTTTTAGTGAAAGATTTTTTTCTCTCCATTCTATCTTATCTCGCAGCTCACAAAATCAGTGGGCCAAAAATGATTGTTATCTGATTGATTTGCATCGAATGAAGTATTGCCTCTCAATTGAGTGGCTTCATTTATTTCTTTTTCCACTTTTTCATCATAAATTTTTTTCACTTCTTCTTCTTCTTCTTTTACTTATTCTTCCCTCTTTACTCTCTTTTTGCTCTCCTCCCTATTGGCCCTCCTCTATAAAACAGATTTTTCTTCTCCAAAATAGTTAAATTCTTCTTTGACTGAATACTTCTTTTTTGCCTACTCTTTTGCCATCTCATATGCTCCTAATCGATCCGAAATGCACATCAGGAGGCATTCTCCTGGAACAGAGATCTGTCATCCTTTATCAACTGTTTAATGATGATCAGAGAAAAGCATCAACCTAAATCATTTATTATGCTGATAATTTTACGCCTAGCATCACTCTGAGCGAAAGATAGTCAATCGAAGCGAAACTTGCCATAGTATTACAGTTGATAATGCGGTTTGAAAAGAGTGTTTTATGATGTGAGCTCCTGTCAATGTATTCTTCCTATCTTTTTCCTTATTCTCTCTCTCTTCCTTTCTTCTGATAAATACTTTTGTTTGCCCCATGAGATAACTTTCAATACTGTGTACTTCTTCTCCTTTTCCGATTCAAATCATATCTTTTGCTCACTATTAGCTCATATTTCTCACCATCAAGCATACCCCTGACATGAGTTCATTATTTGTAACTCTATCAATTCATCCCTTCGAGATGCCACTATACTTTTCACAGCAAATAAATCTTGTCAATTCAATTTGATTGGTGTTTTATTCAATGTTGAAGCTAAAACTGCGATTCATAATGTTTATGATTTTTCCTTTTTCCTGTTGTAAATTGACCCTTTCGAGAATGGTCAAGAGAAAGTGATTGAACAATTTGTGCTATTGGTATCAATGCTGTTATACTAACCTAAATTTAGTTGCAAGAGAGAGAGAGAGAGAGAGAGAGAGATCTTTTGAGTGGAAAATAACGATAATGATGTGAAGAACAATTGAGACCAAATTTTTCTGTCCAATTCTCTATTATTCTTTGAATATACTTCATTTTCTTATTCATCCAAATCGTTCATGTTCGACCTTACTCTCTCTCTCTCTCTCTCTCTCTCTCTCTCTCTCTCTCTCTCTCTCTCTCTCTCTCTCTCTCTTTCTCTTTCTCATCGTAAGTATTACTTGCATTCAATGAGCTGGGCATCCAAATAAGTGAAAAGAGCAAACCGTATCAATGAAAATGCTATTGGAAATCTACGGTCATTGAGTTTTCTTGAAGAGAGAGAGAGAGAGAGAGAGAGAGAGAGAACCAGGTCAACAGTGATTAATTTGGTCACTGAATGTTACTAAAACGTCTTTAGATGCCCAAACACTGTTAGCTTTTGAACAGAAAATGATCGGAAAATCTCATCATTCATTCAAAATCTTTTTTCACACAAACACACACTCGCACTTACACACAGATTCTTATATTTCTTTCATAGTGATGTTTATATTCTGTGATGATAAGGAAAGGGAACGTGCTTGAATTCACTCTTCCAACACATTCTCCTCTGCTCCTTATGGTCTCCTATCATGCTGAATGTTTCACTCATGGTCTCATCGAAGATCATTTTGTTGATCGAAGAATATCCTTGTCCACTTGCTTGTTATTTCTCTTCCTCTTATCATTCGTCTTACATACACATGCTTTGGTCAGATTCTTAGAATCATCCAATCAAACATGATCCATTATTGTTAGCCTGTCTTTTAAGGCCTATCTGATTCATATTCTCAATGTTGTCAATAGACACTCTCTATCAATTGGTACACATGCACATATACACACAAATCGACTTCTATTACTAACTCATCTGACTAATACTGATCCAAACTCATGAACAGTATTTTCCATCAATCGTGTAGATATTTTCATCTCTCTCTCTCTCTCTCTCTCTCTCTCTCTCTCTCTCTCTCTCTCTCTATTCAGTTCATAGCTTTTATACAATCACTTTCACATGCCTTTGCAATGAAAAATCTGGCTACTTTTCCATGTAATGTTACTACTATATATAGTGGCAGTAGCTATAAAGTGTGAGAAGAGGTTTTGTGATGATGATTTTGGACATAATACTCACCTCACACACAAACCTTTTTTCCAGGCTATAAATGATGAAACCAAAGTTTCTACTCAAGATTGGAGTAGAAAAAAATTTTTCACTGTGAATAAAATCTATGGCAATCATGGGCAGCTTATACCTTTTGGTGAAGAGAGGAAAAAACCTATCAAAACCCACTGAGCACTCGAAAGTGTGAAGAAAAAAATCGTTTTATATATATGAATAAATGACTTTTTCGTCCTCATACTCTGGAATATACTTTTTCCGCCAGTATCCTGAAGTCACCATGAAAGCCATGAGCAATATTTTGAAAAATTTTGCTCATTTTTTTTGCTGTATTCTTGGTGGAGAAGAGAGAGAAGAGAGAGATATAGAGATGAAATAAAAAAGTTGGAAACACTTTTGTAAATCTCTTTCGTCCACATTATATTGAAATTTTCGTCTAGACAAGAGAAAGGCTGTGTTTGTGAATATAAAGGACACAGTTATAGCTCGAGAAACTCCTCCTCAGCCAAAAGCAATCAATTTCAATATGAATTCAAGGAATTGTATCCAAATACTTTTGTTCGAGTAATATGTCTTAATCATTTTGGATTCTCTCTCATGTACAACCTTCTCTCCCCAACGATCAGCTACTCTCGATATGTCCATTCTGATGATGGAATCCAATTTCGAACAATGTATACAATGGAATACATGAAGGTAAAAGGAAAATGAATGAGGCATTGGAGCAAATAATAGCATGCAATGGATTCTGGCCAGAAGAGATTACATCAACTGGTTTCGGCATCTTGTTCTATTTGATGAGAGGTTTATATCATTTCTCTCTCTCTCTCTCTCTCTCTCTCTCTCTCTCTCTCTTCCTTTCTTGTTATGGTTCTATTCTGGTTGAAAAGATGGGAATACCTTCCTGACTGAAAGGAAAGTCTTTCCCTAATTAATCTTTTACTGGCCACAGTTTGCCAAGAGAATAATAACAATCTTCTCGGATATTTTTCTGGTTGTTTTATCACACAGCCCATATATCATAATTCAGGGACAAGAAGACAGAGAACCAGAACGTTCTTACATGTTCACACTCACTTGGAAAGACCTCTTGAGTGAGAAAAATTGACTCTTCACGAAATGTACTCACTTCCACTACATGGAAAAATGAGGGTGAAAAAGTATGTATTATCGATGCTCAAGATTTTCTTCAAAGCACCCATCAGCCCAATATATATGGATGTCTTGCGCTCTTCTCTTTCAATGCAATCTTCTCCAGTCAAGGTGCCAAAAGAGTTGTTTTTCATGCCATTTCATTACATCATTTGATCATAAAGAGCTCATAAGAGGCCACAATATTGGCCAACAATAAGTTTCATTTCTTTCTCTCTCTCTCTCTTTCTCTCTTAACCCATTCTCTCTCGAACAGTAAACACTATGTTCACAGTCAATATATATGTATTCCTCTCTGGCTTCCTTACGTGTGTTAGTGTACCTATGTTCCTCTGTCTATTCCATTCTTCTTTTCTCTTTTTCCCTTTTCATGGATGATACATTTTCTCAGTCAACTGGTTATGATCTTCACGAATACAATTGTGAAAGACATAAGGAGGAAAGAAAAAAGAAACAACAATATTTCATCTTATACTGCCAGTCTAGTGGCTATGGTCAAGATATATGTCCTATCAGTTGGTCTAATAGTAGAAAGAGTGAGAACCTTTTTTTTCTCATTCTTTTTTGTTTCTACTGAACCGGACTGATAATCACGACACGCATATAGACTTGAAAGTAATTCATTTACTTTTACTTCAGAGAGATGCTATTGGTCAGATATTCTTGGGAATTTTTTCTTGAGCTTATATTTTATTGCCCACCTACACAAATAGACATACTCACATACACACACAAACGGATGCTCAGTACCTTGAGGATGATGAGGAGAAAAATTTTTCAGTCCAAATTATCTTTCTTTTTCTTCTTTTTCCTCCATCCATTAACTATCTTCTTCTTATTTTCAAACCTCTTTACTATCTTCCAACCTTGTCGACAAAATTTTGAGCTTAAAGAGATGAGATTTTACTTTTCGCTTGAAAAAACATTTTCTGATGGTTTGGCTCCATTCATTGGTCAATATTGGAAAAATTATTTCCCTCTTCACTTGATAGCTTTTTAGTTCATCACCTTTGCTCCTCTCTCTCTCCCTCTAAACACCATAATCGGTATATTAGCAAGCTATTTTTCTTGGAAGAATGATGATTGAACTTTATCCATTATTCCCTCTCTTTTGTGGAACATTATAAACTAATCCTTGTGTATTGGTGAATCTCGATGGAAGAAAAAGATTGAACCCTTTATGAATTTGAGTTTTATTTCGCTGAAAATTTGGTCTTAACACCAGACGATCATCCAGATTTTCCACAGATTACCCAGACAATGGGCTGGAATAAAATCTTTCCTTTTTTTTCCTCTCCTTCCTTTCTCATACTCACATGGAAGAAGCCTTCACAAACCAATAGGATTTGATGGACTTACAATTGAAGTGAAAACAAATATCTATGATCTCTTGAATGTCTGGTGAAATATTCGCCTTTTGCTTTGATTTTTTTCTCCCCCTTTCCTCTCTCTCTCAACTATTTTTTCACCATTTCAACATTTACCAGGGGATAAAATCTATTCCCAATGCCCATGAAACTGTTCCATAACCATGGAAAAGATAGCTTATAACTCCTTCCCGAGAGGAGATTGTGTTTTAAAGAACGAAAGCCTTTTCAAAATACCGAGAATACAGAAAATCTCTCTCGCTCCTACACTGACTTGGTGTGGCAGTGATAGGAAATTATCTCCTTTTTTTGCTTCTCTTCTTGACACAGTGATCGCTTTTTTTCCACAGACAAATCAGATGGAAAACACATACTCACACTAGAAATACCATGAACACCATGAAGCTGAGAGTAAGAAGCGGAAAAAAGAATGCCAGATTGTGTGTTCACCTTACGTCATAATCTGGGAATACAATCTGAATTTTGTTCGATACACGTTCAGTGGGATCCTTTGAAAAAATTGGTGAGACTAGTTTTAAAGGCAAAAAATGTCATGAATTAGCTCATGTCACATGGAAACAAGAGGTAAAAAGGAAGATATACATCTATAGTCAAAAGCTTTTTTCTCTGATCTGTTGTTGAAACAAGTTTCACAGTAGCAAAGTACAAGAGTGATGTTGTGAATATCTCATGGAATATCCTGTCTCACTGTTAGTGATGATTCCATCTTGGAATGAGCATGATGCTCATTTCATCTTCATGTCTTGTCCTATTTTTGATGAATTATTCTTTTCTTGGCGAAAAAAACTCAAGATATAAAGCTTCCAGCTTTGTGAAACACTTTTATCATTCTGAAAAGCTATTCGTAAACTGATACATGTATCCAGGCTGTGAAAATATTTGCCAATTTAGCCATTTCTGCTGGTAGTTGAAAAAATTGTATCCATGTAGTGTGGATTCCTTCGTTCTAAAAACTGAGCATTCCACAAATATTTTCTGTACTCCACAAACTTCAACTCCCTATAATAGAAGTTAACATTTGTTTCTCTCGGTGATTCGTTTACCATTTAGGATGGTTGCTCATTAAATCATTTTCAGAATAAAGTTTCATAGTATATGTTACAAGTTCTCTCAGCTTATTATTCTTTCTCCTCGATTTTCTCAATAAATCATTTCAAATGCTCCATATTTACGAATATACTAATTTGAATCACAGAAACATCTCAACACAGAATCATTCTTGGAGAGGAACTATACTTCTTGATTCTAGTGGATCCATATACATAGAGTCTGAGCTGATTACCATGATGGTTGCTACGAATCTTTCAGTGAATGTTATTCTATCATACTATTATATCATACTTCTATTCACATCCTATGAGATCTTGAGATTTCCCTGAGTCTTCCAAAAGTCCGACAAAGACAAACATATTCGGTCATCTGAATTCTGAGAGTGAAATTTTACAATTCACACCTAAGATTCTAGCCTGGACAGACATCAAATTTTTTTCTGTTGAGCTTTACGATAAAAAAATTGATGTTTGTCTCAGCATAAACTTATTGATAATGGGCACGTAAACTTATCCAAGATCCCCTGTGAGGATTTGCCGAGAGATGCTCTATTTTTAAGCCCCTCAAAGGAATGTCCCCACATTGTGAATCAACTTTTAAGATATGTTTATAAATATCGTGTATGGGCATAACAATTGAATGAGCTCATAGTATTCCAATGGTGTTGAGTCTGTTTGTTCTAGTACTGTCTGCTAACATCAAAAGTATACTCATGACTACAATCTTTTGGAGAGCATGTGAATGTCTGCGTGAGTTTTTCTAATCATCTGTTTGCACATAGAATTTTTTCTTTTTCCTTCACTTTTTTTCCAACAGAAGCTCAAACACTCAGCAACAAAAGACAACTTCCCACGTGTGTAGTTATGAGATTAAAATCATATGCTTCAAGGATGCACGTTAGGATATTGGGAAGGTCTTTCATCTGATTTTTAGTCAAGCTTGAGCGGATTCATTTTTGTTTGCAATCACTTGTATTTTTGGAGAAAATAAAGTTCATGACGATTCTTATCATTTGAAGAATCATTTCCATCATTCCCTACTGCTTAAATGCATAATTTGTATTCAGTTCAGTTTCATCATTGATTGGAGGAAAGGTTTCTCCTCAGCAACTCCCAGGATTTTTGTGTTACCCTTTGCATTTTATTCCTTCACCTACATATTGCTCAACAGATCTCTTTTATTAAATCTTGAGAATAAATATAATATCAGAATGGTTATTCTTGCCTTTATTACTTTTAAAGAGAATCCCAGACTAGGCTCGGCTAAATTTGAGGAACCAAAATGATACTCAGATTTGATTTGTGTAAGAAGCAATCAAATTACAACGGTACATGGGAAAGTCTGATAGATTGATGCTATTGAAAAATTTTGCCCAATCCATCACAATTTATCAATATAAATAAGCTAGATCTCGCCTCCTAAACTATTCATCTTAAATGGCGTGTTAATATGAAAAATTTCTTTGCGAATGATTTCTCAGCTACATTCTGTAATCCAATGAAGAGAAATGCAATCACATTGTCTCCGTACACGCTCCCATCCATCATGAAAACAAAAGGCTTCTCTAGGAAAGAAGAGAGATTATCTTGTCAAAAAAAGAAGATCAAACTTATCTCACGTTCAAAGGTTGAAGCAATGAAAAGTTCTCACAAAACGTGATTGGATGATGACCAAGTTTAGCATTTAGCATGACCACTTGCATCGATCTTGAGAAAACAGCTTCTATAGTCAGTTATAAGTATATAAATTCTTTAGCTCTTACAACAACAAGTACTTATTGAAAAACTTGACCCATTCATACTTGATCTAGAATCTGGACCGGAAACTTTGGTGATAGCAGTACATTTTTGCACACAAATATGCACCATAAAGCACAATCAATCCAAGAATGCTGTATGGACTTGAGCTTTATGGTCAAGAGAAATTTCCTGGGTGATGAGAAACTAACTAATCCTATCAAAGTTTGTTGACTTGTAACCAAGTGTATGCTAGTATTCCTATGCACATTCACATTCTATCAAAACATACTTCATGTGATCGAGAAGCCACTCTCTCTTTCTTCTGTTCCGTAACTTAAGTACTGAGATTGATCGAATCTTTTATACAGTATTCTTTGGCTATTCTGTGTGTCCAGCTGATACTTTATGTGCTTCTTTTTCATTCTAAGAAAAAGAGGCTAAAAAAAGCATTCACTTGATGAAAGGCATTAGTTATACTGGTTATAAAGCTTTTCTTGACTCTACAAAAACAAGCTCTTGATTCAATTTTTGATCTTTCCTCCTCCTACACTCTCGTTCTTGGAATACATTTGTTTATCATACTCGATGCTTGATTCCTAGAAAATCACATTCTGATGAATCAATAGAAAATATTGTACCAATACGCAAATCATCTTGTGTGTACGCGTTTATCGTGTACATGTATTATAGCAGATTCAAGAGAGTCAATGTAAATTGACTGTGAAAATATTCCCGAAGCCAAAGAAGAACAGAAGTGAAAAGATTCTTAAAGGCTTTGTTGACATTTGCTACAGAACAGCAGTTAATTCTTTGAATTCTTTCAAAATTTAAGGTGCAACATACTTGCTGAAAAATTTTCCTTATTTTTCAGCCCATTGAAAAATCCAACTTATTATGTGGAATAAATAGCATGAAAAAAGTCTTTCTTGTCACATTCCTCCCTTTTTGTCATTCATCAAGCCCTGATTCTGTTGGATTACAATCAAAAGGAGAGGAGAAATAAAAAATACCAAAAGAGCGTGTACTGATAGAAAGAAAAAGAGAAGAAAACCCCATGAACATAAGAGATGAGTACATTGTAATCCTAGAAATTCACATGTCTCTGAACAAAATTCTCTCTTCTAAGGCAGTGTGAAGAAAGTTTTATCTCTATTCGTTATTCTCTACTCTTTTTCTTGCCTATTTGGGGAAGGTTGAGCCTTGTGAGAACATTTATTTGTAGAAAACTTTTTCATCTCTGTATCTCTACCATTCATTGGGAATACATTCTCATCTACATGATCATAACGCAAAAAATACCTTGAATATTACTAGCTATACTCTGTATTACTCTCTTTTTCCTCTTGTATCTGGAAAAAGTATTCTCACATGCCTCATATCGGTAAAGCTTTGAGGTCAAATGAATACTCATGGACATGAAAATTGCTTTTACAGATCAAGATTTTCTCTTATTTCTCTTTCTGGTGAAGTACTTTGACTTTTATTTGAAGAAACATGGAAAGTGAGAGTCAAATTTTCTTCCAACTAAACTTACTAGACTGATACTCCATACCATCTCGCCAGATCTGAGCTAGAGGGATGTGAGAATTTATGTGGAAAAAAGAGTAAATAATATGATTGGCTCAAAGTGCTGTGAAAGTCGGGTGGAAAAGTTATATATATATATTTTCAGTCTACAACATTATTAGATCATTCCAACACTCAGACAGCACAAAATAGGAAAGTGAAAAAGACGCTGCATAGTATACTGTATAGCTGAGTGACCATTTTTGTAACATTTTTTCAGCTCTCTTTCCACCAATTTTCTCGCTGATTCTGTTTCAGTTCATCATATACCCTTGTTGGTAAAGTCTCGGCGAGACTTGTCTAGAAATCCTTGATATTAGTTTTCATGGTGTCACCTGGCTAGGAGAAAGAAATTCCCATACTTTTTGCTTGGAACTTTTCCAAAACTGTTGAGCAAATAGTACAGAGATGAGCATACAGAAGTGTGTCTGGTATTTCCAATTTTTGGCTTAAGTTCAAGAAATCGTAATCTCATTCTCAAGTAAATATGAATCGATAATACTTAAGATTCTAGTTTCAAGGTTTGAGAAACACTCATCACAGTTGCAAATCAGAGCTTTATCTTAATTGGTGGAGCATCCTGTGGCTGGAAATGCTATAACTATCCATGATTGATTTCTTTTTATGCCCATATTCTGATTCTTAATACTTGTTTAGATAAGTTTAATTGAAAAATCGTGAACCTAATTTGAATGAGGTCGCTTCTTCCCCCAGTTTTTGACAAAATTTTCATCCCCGATATTAATTCGAGCTTGAAACGTTTCCTTTGATTTCTATAAAGATACATCATAACGAGTATCCTTTTCTGAGAGAATACATAGAATGCCTCCATACCAGTGATCTCTTTAGGAAGAAAGGAGAGGGAGAATTCCTTTCTATGACATTTTCAATGATGCATTCAAAGGAAATGCAAATTTCTACCAAATTCAGACCGGGTAAACAAATATTTTCTGTAACTACAGTCATTATAGCTAGAAGAGTGTAATATAAAATGTAAATTATTAGGCCAATAGTTCACTGAACACAGGGTCAAGATGCGAGTGGCTTTCCATTCCAAGCGTGTACACTCAATTTCCTCTACAAAAATCATCGATAATCTAGAAATCTCATATCAAGAGCTAGGATTTTGCCCAACATTTCACTTCATCCATCTAATGGAGCAAATCAAATACATTGGCGCATTAGGGAACGATAATGCTTATTATGCCAGTGATTATGATGTTTGATGACCTTTTTTTGCTCGATTAAACTTCAGCTTGACCCAAACTCTGGAAATACTTTTCAGTGTGCGTTGGATTTGGCAAAACCCATCTCAATTGGTTTGTTTTGGTCTCCCTCTTCGCTTTCCTCTTCAACTATGATCTGTCTGATTTCCTTTTGAATTTATTTTGGAACAATTTGGAATCCATTGATTCGAGAGATATTCCCCTAAGTGATTGCCTCTTCCGTTCATTAAGATGTCCTCTTTTTTCACTGAGCTTCCCAGTTTATCGAGTTGAATTAGAGTGATCATTTGATCTTCCTCTCTTCCTCTCTGGATGCAATTCTTTTGCCGGTCACTTTGTGCGTCTTGGTATTCCTGATAGATTGGAGGCTATTTCCACGCAAACCAAGACTGATGAGCTTGGTTCTTGTGGGAACGGGGGTGTCTGTGGAAAGATTTCATAGATTCTTGAGGGCCTGTCTGACGTTCGATGAAAAGAGCAAACTATTTCTCCAGCAATCTTGTGAAACAGAGAACAATGCAAATAATTTGAGTAACTATTCTTCTCATGGATGCTGTCAACTGGGAAATATTTTCTCTCTTTTCGAGTCTGAATTCAGCTCCACAATCCCTCTGATAATTGCTCACATATGCCTTCAGGCTACGATAATCAGTGAAATCGTATCATGAAGACCATCATGAATTCAAATTGAGTGAAAATAGTTAGACGAGTTAATTGGAAAAGTGAACATGGTTGAGCTCGAAGCATATTTGTTGCTTCTTGAACCATCTTTATTCATGTTTCCAAGATGGCCGAGATCTATTTATCTCTAGTTTTCTATTTCTATCTCTCCCTATCTCTCTCAAGCCTTTCAATGATTGATTGATTTCAAATAAGTCTGTTAATCAAAAAATTCGAATCCAAATTACTTTACAAGAACGAGTTACAAAGAAATGCCTCAAGTTATCCATCGAGTTCTAATTGAATTCAAATTTCCCAAGAATTGCGAAATT
This sequence comes from Brevipalpus yothersi, assembly GCA_003956705.1. Classification (NCBI taxonomy): domain Eukaryota; kingdom Metazoa; phylum Arthropoda; class Arachnida; order Trombidiformes; family Tenuipalpidae; genus Brevipalpus; species Brevipalpus yothersi. The sequence goes on from QZCP01000099.1 coordinate 18,716, forward strand.
TTTTCTGAGAAATGGACAGATAATTCAATCTAGTCATTGAATTGAAAAGTTTAGTTACAACTAGAACAGAGCTTCCAATTCAAATTCTCCGAAAATTTTATCCAATATCTCACAACTTGAAGGCGTGGGATACCCAAAACAAGCTTATTTTCAACGCAAGAGGGTTCATAGCTCCATTGTTGCCCATCTAAGAATCTATCTAGGATAAATTGGCGTATATTGGCTGTGAAAACTTCAAAGCCGTTTGCGAAGGGCTTGCTGATTGAACTTTCAAATCTTCCAATGTATATGGATTAAATTTCTAGCGAGAAAATTTGACTCTTATTCGAGATCATTCGGCATTCCAAATGAGCATAAGCTCATGTAGTTGCTCCTCATCCAAATTATATTTCTATACGTCTAAGCATCGTTTTGAACATTGGAATTCTGAGCTGTCAGTAGCCTATTCACATTTTTGAGGTTTCATGCACTTTTTTCCCATTCATTTCTACAAGCTCTATTTTCTTTCAATCCTTTTTTACATGTTCAGAATCACCAACAGAGCTGACTATTTTTGACATAAATTGCATGAAATTGGTGTGAAGATGAATCGAAATGGGAGGAAAGTCAATATTCTAGGGAAAAGATGCAAAAATTGAAATTGCTCACATGAACACGAACAGAAGAAAAAAATGAAAAATTGACGACTGAAAACATACACATACACACACACACACACACAGACTGACTAGCAATGGCTGGGAATTGCGATCTATCATTTTGACTTATCTTACCGTTTTCATTTATTCCTCCACACATCGTTTTTCTCTCTACACATATTCTATGACTGAAATTGCTTTTCTACTCTACTCTACAAATTTTGTGACTACGAGCCACTATCAAAGTGGCAGGAAAAAAGCGATTATTTAACTGATCCTCTGAGGAATTTAAACCCATACATCGATTTCGTTCTGTTAGATCACGAATAGAACACTGACTACACTTCAAAGCCACTAGTCTGAACCCTGGATTATTTTTTGCTCAGTTTCCACTCATCTTGATCATTGAACAGTTTATATAAATGTGCGTATGTATACTCAATTGGACTATGCTATTGGAATCTTGAGGTGTACTCAAATGTGGCCTTGATTCAACAAAACGAGACAATGATAGGAATCCTATCAAGTTTGAAAGCTTGGGTCGAACATTTTTATCATGAAATCGGAAAGTTCAAGTTGAAAGAAGCCATTAATTATAGCAGAGTAATTGATAGTTGAGAATGCTCAAAACCTTTGATACTGTTAGTCTTATGGTTCAAGAGATGAGAGCTGAAGCTAAATCTAACTTCAAGTGTCTTGCAATCAGATGAATCAGATATCTAGATGTTTCATTCTATCTCTATTCTCTCTTTCAGGCTCGGAAGATATTATGATTCCATTCAAAAATCAGTTCTAATAATATCTTCAATAAAAATGTTTCAAGGTTCAATTTACTCACCCTTGAAGAAAATTTTCTATCTGATTTTGTCAAGATAACAGAGATCGAATAATAATAATAATCCTATTGGATCGTTTAACTGACCTAGAACTTTCCTCCTTGATTCAAGATTGAGAATTTTTGGTCAAGAGGATCAAGAAAACATCCCTTGATCAATCACATACTGTCAGTAACCAAGAATTTTCCTCTCTTCCGATCACAAAAATGACGACCATGCTAAGGACATCAGTTGTTTGATCTCCTTATGTTGTGTTCATCAGAATGACCAGAATAATCAGGATCAGCTTCTAGTCATGTCCACCAAATTAGCTTCACAGACAAGACTTTTCTTTATCATTGCTACACTATATTTGTTCAGTTTCTTTATTTTCGAGTGCCTTGAAATCCTCTGGTGAGGCATTAGCTAGTAAAATATGTTCATAAGTGAAAGAATATTGGGATGGAATTTGATTCCCGCATTGAAAAATCTATCCTACATTGTACTCGTCAAAGGGATTAATTAACATGATCGATGTTTAAAAAAGACTACAGTTGAGAGTGTTGGGATAAATCAATTTTTGTGTTATTACTACATGTTTAATGAATTATTGATCAGTAAAATTTGAGCTCAACCTTGTCAAGAAGAAGAATTGAAGCATCAAAATCGTTTATAGCAAAAAATCTTCTCTTCCTCTCAATAAATCGATTTCTTCCATGAGAGTACCCTGATGAGTGTTGAAATTTTTCACCCAAGCCGGACATGATATAGAAGTTAGGAAAAAAGAATAAATTTGTCGAACTGATTCATCTACAGATAATAGCTATTTAGAACTTTTTGGTCCATGAAATCAGAACCATACACACACACACAAGTAAGGTTCACCACTATCTGTTCATCCGTTCAGGTCTCTTGTCTTCCTCTTTCACTTCCCTTTTGACTTCCGTGATCAAAATCTTTTTTACACTCTCTATCTCTCTGTGGCTTCTACATCTTGCTTAGAATTTGTGGTGAACTTTTTTTGACACCCTAGAAAGTGAGGGGGATGGCTTCTGTATTTGAAAAATTTTGGTGTAATTTTTTTCTCCTCCATTTCTCTCTACTCCCAAGTATACCATGTATTCCAAGACTTGACAGAAACAATATTTCTCCCAACTTCCCTAGAGTAGATCACTTGATCTATCATCAAGCTTTTTCCTCGCTCTTTTATTTCTGAATTGCCATTGATTTGTCCATTCTTCTTCCTCTATAGGTGGTAAAAATGTTGGGCATCATCGTTCTGGTATTCGCAACCTTGTGGTTTCCATATCGAGGTCTATTGCTGTACAATTCATTTGCAAGTGAACGTTATATGGATCTGTGGTATCTACTGTTTGCCAAAACATTGGTGTTCATGAATAGCGCTATCAATCCGATACTTTATAATGCATTATCGAAAAAGTTTCGAAAAAATTTCAAGCGTCTATTGGCTTGTGAAAGCAGGAAAGCCAAAAATAGACGTCCCCATGAGGCTACTTCCGCTTCCAATTTCAATGCTACACACTATTCAGTGACCTCTGTTCGTGCAGAAGGTGCTCAAATCAGACCGATAACTGTTGACCTTTGATGGAAGGTCTTGAGATGATGTTTGATCTTCGAAAATTCGGCCATGTTTTTTACACATGAGCACGAATTTTTCTCCTCTCTCTCCTCACTCATTATGTATTGATCAAAACTCATAATTCGAAATAGATGTCCTTTTTTCTTCATATTATTACAAGCGCACATTAATATTTACTTCGGTTCATTTATTTTATTCTTCACATACTCTTCATTGAAAATAAAAGCTCCACTGATGGAAGAAAAATAAATACAAATTGTCTCTGATTATTATTTAATTGAATAAAAAAATCATTCAAATTTTTTTCATTATATTTAATATTCACTTTATCATCATTTATCTCGGACTCATAAAAAATCCTTTTTTTGCACTCTCACACCCTGAAGTATATTTTTCATTGTAAAGAAAATAATTAAAAAACCCTCTGGCAGTGATCCAAATTCATGATAAAATTATTATACCATGTTGAAAGATAATGATTTCGAAAAATTTTTGGAGAATTTTTTCAGACATTTTCAAGATTTTTAGCGCGTCAAAAAAAATCGATAAGTTTTTGCCAGCATTTTGAAACCAGAAAATCAGATGGCGCTCTATGTCTCTTCGAGGTTGAATTCAACCCAAAAATTCAATCCAAGATACTTGAAAGTTCTGACGATATCGTCAAAATTTGATTACAAAACTGGGCTCACTTTCAGGACTATCTTTCAACAAATCTATTTGAATTTTTATCTAAGAATAAGAACTATTGGAAAAGAATGATCACAAATCTGATGCTCAAGGAACAGCCTTGAGCATAGGATAAGAGTTTAGGTTCAGCGAAGTCGCGAAATATTTTCCAACTTTAACATCATCCGATATTCAGTAAGAAAAGATACAAAATTTTTCACCCAATGTTCTGTTAGAAAAGGGTTACGAAAAAAAATTGCTCATACTTTCAAGAGATCAGATAGAAGGGCCGATCAAATTAGTATGAGAAGTAGGCGTAGATGTAAAGAAAATCCAATAAAATGGGGATATACTTGCTGTGAGATGGATTCCGTGATAAAATTTTTTCAAGGTTATATTGTTCATTCTGAATACATGAAATTGGATTGCTCTTTTCAGATTCGAGGTGCATGATTATCTATCAGATAAAGAGTTAGAAGCTTTCTATACAGTTTCTAGATGTAAGTTGATTTGGACCAGAAATTTTTCGCTGGTTAGATTTCAGATTCAAGATTCAAGAATCTCAATTTATTCTGTCTGCTCTGAGTCTCTCTATCTTATCACACAGCTTTTCAATCCATGATAGGTTCAAAAGGTTCATACTACTTTTGGGCTCTTGACGACTGAATAATCACCATCAGAAAAATATTTTATTTCATTCATTTTATAAATACTTTGAATGAAAAATTCATACAAGTTTCCAAGGCTAGTAAGAATCGGAAGTTTACTTACTGAACAACAATTTTCTCTAAGCCACCAGCCCTCGCATCAAAATTTATGAAAGATTTTTCCAACTTTTCCCCTCTCTATACTTACCTATCCATCTCTCCCCACTCTAAGTGGCTTGGTGCATAATCTAGCATTCAAGTAGAATAGTCGACAAAAAACAATCCACCAGAAGCCTTTGAAAATTGGAGAGGCAGTAAAAGCAAATCAACTTTTACTTTCAATTATTCAACTGTATGTGTGTGTGCGTGTATGTTCACCTCAAAAGTAATCCCTAACACATTAGAGCCCAAGATTGATCCCAATTACTATTATCAATGCAATATTCTATCCATCCTTTTTCCTCTCTCTCTCTCTCTCTCTCTCTCTCTATTCCACCCACTAATACTTAGTACACTCAGTATCAGCTTTCTATGTTTTCGTTCAGTCCTATTGCAACACCAGCCTACTCACTTAATACTGTATAAGAGAGAGAGAGAGAGAGAGAGAGAGAGAGAGAGAGAGAGAGAGAGAGAGAGAGAGAGAATCTCACCGACTTGCTCTCTCTCTTCCCATGTTGATGATGAGATATCCATCGAGAAAAGAAGATTCGCGCTCACTCGAATGCGAGCTGCTATCGAAGCGCATCTTCTACTCTCTCTCTCTCTCCCATTCTCATCCACTTCGTTCCATAGTTTCATAATTCTTTTCGAACATATTACCTTTGTATTTGCTCTACAGTTTCGCTACATATTTTGCCACAAGCTCTGATAAGTGATCATCATCATCGTCAGGCATCTCTCATCTATCTCTCCATTTCACTGTCTCTCTTCTGTTCTGAGTCATCACCATGATTATTGATACACAATGTTTCACATTGGAAAGTGCTTGCGCAAACTAACCACAGAAACACCATCATCATTCGCCAATAGACCAGTGGACATTCTTGTTGAACTTGGTGGTGAAACTGGGAACTCACCATATTCCCCATCATCGGTGGATTGTGATCATCAGCCACACTGTTCGAATTTTATTCCTTCGCCTCTGACCAGCAAAGTTTATCATCATCCGTCACCATGGATGATGATTATGATACCATCATGAGTCCGGTGGATGAAATTAAGCCAAGTATTCTTGTGAAACATCGTAACAGTTCACCTGGAGTTCGACCACGTTCCAATTTTCCGCGCCGATCGTGTGATGGCCACTTTGCATTTTTAAGCTCCTCATCAAATGGACATGATCGTTCACCAGGCTCTCGATCACCATCCATATCACCTAAGCCAACATCTCGACTACACCATCAGCCGTCACCCAATCATCATCTCAACTATTATCCACATGTCAACAAGCCGATAGGATCACCGTTTCCCATGTCAAATATTATTAATAATAACAATCATACCCATCATAACGGTATGGCTAACGGTAACATTCTCGGGACAGATTATCATGCCCATCATCTCAATACGAACCATAATCACCATCAGCATACCAATGATTATGGTACTGATCACCGTGATCAATCGATACCGTTCACCAATCAACATCACCAAAGACCTTTTCGACCTCGTGTGAACACTTTGCCCGATGCTCTGTCCGGTATTGTGCCTTTGGAATTGCGAGAACGTGATCGAGATAAGCGTGAACAGCGTGCTCGAAGCCAAAGTTACACACCGACACCATCAAATGGACTGATAAATTCATCAAATTCTTCAAATGCAAATCGTAGACGTCGACGCAGCCAGGAGCGTATACTTGAAACTGATACATGGAACAATTATCGTAAGCGTAGTATTGATCCGAGAAAATTTTCCATATCAGATACATCCGATTATTATGAGATCGATCGTGGTGATGATTCCATGTATAGAATATTGGTACTTGGTGCTGATAGAGTGGGCAAAAGTAGCTTACTGCGACAATTGATACGAGAAGAGGAGATTGATAAATTCAGTCGAAAAGATCGTAATGTGAAAATGTATCTCCAAATCGAAGATCGAGACGTGTCTATTGTGTTTGACAATCAGGCGTTCCAAGATGATCTTCTAAGTAATCGAAATAATCATGAAAAGGTGAGTTTTATGAAAAGTTTCTTATCTTATTGTTATTACAAACCTTATAAACACAAACACACAAAGCAATGACTTCCGAGTTGCATTTATTTGAAGATCATCGCGTATTACTAGCTGTTTATTCGAAAATCTTCTCTCACTGTTAAAGCTGTTGCATTCATGTATATTTGTTCAGCTATTCCAGATACATGAAGTACCTGTCTAAACAATCTGAGAAGGACTTTTCTCTCGAATGAGAAAGAGAGTACCAATCAGAATACTCTTGTGAAAATCTTCATTCCAGAGCCTTTCATCGATGATAAATTCAAATGAATTCTTCATCTTCAAATCTTTCTTCAGTTACGATAGAGTGGCTTTAACTTGGCTTCAGAATAATAATAGCCACTTTATGGATAAGTTTTTGATCTTCTTTGATAGAGTGACTCTTTTGTACTCCTATCATCTGTACAATTTTTCTTCACCCCGCTTCTCTGTATGTGGAACTCAACACTTGTATTCAATGAGTTGACAGGGGATAGAAAAATTTTTTTCTCTTCACCATCAATATAGAGGATCCTAGTGATTTAGATGAAAAATTAGAGGAGAACCATCAAAAAATATGATACAATCTGCATGCCAATGTATATCTGTATGGCCCCAATATTCTGTAGAGGATGTTATATTCACACTTTTTCCCTCTCTTCTCTTCTTTTTATCTCAAGTTTGGTTAACCAAATTCTTTTCCGCTCTCATTCTTTTTATCTTCTCTCCACCGCTTTGGAATGAGAATAAATTTCTGATAAAAACCATCAAAATTATGCAAAAATATATACATATATAACCCATAGATTCTTCCATATTCTGAGTGGTAGAATAAAATTTGTTACCATACATCCATGTATCCTCACTATTGCATTATATTTTACAGCTTCAACTTTCAGGGTTCATTTTCTTTTACTCCCAGATAAAGGCGTTTGATGGGTATATTTTATGAGCGTATATGGATATGGATATATGTATGCCTATGTGTATGCTCAAAAGTGAGGTCAGACCAAATCACTCCTATCTGTGATCCCAAATGAACCATATACTTCACGTAAAATAGGGGAAGATATAGAGCATTGGTGAAAAAGAAAAGAATGGATAGTAGGCCACAAAAAGCAGTCATGATAAAGGATGTAGTGTGCAAGGAGCAGAGAAAAGGATGAAACTTTGTATCCAGATAGAAGAGAATATAACACATAGTATGATCATCATCTGGAGCATTTGACGATTTATGAATGCTTCATTCAAAGAGCAAAAAAAGAGAGAAAACGAAGAGTGATTTGAATAGCTTGAGCGACTATTGTTCTGGATTGTTTCTGATGCTTTGCTCATGTTTTTGGGATATAAGAATAGTTTAGATGCATATTTTTCTACACACACACACACACATGGTCTCATTGAATGAGCTATCGAAACTTTTATTCGCCTTTCAGTTAGTATTCTTCACTCTCAGAGCATTTTTGATCCATGACAAGCTCTCTTGTTTCCGTCTAAAGTAAAAGAGCGAAAGAGAAAGTCTCTGATTTCTCGATGAGCACAAGACTCAAGTTCCATTGGATTGATGGATCATACAAGCAGATTGTAAAAGTCGAATCTTGTCAAAAATTCGTTTCTCTCATGTTACTTGATGGATGCTCAGACAATCATGCATGTAGCTTTCATCGAATCAAATCTTGAGCCCAACTCTTATCAATCCAAACTGTGGTTCCATTTCTTCCACATTGATGCATGATATTCTCACTTGATAGCTTCATACTTCATAGCTGGTATGGTAATTGAGTTCTTGTGGTGAGGAAATCTTGATTCTCAACATGATCAGCGGCTCAGAGAATTGCTCAATACAGGGGGTTCAATCATGTAAGAACTCATCAGTGATAGAGTGGGAATAAAGCTTAATCAGCTAATCATGTCCATGATTTGATGATTTTTTCAAATCGATTCCTGATCAAAATGTGTCCAGTCACAAGAAAAGGAGATAAGAACATGTTCAAGATCCAAGTATCCGAGAGAATATGCTTCAAAAAATCCATATCCTAAATGGATATTATCAGCTAGTTCCTCTTATCTTTGAATCACACACTCTCCACCACAAATTCTCAGCCAAAACAATAATATTGATGAAGAGTTCTCACCGATTTCAAGCCAAAATACAAAATGATCAGATCGAGCCCAAGAGTGCATCGATTCTGGTTACTTTATCACTAAAGTAACTGTCAATGCTACTGGATGATCTTGGTTGATGCAATCTTAACAATGAATGAGTTCCAAGAATAGAATTCTCTGGTGAGCATGGAATTTTACTTCCATATGTGTCAATCATTTTCTCACTACCAACTTATTGGGCACTCTTTTCTCTCTCAATCATATTCTCTGGTTACAAGGTTTCAATGCATTCAGACGATAGTTATGAGAAGAAAGAGAGAGAAGTACAAAGAAAAAAGAGAGAGAAAAAGATAATTCGAATTGAGTGTGTGAAATTTTTTCTTTCTCCACAGGAAGGAAATAGAAAGCCTCCAAGTTTCCACATGACCAGAAGAAATCATCTTGAAATCTTTTTATCTGTCTTCAGCAGCTTTTAAAATTCAACGGATTTCTTACAAGTGAAAGTTTGGCATCAATAAGAGCACAAAATTCTTTTAAGCGAATTGTTGCTCCATCAGCGTGAAAGCCTCTCTCTCTCTGTATGTGTACATATAAATCTGTATGTGTGTATAAACCTCAGGAAACTAATGTCAATGAACTCTTCTTGTGTCGATGGAAACTTTCTCCTTCTTTTACTCTCCCTTCGATTGCATGAGCTGAGAAGAATTATTCTGAATCCAATATTGAGATAGAAGTTTTCTGATTTCTGTCTCTTCCTTTATTTACACACACATCCAAAACTGTGACCACTCTGAGGTGGCTAAGGAAAAGTTCGATGACACACAAGCAAGTGAATGGATAGGTGAAGGCAAATCATATTGAATAGTTCACAGAAGAAAAATAGCATGACTACTGATGATATACCTTATACTTATGGGTCCAGTGCATGGATTCTCCGGACTTCCATGCATGATCGAAGTTTCTCTCTTTTCTCCATAGAATTACATCTTTTCCTTGTTTCTCTGAGATGAAGACTGTATTCCAAGTGGATTTGGCGGCTTTTCTAGCATTGATCAAGTTGAGGGGTTTGTTCCGGAATGCTAATGGGAATACATTCTAAGGTAGCTCAACTCAAGTCCAGTAAATTCCTGTTTTTTCCCCTTCTTCTTGAAGAGAGAGAGAGAGAAAGAGTAGGTGTAAGATAATTTTCATGTAAGATGAAGTACATATTCTTCGTTGAGAACAGAATTATGCATTAAATGATTTGCCTGTAAGATATGCCTAAGTGAAAATAATTAGATGAGAATATATTTTCTCAATAACGATGAGAAAATTTACATTTGATGATTGTTTTCATTCTTATTTCTTCAGGAAAAGAAGCAAACAGAGCGGTTCTCTCACACTTATCCAAATTTTTGATTGGATACATGTACCATGCTTGATGAGAGAATGATGCAAAATTTTCCCATCAATTGAAATTGTTTTTTCTTCGAAAAGGATAGAATGTTTGGCCATGAACATCTCGAAGGATGAATTCTTATAAAAGCGTTTCAGATAAGCAGAGAGAGAGAGAGAGAGAGAGAGAGAGAGAGAGAGAGAGAGAGAGAGAGAGAGATAAAGAGATGGAAACCTTACCAATATAGTTGAATCATCATCATCATCATGGAAACCTCCAGTATTTTTCGATGCTTTCATTTTAATCAATTTCAATTGGAAATCTCGTTCAATTTCGAAAGAAAACTGTTCAAAGTGGAAATGACCTTTTTTGAATCACTTTATTAGAACGGATTCTCTCTCTCTTGTCAGTACTATCAAGACCAATTTATTTCAATTAGACATCGTTTAGATATCAGCATGACCCTGAATTTCTAATTTATTTTCAAGTGCATCATCATTAACGTAGCTTACAGTTTCTATCCAAAATGATGGGTAAAGTGGAAAAGTGGAGATTTTGAATATTTCATGATTCAACGGATAAAATGCTTGGCTACAATTGTGTTTACTACTGCTATATATCCGAGAAAATTTTCTTTCCTCACACATTCTATTTTGGTGAGAAATGTCTAGTGTGTATGAATTTTCCACTGAATAATAGATCAAAAGATTCTTGAGGCTATTTTCATGACAATTCTCTTTCTTTCTTCCTGTTTTCAGCATGCATGCATGGAGATAAAGTTGGGTATTTGATGAAGATGTTTTGATTCTTTTATTGAGCTCTAAGATTTCCAGCTTGAATATAATAAAAGATCGATGTCATGAGAGATGACAAAGTTTGAGAGCAATTTTCTAGGAATTGTGTGTCATCGCTGATTTTTTTCTTTCTATTCAAAATTGGGAGCTGAGATTCTTTTTTCCTCAATTTGAGAAATCCCGTAGGCGACATGTTCGTTGATTCTACTGTCAACATTGAGCTCAGCTCTTCTAGGTGCCTTCTCATTCTACATTCCCGATAATACAATGAAAAATTTTTGGCATTCAGGGAATAAGTACTCTAGGTATTAACCGTAGTGATTGGTGAAATTCGAATATATCATGGCATTCTTATGAATTTCTGATAATATTCACCATTTTTTGTCCCAAAGCTAATTCAAGGGACCATGATATTGGAGAGAGGAGAATTTCAAATAAATTCGCTCTTCCGAATATCTTTCTAGTTTAGTTAGTATTGGAAACTATTTTTCCCTGGAAAAGTCAAGAAAGAGTTTCCCATCTGATGGAGAACGTCATATTTTCAATGCTTTTTGATCTTTTATGTGGTCAAGATCTTTCTTCCATAGAGTGAACATTTGATTTTTAGCGTGATGAGAATTCCTGAATCTTCCCAAATATTGAGTGTATTTGTGTTGATTGAAGTGTTCGATATTTTTTCGATTTATATAGTAATGAAAAGATTTTCTTTCCTCTAACCGATCAGACGACAAAATTGTTGAAAAGTTGGAAACTTTGTATGATGAGATTTGAAAGTTCAAAACATAAAAGTGTCACAGTATAGAATATTGGAGGCTGGAAATTAAGCTTTCAAGTCTCATTTTCCATTAACATCAACATGTATGTCTCCTCAATACGATATATTGGAAGCCTTTAGATAGCAGCAATGAAGTTCAATAGGGTAACCTTCAATAAATGTCAACAGGCTTTGGGTCCTGAATTTTCTCTCTCTCTCTCTCTATTTCATATGAATCGAGCAATTGATTTGAAATGAATTCTCTGTATCATCAATAAACAATTTGATGAAGAGGATGTTATTGAAGACTCTTTTTTTATCAGCTTCAGGTGGAAGTTTTGAGAAAAGTGTGTTTTTAGGAATACATCTAATTGAGTTACATCCTCCGCGATTAGAGGTTGTTTTTCAAAAACTTCCGAACAGATCAATTGAGAAGAAACCCAGTCTCTCATAGAATCGAGAATGATTGTCTAGTTTCCCTCGAAAACTTTTCCAATAATCCCTATGTACTTCAAGCTCTCTCATTTTATTTTCCCATCCATATGGAGACTACACACAGTATTGCCTGAGAGCATCTTTCGTCTCCATAAACTTACTAGGATGATCAGAAAATTCTATTCACGAACGAATATTTAAGCTTTCTATTCTCACTCAGGCGTCAAACGTATTCTTTTTTCTCTTCACTTCTATTCTCATTTTTTATCATATACCGTTAACCTCACAAGACCTCACAAGTCACCTCTTCCAGAGCAATCATGATGAACAGTTGACAGAAAAACTCTTCAAAATCATGAATTATTCTGTACACTTCTTGTGATTTGATTTCAGATTGAACCTCTTCCTCTCAGTATTTCCTTTCAGCATAGCTTGATCCTAATTTCTGATTCTTCCACTCATCATCATTAGGCTCACGTCCTAAGTTTGTCGATTCTTTTTACTTCTGTCTTTCTCACTAACACTTTGAAGTATCGATTTTGTACTGGAGCTAGGTGTTTCTACTGGTATTCTCATGAGCAACAGAAGCCGAGAAAATGAAGCTGTAAATTTTGAATTCAATATGAATCAAGAACCCTAAATATTCCAAGTAACATGGAGCCTTCACTTACCAGTGATTTTTTCACAATCAATCTTTTAAATAATTCAAACGTTTTCACAATTGTTCTCTCTCTCTATTTATATATATATACAGTTAAACTACTGCTCACTGTATGTTAGCAATAAAATTCAACAGTAATGAGTTGGGAATAAAGTTGTATCAGCCAGAATGATCATGAAGGAATATTCTCCATTTATTGTTCTTCTCATTAGTAGGCTCAATCTTGAAATCGATTTTTCTCTCTAGTTTTTTTCAGTCTCTCTCATTTTCTCTCCTCCAAGCAATACTGAATGTTACTTCTCTGAGTGAAAATTAAGAATCCAAGGAAACATTGAACTACTCTTCTACTCATGTACTAATAAACGAAACAAAGTCTAAACGAACACTCACACATCATGACCACGTTCGGGTGTTTGCCATCAAACTAGACAAACATTTGGGCTTTGTACGTCTGTATGTGTGTGTGTATGTGTGGCTTGCAAGACTGATTAGTGGGTTGAGTGAACAATTCTGTTGACACCTTATATTTGAAGATTTGGGAGGAACATTACTGTCAAATGAATGGAAAGGATGAAAAAAAGTGAACGAAGAATGACAGGAAAAGGGTGGGGAGGGAGAGAAAGAGGAAGAAAAAAAGGTGATGACAATATTGCTTTTCCGTCTTCTTTTTCATTACCATTCATCTTCACTGGTAGTTTCTTGCATTCCCTTTACATATACGAGATGAAAATCTGGTATTCCTACACTGATGGTTTGGTTTGTGGGAGAAATTCCAAAAAATTGAGGATGAGATTCTTGGTTGAAAGGCTCTGGGAAGAGGTCTCTGTTTAATGGTGAACATTCTTAGGCTTGAAATTCTTTGCATTCATTGAAGAGAGAGAGAGAGAGAGAGATTTATATATCACTTGAAATTTTGCATGGTTGCTTGTACTTGAAGAGTTTCAATTTTCCATCCTAGAACCACTATCTGGAGATGTGATTACGTTCAGTGGTTGAGAAGGTAGCATATGAATTTATGATTGCTAGTTGATGAAATCATATCTTTTTTCATAGATAGACAAGTATCTGGCATACTAGAATGTTCTGAACACATTCAATATTGGAAAGATTTGTCATGTGTGCTGATCAACGGTGAGCATGTCCTAGCAAATCCAATAGAAATTTCCATGAAATCCATGTAAAACGGAAATGCTGATGGGCTCATCTGCCATAGTATACGCATCGATGCGTATGAAAATGCGAGAAATGCAAAGTTTGCAAAATCATTGTGCATAATAAAGTGCGCAGAATAATTCATGACAAACGTAGAACAGAGGTTTCAAGTTCATGGTTGAACAATGGCAATGTCACACACATGTAGAGACAGAGATAGACATGGGTGCAAAAGAATAAGAGAAATCCGTCAAATTGAGGAAATCAGACGATTCTTTTTGCCCTTTACGTTCTCACACTTCCATGAAATTGAGCAGGAAACCTCATCAAGGGACAATGATTGAGTAAAGAGAGTACAGAATCGAAAGGCATGATCTAATGATTGTTACAATTGATGGAAACAATAGTGACTCATGAAAAAGTTCTGAGAGAGAGAGAGATAGAAAGAGTCGTAATATTGATGATGATCATTCATGGTTCAGCATCCTCGAATATTTCGTTTTTCCATCTTTCTTGCTATTTTTTGGTTCTATGAACACTTTGATCACCGTGTGTATGTGGAACTATCCTTCAATAGCTGGAGAATAAACTAGCTGCCCCTGCTTGTCTATTACTCATGATGAAATATCTGCCAAAAAGAATAGAAAATTCTTGTGTGAGTTCTCTATCAGACATTCATTAGCGGACAGAGGGTTATTGAACTCTGAAAGACTGGGAAACGATGATGATGAACAGCAACAAAAGAATCGTGATCAGGAATAAGATGAACCTCAGATATGAGATGAAGACAAGAGAAAGAGTATGAGAAAGCGGAAGTGTTTGTCTGATCTTTGATGAATCTTCCTCTGTCAATGATGTACTTTAGCCGGTGGTGCTTAGTCACTTGAAATGTGACCATCCAAGAAAGAATTTCATCCATAAAGATTGTACCTATGCTATGAATTTATTTTACGTGAGGAGGTATTCATGTTGTGAAGAATATTTTTAGATGTGCCTAAGGGCTTGAGTGCCTCGTTATCAATAGAAAATGTGAGAAAACTGAAGATATGAACTCAAAAGCATGCATGAAATATGCTGGAGAATACCAATATTCCCGTCGTTACTATTGATAGATGTATTTCCTTAGGGTTTTGAAAGCTCTATCGAACGAAATTAAATCGGTTGTTGACGAAAGTTTTCTTTACTCTACAAAATTTTCTTCACTTTTTGCCATAGGGTTTCACTGTTTTCTCTAGATTCAACCTTAAAAATGGAGATTGTCCTGAAAATTCACTTTTTGTTTTCTGAGTAAGACAATTAATTAGATAGTGTTCAATTTATATCATATTTCTATATTGAATTGGTTTGATTCAATATTGTAGCGATACACTTATTTTTACGGTCAAATTTTCTCTTCATAAGAGATGTTCACATGATTGATCAGAGGATTTCTATTGTTTCTATTGGTAGCACATAAACCTTTATCTTAACCTCCTTGCAGACTGAAATAGAACTATTATAATGAAAATCTTTTGTCTGGATAGTATGTTTTATCTTTTTTTTCAATTGAATCTTGATTCCAGATAGATATTCCCTGAAGAATTCTCCACTTGAAATAGTAAATCTTTCAATATATATCCTATGAAAGTTATTGTACCCTTTCTTTATTCCAAAATCTATTCTATATCATTTACTTCACAAGCGATCATTAGTATGCGAAAAGGATAAAATCATGGACACACACAGATGATAGCTATACACACAGCTTGATTTTGCAATCCCAAATACTTGGTCTCATGAGCTTCATTTGTTGGCCTTCTTTCCGGAGATCTTCGTTCTATCTCATTAAGAATACTTACTTCTTCCATCTATACTCATGGAGAAAACATTTAATGGCTGATAAATTCTTTCTCTCTATCAATAGTAGCAACTATTGAAGACTATCTCTATGATCATTTCGATCGATTCGATCAACTTGAACAGAATTTGTAGACTTCGTTCTCTCTTTCTCTCTATTTCCCGGAATTCCTTTTGGTCTCAAAGTTGTTTTTTTTCCTGATAGAAAACACAGTTCGATATCATGCTTCCACAGAGTATCTGTAAACTCAGTCTCTTCCACTATCTCTCTCAGCGTCTCTTCTAGTTTTTTTCAGAT
Organism: Brevipalpus yothersi; assembly: GCA_003956705.1. Classification (NCBI taxonomy): domain Eukaryota; kingdom Metazoa; phylum Arthropoda; class Arachnida; order Trombidiformes; family Tenuipalpidae; genus Brevipalpus; species Brevipalpus yothersi. Next base: position 34,686 of record QZCP01000099.1, read on the forward strand.
GGAAATCTCTTTGATCTCTTCTATCAAGAGACCCAATTTCCATTCAACATAAATTCTTAAGGAAAAGATATCCTCAATAACAAGTGTCGAGAAAAAAAGAGCAACAGAATATTGAAACCTCAGTTCTGGCTAAATTTTTTCATGATACTCTCATCTCTTCTCTGACACAATTTTAAGCTCAAGCCTATGATACTTTCCTCTTTTCATTCATATTGAAAAAAGACATTATTCTTGGTCTGTAGCTTAGAGCCCTCTCCCACAGTCATTCACTCCACCGTGTATTCCTTCAATCTAGTTTCTCCAAGATATCGTGACCAACTAAGTCGTCTGAAATTTTTGTTTTCTCTTTTCTATTCCTCTCTTCCCCAGACACACACACATGCACATGCATGAACACTCACATATTACCAATAGAAAATGACAGCTCATTGTGTGTGTGCATACACAATCGAATTTTGCATGCATACACGATCTTTTTCACCCTCACATCATCACATCATTCTTCATCCCTTTGTCTTTCATTTGCCTATCCTCATTTTCTTCCTCCCTCTTTCTCTCTTTCTCTCTTTCTCTCTTTCTCTCTTTCTTTCTTTCTTTCTTTCTTTCTTTCTTTCTTTCTTTCTCTCTTTCCACTGTCTGTGTATTCCTTCTTTTGGGTCTCTTTTGTTCATGAACCTCTGATTCTTCTCCTCTGAAAGGTCGATGACTCTATGGCTGATGACTAGGAAAGTGAAAGTGAGAAATATGAGTGATCAATGAGGCTATGTGTATTTCCTGTGTTGTTGATTGAACCCTTTCTTCTTCCTCTTCTTTATCTGCTTCTTCTCACTGTTTATCTAAATGAAAGGATAAGGAAGTTTACTCAAGCTAAACGAGAATGTTGGAAGAGAGCAAAAAAAATACGTATGTATACACACACACACACACAACGTCTTGCGTCAGGTTAATGAAAAGAATAATTTTACAAATGCAATCCGCTTGGAAGCACTTGAATCGAAATCAAAAAGCTTAAAGCGGCTAATGTTGGAAGAAAAGATGTGCGGAGTAGATAGAAGTATTCGAGTGAGGAATACCTTCAATTCTTAGTATTTACTTCGCCATCGAACTTTCTTTTCTATTCCATTCGCCCACCAGGTTTTTGTTCGTTTTGGTAATAGATTCTGTGTGTCGTCATTTATAGTCAACATTAGGGAAGGATTCAAAATTTTATTTGTCATTCTTTTGATAGTGGATCTTCTTCATTCTCATCATCCACCTTGTTAGCATTTTCTTTGAATTCTTCAATAACAACGAACTCAAGACATTCAAATGTCTCTGTGTCTCCTTCTTTTTCTCGAGATGAGGTAGCATTTGAATCCTCCTTCTTCTCTAATGAAAGCTAGAATATACCAGGCGAAGCAATTCTCCATGCTATTTAATGCTCTTCTTGTGCTTGAAGATTATGACTTTTCAAGGTCGCCCTTAATTTGAATTCAACTAAATGAGCGTGTACTTTAGATTATCATTCCCTAGTTTCATGACTTATACTGATGAGTTGACTGATTTTCCGTTCCGTTAGACTTTTGACGAGATAATTTATAGAAGATTAATGATTACAAGAAAGCCCATGAAGATAGCCAGGGAAATAAATATAGTGAACAATTTAGCACGTTTCTGCTGTGCACAGCATGAGGATGAACATGAGTCTGACTGATTTGAATTCACACATTTGTACTTCAAAGTGGTGAGATTTGTTTCAACAACATTCATGAGAGGCATATATTCTTCAGTTGGCTGATTGGGAAATACTGTTACACCAGTTGAGTTGAGCTCAAATTGAATTTCTATTTTAACAAAATTAACAATAACAAACTTGCTCCACTTTTTTCGTCAACATTTTTAAATGCTGTTTTCAACTATTTCTCTCTCTCTCTCTCTCTCTCTCTCTCTCTCTCTCTCTTTCTCATTCGATTTCATTCCAATTGGCTTGTTTGTTCACATATTGAATCCATGGTGTTAGCTATCCTAAAAATGAGTTTTCTCTGTTTTGAAACCCGAATCTGCCCATTGAGCTGGAATGTTTTGATATATCTCAACTATCAATAGAACAATTTCGTCATGAAAGAAATTCTGTTTTTGTCTTACTCAGCTATTTGTTATCGTTTATGTGACTTTATCATCTCTTTTAGAGAAACATTCAGTCATCATTTCTCCAATGATTTCAGAAATATCCAACTTTTCCTTCGAAAAACTTGGTTCCACCAGAAAATCTATGTTTCCTCATAATTGCCTCATTCCATGGTATTGAGAAACTTTTCAAGGACTTTTTGGGAGTGAAAAAATATGTCAATTCATAATAACTTACATTCAGTTTTATTGTAGCTACTTTGGGCTAAAAATTTTTGAGAAACCACAGCAATCATAATGATAAAATGCTCAGTGCTTCAACAATACATTCCTTACTCATTGAACATCTATACAATTGATTGGAGAGGTTCAAAGCTCAAGAACATCAACAATTGAGTATTGTTGTAAAAGAGAAAATCAACCTAATGATGATGGATATTAGATTGCAAGTTATCAGAGCAACATCATGAGCATGTTACAAATATACGTATATATATATTTCAAGATCAATGCATGATTACCACTCTTTGCCCATGTGTGTATGTGTGTATATTATCTCAATATTGACTGAGTTGGACCCTCTCATCAGAACACTCGAGAGATCAGGGTTTCTCAAAATTGATCTCGAAGAATTTCCTGAAGGTTTTCTCTGAGAAACTTCATTCATTTCACTGCTACTCACTTCTCACATCAATCATTCTCATAGAAAAAGCAGTGCAGAAAAGAGTAGAAAGAAAAGTATGATGATAACTATCATCAGTATGAGCACGCTTTTTTCATCATGAAAAAAATTGCCACAGTGAAGAAAGATAAAAATAATTTCATCTTAACTACAAGTTTACCAGAATCACACAATGCTTCTGCTTTCAACTTACTAGGAAAAGTATAGCTGAACTCTTATTCAAAGTTAATTAAGTCAACCCTTCGAGGCCTCGGTGGCACTCGATTATTTTTCTTTCTCTTTTTTTCTTCTATCTTACCTCTTTAATATATATACACGAGTCAAAGATAAAGTAATAAAGTTTGTAACGAGTTCAGTTGCAGCAATCTGCTAGCAAACCTTCTGATCATGAATCTTTTCTTACTCTTATACACACATACAATCTATCAGCAATTTTACTCTTCAAATATATATGCTCCTATTGTTGTATTCTGCTTCTGGTTGGCATTGTTTTCTTCAGGTCCATGAACAGAAGGAGAGAGAGAGAGAGAAAGACAAAGAATATTGGAATATAGATGAAAAAGGAATAAACAAAAGAATTGAAATGAAGCCTCACAACAAACCCTCCAGGAGGACAAAATTTAATCATCTCGATCAGCATCCGAGCAACATGTTGCTATATTGATTGAATTGAAAGGGAGTATCAAGCTCAAGAAAGAATGAAATGAAGTAGAATCACAAATACACTATTTTCAGGCATGAGATTGACAATACACTTCACACGAAGGATTGGAAATTTTTTCCAGGAACAATTCGGCAAACTTTGGAATACTTGCAGGTTTTGGCGAATATTTCGATCATTCACCTCAGTTTTTGTACTGTTTTGCAATTGTTTTCAGCGGTTATAGTTACTAGGCTTAAAAAACAAGACTATTGATTACGTGAAAGGTACTCGTAACTGGAGAGATCCTTGAACTTTTACAGAGAAACCCTATGGAGATCAATTTTTTCTCCTCTCTCTCTCTCTCTCTCTCTCTCTCTCTCTCTTCCTTCAAGAGAAAAAGGCAGCTCAAGTGTAAAAAGAATGGAAAGGAAAGAGGTCAAAAACCTCTACACAGAATAGTTATCCTGTTGTAGGGATGAGTTGAGTTATAAACTTATGGGTTATTGGCCTATCACTGACTCGACTATGTGTTAGGAAGAGAATGGCAAAATTCAATCTTATTGATTCGTTTATTATGGTGGAAAGTTTTCCACAATCATAGAAAGTTTATTTGATTTGATTAACAAGTCATCAAATTTTCAAACACATCGGCAAGATTTGAAGAAAAAGAGAATCTCTTTCAGTTGATCATATTTCATGAGAATTTCTTCCATGTGTTATCAATTGAAGCAGTGTCTAGATTGCTGAGTATATTTTGAGCTGGGTTTTTTCTATCTCAGAGAAATTCATTTGTCTTATTCTAATCACCCCCTGCTGATATTATCGCTGATGAATATGATTTGAATAAGCTACCTCATGCTGGTGTTTGGTAGGAATAGCTTGGAGATCGATTTAAATCTTATCAATGAAACCCAGCTCTAAATGATCAATTTCAGTCCATAATCTGATTATAAGAAAGATTCATCTCAAGTCCAAGTGTCCAAGATTGATGGAAATTTAAATCGATTGGTGTGCTCACCAATTAGATTGCTTCGATTCTGTAGACAATCTACAGTGTTATCAAAGGAAATGCATAGAGAAGCAATCATCTACGTTGCTATTAATAACAACCAAAGTTAATTGCTCTTCAAATAGTCGAATAAACGTCAAATGACTGAAATTTTAGACCATAGTGAATCACTCCTCTTATAAGACACTTATTGCTAGAATCATATACGAATTCTCCCATTTAGAGGTTGCAGATTATGAAAAGCTTCCGTGAGACTCCTCAGATCCAGACATCTCGATTGGAAATACTCTAAATACATTCATTTGACTATTGTTATCATATGAAGTGGTCATTCACTCAAACAACTTCTCTTGCTCACGATAAGATGACATGCAAAGGATGATGATCTTGGAGACTGAAATTCTAGACAGAAAATTTCATGAAAATCTTTTCTGAGTATATTGGAATGCATATCGATACATATGACTTTATGGTCCATTATATTGGAACTTTTGAATGGTTGAATTGATAGTTTTTTGGTTTCTTGGTTCCCCTTTCTGATGTGCCAGTCTTTTTTGCATACGAGATTATTACTCTTGGTTGAATTGAATTTTGCACATTTGGACGAGTACTTTGAACTCGACATGTCCATTCAATTCAATCGAAAGGCATGAAAAAACTTCGAATGAGTTGAATCGCATTATTCTCAATCGTATGATTTCCATTTAGATACTTCAAACTGTTCAGTATGGAATGAATGATGGAGAGAATTTGAATACGAGTGCAGAACTTTGTAATATGATACCATACACACACAATGAAACTAGATTCCCTCTGGGAATTTTCTCCAAATCGAAACAGTGATTGAGATATTCTGTTTGCTCAATTCAAATCTTTTTATATTCAAAATTTGAGTCGTTTCTGGGTAGAATTTTTTCTCAATGAGGATATTAGAAATAGAGTTTTTTGGAAGAATATTGTAGCTTTGATGTGATGATTCTGATAATTTCCAATTGGAAAGTCAGATTCACCAATTTTCGGGATAAGACTCTGGCAGAACAATATGTTTCGAAGCTCAAATTTCTCAATGGTTTTCTAAGGCTATGAGCCAAAAATATCAGATGACAAGTTCCAGGAGTGAATTTTTTTATTTAAATCGCAGTTCATTCTGAATTCTTTTGATTTCACTCACCTTCATATCCTCAGAGTAAGAAGATTTTGATTGAATGAACAATCTCGCCTTTTCAAGAATACTTTTGAGCTATTTTTTTCTTTAAATGAGTCTCGAGGGGGAATTTTTCATATTTTGTGTAATTGCCTTCATTGTTGGGAGAGATTCTTTAGATTTAGATGGAAAGTCAGCTAATTCTTCCTCAACTGTAACTCCTTGGAAAAGGACCTTTTCAACTGTCCGTCTTTCAACTTTACATTCTTCAACTTTGCATTCTTCAACTTTACATCCTTCAACTTTACATTCTTCAACTTTACATTCTTCAATTACTACTCCTTTAAATTCTTCTTCACATTATGTTCGTAAGTATCTCAACTGAGAGAATCGTCATGTATGACCTGAACATTATTTCATTTGTGCTATCAAGATTTTAAATTTGCTTTGAAAAAACATGATGTTCAGGCTCAACAAAAATCCAAAATCAGATACTAGAAGAAAATGAAATTTCGATTATAATACTGATTTCATGAGATTTCTCGTACCCTGGAATAAGAATTGTATATCCATTGCTTCATACCTCATAGATCGCCAAAGTGATCCTCTGACCTCTTGTTGGGAACCAAGTCAAATTTATAAAGACGATTGTGAGTATTTCTGTTGCAAGAGGAAGAATCATAGGATTCGCGGGAACATTTGATATACGACTAACAGTGATCCCTCGAAATGAGAACATATACCCAATCAATCGACTAATCGACAATATTTTCATAAGAGTTCGATATTTTCATCAGATTTTTGTTGATCACCATTTTTTAATTCATTTCAAAGGTACACCTGAGAAATATTTCACTAATTCACAAGCAATCTTACGCAGATGCTATATGGATGGCTGTTTCTCTTGTTCCTCCAGATTTTGTCCATTCTGCAGTGATATGAGCGAAAAGTGTATAAAGACATACCATAAATATACTGGATTCATTTATAAACTTGGAATTCAAAAATTGCAAGTTTTTACATATATACCTATATTGATGAATTCTAGCTTCATTTGCCTTTATTACCTCAATAGGAACGAGCATGAAAATGAATATAAGGATAACAAGAAAAATTTTGTACCTGAAGAGCTGCTCAACCAGCGTCGAACAACAAAAGCCTTCGAACAACAGGCGCAAATGAGTCACGATGAATATAGGATGATATCAATTTAACATTGATTACAACATTTGATTTTTTGGTCATCTAGAACGAAGGATCAACAATAGTTCAAATTTGTCCTAACTTCAAAAATAACGGGACTAGTTGTAGCTTCCTAGAAAGCATTGACTAGTTTTCGAATGAAATTATGAGAGCTGTTGCATAACTCTTGATTTGCTTATTCCCTTTTATTATTCCTTTCTAAATTTGGGCTCCATCTTTTGTGGAGAAACATGGTAGACTTCGATCGTATATTCCAGGAAGATTGATCAAAAAACCAATGAATTTTGTAGAGCTTATTCGGAGTTTCTCAGATAGACATTCTAATTGGAAATAATCACCTACGATAACTCTTATTATGAAAATCTTGCCCAAGTATATCGATACATAGAAATTTATCTTCCTAAACATCAGAGCTTATGAGTAATTGCAGTCATGGTTTCTTTGTTCGTTTTTCTGATCAGAGACTTTCCTTTTGAATGCCATGTGGGGTCATTACTTATGGGTAAATTTCACACATTTAGAAAAGTTCTATGAACTTAATATGTCCATTCAATTCGATTGAAGGGCATGAAAAATTTTTAATGAAATGAATCTCACTTTTCTTGACCATATGATTTCTATTAGTATAGTTAGAACAGTTCAGCATAAAAGAAGCAGTGAAGAGAATTTGAATACCAGGGTAGAACTTCGTAACATAATACCATGTACACACGATGAAACTAGATTCCCTCCATGAATTTTCTACAAATCAAAACACTGATTGAGGTGTTCACTCTGCTCAATTCAAATCTTCTTCCATATTGAGAATTTGCTTTGTTCTGGGATAGCATTTCAAACCTTATTTATCTGTTGTAGATTTCAATTTTCCGAAAAAATATTGTGGTTTCAGTGTTATAATCCTCACGCTTTCTGAATGGGGAGCCAGACTCATTGATTTCTGAAAATGATTTCATGAAAACAAGGTGCTTCGAATAAATTTTGTTTTATTTTCCAAGGATAAGATCCAGAATATATCAGATAACCAATTCAATGAATAGTATTTTTCACTTAGCTAGAAGTTTTTTGCAATTTCTTGATTTTGTTTACTTTCCCACCTTAAAATTAAAGAAAATTTGACTAAGTAAAGCTTCTTTTTTTCCTTCAAATGAGTTCAAAATGGGAATTCTTCATCTTTACTATGCTAACGCTGATAGTTGCGAAAGATTTCTCAGATTCAGGAGAAAAATCAGCTAATTTCTCCTCAACTGTGCACTCTACAACGATTCTTCATTCAACTGTCCATCCGTCGAATTTTTCTCCTTTGACTACTGATTCCCAAATTATAGCTTCTACGGAAAATTCTTCTTTACCTAGTAATTCAACAGCGATTTCACATCAAACTACTCATTCTTTACCTACTCAACCATCAACTGTTACTTTATCCAAAGATTCTCCATCAATTTTCCATTCCCCGAATATTCGTTCTTCAACTACTCATTCGTCAACTGATTCTTCTCCTACTATGACCTCTTCGAAAAATCCTTCTTCAGCTACTCATTCGTTTAATTTTTCATCTGATTACTCTTATTTAGATGATACATGTGAGTATTTCTACAGTGAGAATCATCATGTAGGGCCTGAGCACAATTTCATTTGTGCTATCAGAATTGCGAATTCGTTTTGAAAAAAACAAGATGTTCAGGCTCAACAAAAACCTAAAATCAGCTAGATACTAGGGGAAAATTAAACTTCGATTATAATACTGATTTCATGAGATTTCTCGTACCCTGGAATAAGAATTGTATATCCTTTACTTCATACTTCATAGATCACAAAAATGATCCTCTGACCTCTTGTTGGGAACCAAGTCAAATTTTTCAGGATGAATGTGAGTAATTCTATTTATATCACGAGAGGAAGCGTTATGAAACAAACGAAAATGCTTGGAATATGCCTATTCCTTGATCCAGTGATCCTCGAGATGAGGGAATTCATCAGAGAAAATATTATTTTCCTAAGAGTAAGATCAACAGTTGATCAGTTAGTTGTCAATTTTTTCATAAGAATTTGATATTTTCATCAGATTTTGTTGATTCTTAGTCTTGAATCCATTCTGAAGGTACTCCTGAAGAGTATTTGGCTAATCAGCAAAAAATTTTGTACAAGTGCTCTGCCGATGGTTGTTTCGATTGTAGCAATAGAAAATGTCCATTCTGCTACGATGTAGAGAAAAGGTGCATATTGGCATACCATAAATATATTGGATTTCTTTTGGAACTCGGAATTCATAAAATGCAAGTTTATATACCTTAATTCATTTTGGTAACAGCTTTATCAAATCTCAAATACTCAATAGAAACGAGCTTGAAAATGATTTTAAAGAAAACAAGAAAAAATTTGTATCCGAGGAGCTGCTTAACGAGCATCGAACAGCGAAACCTCACGAAACTTATATCCGACCAAGTAGTGATGAAGCATTTAAGAAAGAGATAGAGAAAAGTACCAAGCAAACTTCTGCAACTGTTGATTTGTCGATCATATAGAGAGATGAATCAACAGCAAAATAATTCAAATTTATCCTATCTCCAAAAATAACAATGCTAATTGTTATGTTTCTGTTAGTGCTTCCTAGAAGCATTGACTCGTTTTGGAATGAAATTATGATGGCTGTTGCATAACTCTTGATCTGCTTATTCCCTTTTATTATTCCTTTCTAAATTTGGATAGAATCCTCTATGAGGGAAAAATTTCCCTTCCATCATTTATTCCACGAGAATTGACCATAAAACACATATAGAATGGTTTTCACTCTTGGATGCAAAAATAGAAACCAGAATGAAGAGTTAAATTGTTTGACTGATACGCACAGAAGAAAAATAGTAACCTATTTTGGATAATTTTTTCTCTTCCACTTTTCTATCATCAATCAAAATTCCAAATCATCTGGAGTCACATTCCTATTAGAATAGGAATTGTAGCTGTTGAACACTCTTTTCAAGATGTGACAATTCTATTATTTCTCTCTCTCTCTCTCTCTCTCTCTCTCTCTCTCTCTCTTTCTTTCTTTCTTTCTTTCTCTTCATTTTACACTCTATGAGAATCATACAGCCTCGTAAATTATCACAGCACATGTCTAGATTGATCATCTCATTGTGTGTCACAACGTCAAACCGTATTATTGTTGTTTTTAACATTTTCTCCTCTTCATGAGAGCATTTTTTTCCCTCCTCTCTCATATGCAACATGATGCTACACTTCCGATGATGACAAACTCACTTCACTTCCGATATCAACGTGTATATTCATATTGGTGCCAGCATAAGCCTGGAGCCATCATCATGTATACACACACACATAAAAGGCAACCCACATACATATCCGAACTTTTTGCTCATCATATTCCTCTGTTTTTTCTCTCCTCACCAATTTGTACACACACACATACACTCTCGAGAGATTTTTCATCGATAATATGAATGATATGTGCTCCTATTTCTCACACTCACACACATGCACACACAACCAAATTAGATTATATCCAATAACAACAGAAGCAGCAAAAGCAACAGCAAATGCAGAGAGAATATGGAAAGAAAGAAAGCAAAAGAAAAAAAAATCCTTGACTGTACATATATTCCATGTGGCAATGCGATTCCCAATGATGATGCTCGAATCCAAAATAAAGTGAAACATACTCGGTCCAGTGGCTAGTTTTCTTCATCTCAAGCGTAAATAATTCTCTCTCTCTCTCTCTCTTTCTCTCTTTCTCTCTTTCTCTCTTTCTCTCTTTCTCTCTTTCTCTCTTTCTCTCTTTCTCTCTTTCTCTCTTTCTCTCTATTCTAAGAATATCTAGCACCCCCTTGACAAGTGTAGTGATAGAGGCAATAGGACAATGAATCTTACTCATACTTGACCCACTTACGCTTCGATCCATCGAACATATTCCCATTCTTCTTCTCATTTGCTACTAGATTCATCCCGAGGCATGATCCTCTCTCTTTCTCTCAAGTATTCTGTTTCCATCTTCTTCCGTTCTGATCTCCTCCTTCTTCCTGTTCTCATAGCCACCCTCCCCTGACACTGATCATTACCCTGGTGCCTTAACCAAAATCTATCCCAGAAATCTGATGGAATATCTTTATCCAGGAATGCATACTCAATACTGTCAAGTGGTATGTGTGTGTCTATGTGTGGTTCTGTGATGAGGAACGAATGTCAATTCCCTGATAAGCATTCCCGTTCATTTATGGTGAAGATATCGGCTTCAAAAGGCTAACCAAATTCTCATACTAACAGTTATATCACAAAAGTTTTGATATATTAACCGAAACCCAATGGTGTCTGTATTTTATTGATTTTACTTGTGTGTATGTCTAGATGATCCTTATTAACATAAGACTCGGTTTATGCAAATCAATGTGGGGGCGAGAAAATGACGGATGCACATCATTAAAACTTACTGTATGGCTTCATTATTATCATCATATTTTTTATCTTGAGAATTTATTTTGAATAATATCAAATTCTCTTGAAATAAGATATGCTTCTCAATATCACCCGTGATCAGAATGGTCAATAAAAGAATCAGATATCATGATGATACGTGTGTGTGTGCTAAGAGTTCTTCATCAGACATTGGGTCCAGTCATTTGGTCATGAATATTGATAAATGTCTTACAAGGAATGCATACTTTTATTTTTATCAATATTAATTAGCAAGTGGGAACACCAGCTGATCAGAGTGTGATCCTTCTAATTTTCAATGGTGATCATGTTGATGAGATCTCACAATCATTTTCACGATTAGAATACTTTTCATCAACATTCATTTCGTTTGATTATGATTATGACTATATTAGTGAAACTACTGATCGAATTAGCTGAAAAAGAAGAAAACGTTCACGTTCGAGCAATTGATGTTCAGCCACCGAGACTAAACTCTATTGTTTTGTTCCAGTTACGCTAATTACTGCTGCGTTCTTGACCTAACTTTTGGAAATTATCATTTTCGAAGTATTCAGTATGCCTCTTGAGAAATATATAGAATTCTAGATTCCAACTGCCTCATTTATTTGCCCTGAGTCTCCAAACGACCAGTTCAGTATCATGATGAGCATTATCACACCTTTCACCCTGGCATTCTGTATCTGGGTTAGAATGGTCATGCATCTACACAAACAAACTGCTGATCGACGCATCATTCCTGTGTGATGAAGATTGAAATGTAGGTTTTCCGATAGATGCAGAAGTATTCTGGAGCATTTGACATTTCTCCTTGGCAATGAATATCTTTCTCTTTCTTCCTCTCTTTGTGTATACATGCCATGAGAAACACATTCTGATCAATCTATCTGCATGACTTGGTGATTCTCTAGTGGCAATAGGAAGCCCTACTAGAACAAATTGGAATGGTTTAAGAGTCAGCATTAGGATAAGTTGTTAAAGCTGATACAAGGGCAAGGACAGTGTGAATAGACAATAAATTGATGTTGTTATCGACGATTTGTATTGAACAATGCTACATCTGAAGGTATATACACAGAAGCACACAATTCTGGGTGCAGGAAGTATTGTGAAATAGTCACTATCTAGAGTATGCTCCATTTGTTGGCAAATATATGTGTGTATGTGTTCATGTTCGGCGGTTTCAGCATTCATGTGTATATGTGCTAAATGATAATGATCAGCGTTACAAATACACTAAGGAATCCAGGATTCTTGATGCTCCAATCAGCAATGAGATCTGTGAGGGAAGATGATAGAGAATTTAGCAGAAAAAATCTTCACAGGAGCATTTTGTATGTGTGTATGTATACGATCGAATAGCTTAGACAGTTGTGAACAATTGGATTACAATAAACATTGTGTGTGTCATGATGATTATGATGCCCTGTAAAGATGATTACTAACAAGAACGATAAGGAGAGATCAGAGTGTAAGGTCGATTCTGATAGAACTAGTGGCTCTTTTGTTACCCTCTTTTTGGCTATTATTATTGTTTATTCCCTCAAGGAATACTGTCCACTACATACACATACACATGCTTATATCCATTGGAATCTCACAACTTACTGTTATGCTATTTGAACATAAGAACAACAAATAATTCTGATCGTGTTCCTTCTTGCTTTTTTTACTCTCATCGTTCATGTGTGTACATGTCATATACACACACATATACACTTGGATCGTGTATTGGGTCCAAATTTATTGCACCAAATAAACGTTTATTCGCTACCACTTGTCTTGAATAACGATGATCATTATTCAATTCAAGAAAAAACATCGACAGAGCGGAATATATATAAATGCTCGGAATTATTTTTACACTCATACCCATATTTACACCTTCCTAGTTTACTGTGAAGTTTGTACCATATTACGGTTCCAAGTGTAGAGTGAACATATTTTTGATGCTTGTTTTCGTGTATTCTGTTCCTATTTTCACTACTTTCCCAAGCAAAGCTTTTCAAGAACTTTACACTAGAGAACGAAGCAGCTCTCTCTCTCTCCTCTTCATCACTTCATTAGTAGAAGAGTTGAAAGTTTCGTAAGCTTGTGGTCAGTTAAAAATGATTGCCTCAGATACCATTAGTAGAATAATTTATGGTGGGGAGCATAGCGTATGAGAAAGATCAGAGAAGTTTGTTCTAAGAAGGTTTGCATAAATATGAAGCAAGACAGGCAAAGTGGATGAGATTGTTCTGAGAGAGAGAGAGAGAGAGAGAGAGAGAGAGAGAGAGAGAGAGAGAGAGAGAGAGAGAGATCACCAGCTGAAAGTTGAGAATACCTCATTTTGACATTAGAGGGAATGAAATTCTGTGGAAAAGATAGATATGCATCTTTTCCAAACATACATATTATTATAATGTTTGGATGAAAGATGGTTTCCACAGAGTTAAAGTCTATAAACCTTGTAGAGAGTAGCCAACAAATGACAACATGGATGAATTTGATCTCATCCTTCACTTCAATGATGAAGTCAGTTGATAAGAGAGAGAAAGAGAGAAACAAAAGAAGCAAAAATATTGAGTAAGCTTCATTCCAAAAAGATTAGGGTATAAGTAATTCAATCAAATTTGGTCTCGAAAACATCTTATCAATCCTGATGGAAGATCTCTTCATTTTGAGCTTCATAATGTACATTGAGAGAGAGAAAGAAAGAGAGAGAGAAAGAAAGAGAGAGAGAAAGAGAGAAAAGCATACCATAACATCATTGAGCTTGATGTTCCAATGGGATCAGCGATGGATGAGATTGAAGGCTACAAAACCCTATCTTCAGGATGAAATTCATCACTGGCTCAGATAAGAGTGTATGGGAAGAAAAAAGAATAGAGAGAGGAGAAGATGATGGTGATGAAGAAGAGCGGAGGAGAAAGAAAAAAAAGATAGAAAGGAAGTCAAAGAGAAAGAGAGGATCGGCGATCGGAAAATCGGGATGCTGTGCAGTTCTTCCTGAATGAACACTTTGTGTGTGTGTGTGTTTATATCTCTGTGTGTATCTGGATGTGTATATGTGAGGCATTCTTCATCCTTTTTCTCAGTCCATCACTTCTTCTTCGTGAAGCTCATTTTTCCTCTTATGGGGTTTTCTTTGATTCATGCAATTTTGCTTCATACCCTTGATCAGCATGATCATCTTCAGGGGATGCTTAATTAAGAAGAGAAAGACAAAACACACAGTGAGAGGGCCAAAAGATGGCAAGAGATGCGTAAAGGCAGCTACAGAATGCTGATGAAGAAGAAGGAGAAGAAGATGAAATTCTATGAACCTTCTTATCAGTCTTCACATTTGATCAGCATCATTGTTTCAACTGAGCCTTCTCTCTCCATGGGTATACAGTATTCAATGAGGCAAAGTAACAATCAAGTGTCAAATCTGATTCTCTTTATTGTTGTTTCAATCTTCGGCTTGTGTATGTGTATGTGTTGGATTGCTGGTGGAATACAGAATTCAAATGAGCCCGCACTCCCATGGTATATACCTATTCAAATTATACACATCATGAATTCCATTAGCATTGCATTTCCATTGAGGAAAAAAGGGGAAAAAATTACATTCAAATATATTTGATAGAACTTCAAAATTTTTTGAGTGTGGGAAAAAAGTTCAAAAAGGTGAGATACAGAAGAGATAAAATCTAATTTTCAACAGGAAATAAGATGAATTTTATAGTATTTTATAGGTAGTAATAGTGATGATGGATAAAAAATTTACAGATTCCATTTATGTGTATTTGATAAAGAGAGTGAATGACCGTTTTTTTTGGCTGAAGGGTTGACGGAAAGTAGAGTTCATCGTACTGAACTTGTTCAAATTATACTTGAATTTTGCACTCAAATTAAATGAAACACACAAAAAAATGTTCACACACAGACAACACATGAATGCAGCCACAAATTACATGTGGGTACACAGTAGGGGGGTATTCATGTGGTTGATTCAATCATATTGAATATGGAATGAGATTGATGATAATCTTGAAGTCTTTGAATCGTATCAGAAGCATGAATTTTTCCTCTTCCAAGATTCTCCTTCAGATTATTCCTTTTTTTCCTGAAAAACTTAGTGATTTCCATGCCCAAAGGATCATTCCGATCATTCATACTCAGATCCGATTGCAATACTCAATTCATCTCCAATGATGAATGTTTCATGATACCATTTATCAGTATCTAGAACAACTAAAGAACACATACAAAAAGATCAATACAAATGTGATGATAAATTACTGGTCAGAGAGAGAGAGAGAGAGAGAGAGAGAGAGAGAGAGAGAGAGAGAGAGAGAGAGAGAGAGAGAGAGAGAGAGA